>CM051239.1:382247348-382561581 GCA_027917425.1 Gastrophryne carolinensis
GACAGCATAAACTTAATACATTTTCATTTATTATTATTATTATTTATTAATAAAACACCATCATCTTTCAGAGCGCTGTGCAAAGAATATAGGGATAGAATTATCGTAAAATAATCGTAAAATCGCTCCTGCCAGACAAACCTGATCGGCTTTTATGAGGAGGTAAGTTCAAGATTGGATCAGGGGGAGTCATTGGATATCATATATCTTGACTTTTCTAAAGCATTTGATACTGTGCCACATAAAAGGCTGGTACAAAAGATGAGAATGCTTGGACTGGGGGAAAACGTGTGCAGATGGGTGGGAAATTGGCTTAGTGATCGGAAGCAGAGGGTGGTTATCAATGGTACACACTCAGATTGGGTCACTGTTACTAGTGGAGTACCACAAGGGTCAGTTCTGGGACCAATTCTCTTCAATATATATATACATGACATTGGGTATGGATTAAACAGTAAAGTCTCAATCTTTGCAGATGATACTAAGCTGAGTAAAGTAATTAAAACAAAGGAGGACAACAGGCAACTACAAACAGATTTAGATAAATTGGAAGCATGGGCAGTTAAATGGCAAATGAAGTTTAACACAGATAAATGTAAGGTTATGCACATGGGAAGGAGAAATCTGTGTCATGATTACACACTAAATAAAGAAACACTTGGTAAAACAACAATGGAAAAGGACCTAGGGGTTTTAGTTGACAATAAGCTCAACTGTAGTAATCAATGCCAGGCAGCTGCTGCCAAGGCAAACAGGATCATGGGGTGCATCAGGAGGGGCATGGGTGCTCATGACCAGAGCATCATTTTACCCCTGTACAAGTCACTGGTCAGACCCCATATGGAATACTGTGTACAGTTCTGGGCACCTGTGCTTAAGAAGGACATATCAGAACTGGAGCACGTTCAAAGAAGGGCAACAAAGTTAATAAAAGGAGTGCGGGGGCTAGAGTACCCGGAAAGATTGTCCAAGTTAGACTTATTTAGTCTAGAAAAAAGACGATTGAGGGGTGATCTAATAACTATGTATAAATATATTCGGGGTCAATACAAGGATCTGTCCCACAATCTATTTATACCCCGGAGTGTAACCATAACCCGGGGGCATCCACTAAGGTTAGAGGAAAGGTGCTTTCACCACCGACATAGGAGGGGATTCTTCTCTGTAAGAGCAGTGAGACTATGGAACTCGCTGCCAGAGGAGGTAGTAATGAGGGATACATTAAAAATGTTCAAAAGTGGCCTTGATGCCTTCCTGGCATGTAATAACATTTCCGGCTATGGCTACTAGACCACTGGAAGGAGTTAAACAGGCTGAACTGGATGGACTAAAGTCTTTATTCAGCCTTACATACTATGTTACTATGTTACTATGTTGTACATCTCTGTTGTTCCCTTTGTGGGTGCATGGCCTGCTGCAGCATACCCTCCAACCGATGCGTACACCAGTGCCAAGCTTGTCTGAATGGCTGGCGTGTATGGAAATGGCAGCATTCTATGCTGCTCCTTATTATATGTTCAGAAATGAACCCACACAATCACAGTGGGATTACTGGAGAGGTAAGGAAATTTGGCATTTTGGGAGATTTCACAAACTGTAATGAGAAATAAAACATCGTAAAAATCACAGGTTTAGTTCCTCTTTTAATGCTCATATTTTGTTCTCCTTTCATGTTCCATAGTTTCATAGTCATGGAAAAAAATTGTATGAAAAAAAATTCCTCTAAATCAACCAAACAAAGCTAAACCTGCTGTACTGATCACTGCTGCACTGCGGTACACTAATATGATCTTGTTACATTTGGTGGCAGCAAAGCCCTATCTTATTAGTTATTGTGCATTTGGAGTGCTAACCGGGGCTCAAACCTTAGTTTTTTATGGTATGTCTCAGAGTCTGATTTATCAAGCACTATCTGCCAGTTTATGCCACATAGGTGCAAATCAGAGTGGTGCAAAATATTATTTATATATATTTTTACACTAGCGCACGTTATTGCACTTCAAGAAACACATTTACTAAAACATTAGTGTTGCAGCAGCATGCTAAAAAAAATTCTATTTTGCAATACTCAAATTGTGTAGGCAGTGCTTAATAAGCCTGTCAGGATGCTGTTCCACACTTGAAAACTGATGTGGGACTGTTTTAAGGTTAAAAACATCACCATGATTCAAGTTGCAGTTAACAGCCAAAGATAAATAAATAATTAGCATGACTCCCAATATTGATATGTATATATTATGAACAGTATAGAAATATTATCTATTTAGGAAATGTCAAACAACAATATTAATATGAAATATACTATTTCAACTAGATTACTGGTATCTCCATTGAAAAAGCAAATAAGCAAAACGCATTGGAGGAGCCAGTAATTTTTCTCCTGGGGAACCAGCAGATAATTACACACTATCAGCATGTGAATTATGTTGTTTTTAACCTTTATGGGACATTTATTGTGAATTGGTTATCAAATACCATTAATAAAATAGTGATTTTTAGCAAGAAAAATACTTAGTGGAGTAACTGTAATAAAAAATAAAGAGACAAACCAGGGTTTTTCTTTCTTTGTAAATTAACACCACTATCTCCTGGTGCAGACTCACCGCTGAGCCCATGGGGCTTCTACAAGTCACAGCCGCATCCCTGCCATCTCATTCAGCTAGGCTCGGGATTGGAGCACACTGCAGGCCACAAGGTAAAAGGCAATGCAGAGACCTGGCATTTTATAGATTAGCTAATTAGCAATCTTAAATTTGTCACATGGACATGGCTACAAGCCCATTCAAGCAAAAATTCTGAATTAAAAAGAAAACTAATAAACAAAATTGATTGGCTCCAGGGCCCTCCAAGTGGACGAGAGAAGAAAAAAGGGTTTTGGTCCACTTTAGGAATGTTTTTCTAAATTAAGGCCTGTCTCTTAAAAATCAGCCTGTCCATAAAATTCAAAAAGCATTGGATAAACCATCTTAGCCATAAAAACTGTCAATAAGCTATGTAATAATGTAATAATATCCTATATATATATAGAGAGAGAGAGAGAGAGCAGAAAATGTCATCACATTTGTTTTCCCCTTGTTTCATTTTCATTTCGCAATATACACGAAAAACAGATGAAAAAGATTCTCCGTCAAGCTCACAGGTCTCATTTTCAGGGTTTACTTTTCCTCTAATGTTTTTGCGCTCGGCTGCATGAAGAGAGCCTCTCATAAGGTCTTTTAATAAAGGTTGGTATTCCCATCAATCAATGTCAAAAGAGAGGAGCTGAGCCAATTGCCTGTGTCTAAACCAACACAGCACAATGCAAGTGATGAGAGCGCTATGGACACACGCTACTTTCTTGTCCAACAAAAGCTGGTGAGTGTTAATAAATTGTTTTTCCTGGTGCAAAAATGTCCTCCAACCTACTATAACTCAGTTCCCCTTGATTTGATTTAAAAATTCAATTCATAAATCCAATACAATGAGACAAAGTGGCTGACATGGAGTCATCAGTAGGGACAATTGATTTCCTATATATTCTTCTCTTCTCGTCTACAGCATTTCTATTTCCTGCTTTTGTATGATTTTATCCTTTAAAATTTAAAGCAAAAAGAAACCCAACAGGGCCTTTCCCCCCAGGTTGCTGCCAAACTCACCTTCTTCCAGGCTCCAGCATCTCTGGGCTGTGACATGCTCCCCCCTCAGACTATTGCGTGCGCTCTTTTTGCGATCCACCTCTTGCTCGCAATTTTCATGCACAGAGATGTTTGCTGAGCATAAATACACAAGTCTTAAAGGAGCCACAGCACTCAACCCTGTTACCTTGCAAACCAACCTAAAATCTGTCTCTAAATCTAGTTAAAAACAGAAGTCTTGATCCACAAGTCTGTAGAAGTAAGCTGAAACTGCACCACCAAGCGCCAAGGTGCCTCTGTGTGGTGCAGTCCTAACTCTAATCTCTGAGAGCCCCATTTGGGACATACAATGCAATGGATAAATTACCTGATGTTGCCCTATAACCTCGAGTGCAGCCCATGGGGTGGAAGGGTCAAAGACCTTGCAACCCTGGAGGGGGAATTAGTTCAATGCTGCAGCAGGAAGAGAGTGTTTAGAGTGCCATGGGTAAATATTTGCCACTGGGCTGGCTTCCCTGCAGTGTCATAACTGAATATGACTAGGCCCTGGTGTGAACATTAAATGGGGCCCGTCATGTCTCAGTAGAGTGATCTTTCTTCCTGTGATATTAACACAGTTAAGTTGGATATAGTTAGATAACTAGAGAGAGAGGAGATGAACAGTGCTGCTTTTTTGCACAAGATGCCATGAGAGCAAAATCTGACAAATAAAGTGGAGGTGCCACAATTAAAGGGGCACTCTGATCTTATAGAGCAGTCAAGTTCATGGTCATAAGAGCTGGTATCCCCAGGTATAGGAAGCCAAAAGACCAGCCCCCAACTGCAGCAGCATGCCAACCTCTATACGGGTACAGGTCCGGTGCTCTTCTAGGGGTGCCTGAGGCAACCTCCACCCAATTACATCTTTTCCCGGGAACAGGGTACAAACGTTTTTTTTTTGGCATTGCTCACTGAAAGATGATTTCTAGCAAATGGTTATGCAGTTCAGTTTTTTTTACATTCTAAATTACATTTTATGCACATGTCACCCCCTGGGTAACATTACTATCCCCTGATGCATGTTAGCAGACTTTCAGTGTCCCTTCTCATTGGATATGATAATCACTGCTATCCAGTGACTGGAAACATCCCCCAGTAAAACTGAGTAAGGTTGGATTGCCTGTTAGTGCTAACACACTTCTTTTTCACGCTGTGACTTTCTCCATCAAAGGGGCTCCTGGATACTGATCTGAAAGCAGATTCCAGGTACTTACTTACTCAGGCTTTCTTGCTGATTGGTGCATGGGAGCACAACCAGACTGACCACATTGAGATTATCTAAGTGGTGTTGGTTTGAAGCATTGGTCCCCAACCTGTAGCTCCTGAGCCACATGTGGCTTGTGGACCCTTGATGTGTGGCTCAGGTGTTGACCGTAGTCAAGTACCCATGTGTAACCATGTGAGGTATTTGCAATAAAAAAAATGCAAAAGTAGTACTTTACAAAGAATGTTGGGAACCACTGGTGTAAACTATTCAGCACACGTGTATTGGCTTTCATTTAGATCACTTTATTTAATCCAATTTAAATTCTTAAGGAGTCGCTGATTTGGGAATGTGTTCAGGAGTCATTGGTGTCAGAGCCAAGTGAGAATTCTCACTCCTTTTTTAAGAGAGAAAACGGAGATTCACTTCCATTGTCTACCTTGGGGCTGATTCAGAGCCAGGTGAAAATTTACACTGGTAGACAATGAAAGTCAATGGCAGTTTTCTCTCCTAAAAAAGGAGTAAGACTTCTAACCTGGCTCTGAATCGACTCTATTGTTATATTTACATAGTTACAATGTAACTGTAAGTCATGTTAAAAGACGACATATGCTTCTTCAGATCCTTGATGGTTAAATAAATGGTAAAGAATAAAGAAGTTCAATGTTTTTCAAGGTAAAATCGTTTTTTAAGGGGTTGCTTATATGCATTTTTATGAAAGGAAACTCTAGTATTTTACAATATTCTGTTAAAGGAACAGATTCCTTAAATAAGTTAGAAATGTATTATTAATTTACTGTAAAGACACATTCTTTTAAATGAAGTCTTTTACATTAATATACTAGTTTACTATAGTTACAGGGGCATTCTACCTTTTTCCATTTTCAAATACATCTATTGGTGACCTCGGCCATTATGAATGAATTGGACCAGAAGTTTGGCAACATTCTGGTTTATCATTGACTCAATCTTACATTAAGTATTAGTCCTTTCTTTAATGCATGGCCAAACTGTAGCACATTGAAAATAAGCAAGCACGCTATTATACTTGCATCATGGGGTTTAAGCACCCAGTTTATACACCCCTTAACTTTAGGGGCTGCTTGGCATTTGCTACTTTTCAACTTATTGTTGAACTTATTGATTCCACAGCTATGTTGTACCCAACATCAACCCCACTTAAAGTAGACCAAATTCCCTCAGTAATGTAAAGCCAAATTAGCCAATCTAGTGGTTGATAGTCCTCTTCCTGTGAAGAGTAAAATGAACAGCATATTTCACTTATCCTAAGATATTGTAAACCCTGTTTTTGGCATTCTATTCCCGGGCACCTATGTCATCAGATCATGGTCCCCCGGGGCAAGCATTTCACACACTGAGAAATTTAATCAATGGCATGTTCAAATCCTGGGCACTGGGTTACAATGCAAACCATACCTGGACCTCCCACTAAAACCCCTGGCAGTCTGAGACTTCAGGGAAATTGCTGGATCTATTGCAGGGAAAATAGGGAAGACAGGGTGGCAAAACCATCCAAAAGTACTGCCTGTGGTTTGAGGGGTGACATATCCCATGTAGTGTGCATATATGTATTGTGACTTACCTTTCCCCCTTGGTTCCAGTTGGGGCATCCCATGTAGTGTGCATGTATGTAGTGTAACTTACCTTTTCCCCTTGGTTCTAGTTGGGGCATCCCATGTAGCATGCATGTATGTAGTGTGACTTTCTCCAAGTTGTTTCAATCCATGGCCTTCCATGTAGTCTGCTTCCACCCACTTTTACTCACCTTCTTTTTCTTTTTTTTGACCTTAGTCCAACGTCTCTTTTTCTGCACCAGAAAATTGATTGATGGAAATACCAACCTTTATCTGCACCATTATCCACCCCTGCTTGAGCTGCTACACCCTATTTGAAGGATGTAGCTTTAAGAAGGTCTACCACACAGCATATAAATAATTCAATCTTTTCTTTTTATTGTTAAATAAATATATATATATATATATTCATATATATTTATATATTCATATATATATATATATATATATATATATATATATATATGAATATACATATTATACATATACTCCTGAGCACCTGAGGGAACCAGGACCACATGCGTGCAATCAATGGCGCCCATGATACTTGGCATATTCTCAGTGTGGAAAAAACCCAACCTCACCGCATTCCAGGCTGCCATGTTGTCAGGTTGTTGTCAGGAAAAGAGATGTATTTCTCTTGCAGGACAGCCATGCCATCAAGAAATTTAGTTATAGCGCTGCTTGGTGAAGGCTCGAACATGCCAACTGACAGTTTCTCTAGCCTTTGGAAGGAACCATTCACTAAAAATTGAAGGCAGCCAACTAATTTGACCATACCGCCAATTGCATGCGCCTCCATTTGCATGCCCCTGGAACATGTAATCAATGTCCAGGCCATGGCGGGTATGCCTAAGCTCTGGAAGTTGAAGAACATGGTTAACAGCCCCCGCTGCTGCAGACGCTCATTCTCTTCACAGAACTCATCAAGGTGCTCCTCCATCGGAAGCACACATGTCAATTCCTGCTAGCAAAAAGAGGACGTAATTTTCAACCGGAAGCCTACAGTTTTTACATGCCCAAAAATAGGCAAATCAGGGTTTGGAATCATACACAAGCGCAGGCTAAACCCAGCCAAAACTGGGCTTGACTCGGTTTGCTGTATGCGAAAAATTAAGTCCTGCAAGAAAGGCCACTCAGACAAAAAACACAGCCCAGAATCACGCGACATATAAAAAATGTCCAAATACGGGACTTTGACATAATTCCTGCATGCGAGAATGCGTATCTGCCCTCTGAATCAGCGTTATAGTCACAACAGACATGCGACATTGGACCGGTAAAAGGTAAGTGATTACTGGCACCCTGGGGGGGGTTCACACAGCAGAGCATCCCGAATGCAGAGCATCCCGTAAGCCAGCGGCTGGCCATGAAATCTTTTAGATTCCAGGGCGGCTACTGGTACGTTGTTTCGCTAACTGTATATAGCTGTTCATGCATAACCTCACATGTATTATTATTATTACATTTCATCTGCCCAGGTTCTGTTTCTTCCTGTTTAACTTCATTTTGTTTTCAGATACACATGATGTAGAATTTGTGGTCATTTCCAGATCTCCAAAGAATGCATTGGTGTATTAGTACAACTAAAGTTTGTAAAACATGCTGTAACACATTAAATATGTCATGGAATCCATAGCTCACACATGCATACATAGAAATATAAATGTAGACTAGAATAATAATATTGTTGATGTGCTTGTTTGGTGTGTTTATTCAGTGGGATTAGGAGGATTCTGTATTATGTCAAGCAAAGCTCTCTTGACCCGGACTTAATAAATTTCTGCCATAGCGTTTTGCATTTGTTTTCTTTTTTCCCTTTTTTTGGTTTGTGGTCAGACCTAAGCAGAACACCTAATGAAACCACAAAAAATTCCTTTTCTGCTAATTCCTGCGTCTTTCACTTTTTCCAGGAGATCAAGCACTGAGTGACAGTTGTGGATTGAGGAAGACTTAAGTAGCAGAGAAGCACCTGTTTATACTGCTCCTTGAATCTGGAGGTTTGCCGAAAGCAAACAAGCAGGTGAAGAGGTTGGGATGATGAAAGACAATGACCCATTACCAGGGACTTAATGGTGTTCTAAAAGAGATAAATGTCTTTGAAGTAGTCCCCTTAAATTCTCTGACCCCCCTGGTGACCTTTCCGCCAACATTTATAACATGTTGTATAAATCCATCTTCAGCAAACTAAACTGAGGTTGGCACTTCCGTGGACTTGATTTACCACCAACGCTTCTAACTGTATCCATTAACAGGACATTTACTAATAATTTATTTAGCTTATTGTAATACAGGGTTGATAGATAAATGGTGCCAGACTAGCTGCAAAATCATAAGGCTTTCCAATCCACTATTTATAAATCTATGACATTTCTTTTCATACGGATAATTGTTTTGGTTTGTATAGCTTTGTATACTGCAGCTTGAGCTACTTAAAGTGGACCAACACCCACCGGTGATCGGCCCGGGAATCTATAAGATTCCCGGGCCGATCACCTCCCTCCCCGCGGGACATCCGAGATCGGGATGTCCCGCGGGGTGAAACCCCCCCAAACTCCTTACCTTAGTTTCGGCGGCGGTCGGCCGCCGCCGCCGCCTCCCTCGCGCCCCTCTAGACGTGCGCGCGCCCGCGCCGGCCGTCTGTGAATGGCCGGCGGCGGCACGCACGCGTCAACAGGGACGCGCGGGAGGAGGCGGCGGAGGAGCCGCTTGCCCGCGGCTTGTCCGTCGCCGCAGACAGAGGTGAGTTTGGGGGGTTCGGGGGGGTTTCACACAGCGGGGCACCCCGATCGGGGGAGCCCCACCGAAGTGGACCAAGACCCAGGATAGTCAAAATCCTGGATGTTGGTCCACTTTAAAGCGGAGGTCCAGTCAACCCGCCTCCCCCTCCTAGCAGGGAGGTTGGACATGGAGGGGTTAAAAAAAGTCTTTCCTCACCCCTATTGCCCAACAATAAAGTATTATTGCCAGTTTGTTTTAATTAGCATGTAGTTCCCAGAGAGACTCTGTTTTTTTTGTCTAGGGTCTACCAATAAGAATACTTGTTCACCAGTTTACATGTTAATGAACAAGTAATTCCCAGAGAGACTCAGTGGCACTTCAGTCTTGAACATACCCCAAATGTGACTACTAAAATATAGCCTCCTATTCCCAACAAGAAGGCATTAGATACCAGTGTATATGTTAATGAGCAAGTAGGTAGGGAGTTTCAGTGGTGCTTGCTATGAGTTTTGGGAAGTACCTAAGAGGTACCCTATGTATAAAATAGTTTGCTTCCCTCTACCATATTCACCAGCCTATATGTTAATGAACAAACAGCTCTCAGGGACACTATACCGTGGCGCCACGAAAAGTAGGAAATGGTTCATATTTCACTGACAGCAAGAAGGTTTGCATATAATAATTTGCTTCCCACTACCTAGAATAAGACCCTATCCACCAGTTTAAATGTTAATGAACAGGAGGTTTCTAGGAAGAAGAGGAGTCTCATATTATCAAGCATCAGTGCCTGTTAATACCAAAATTTGCTGTGCAATTTAGCAAACACAAAACAGGCAGTGTCGATGCAATTTTGCTTATAATTAATATTACACACTTTTTTGTACAGAACTTGTATTGTAACTTGTCAATAATGTAAATGCAGGACCCATACGTCATTTCATGTCTGACTTGTAAAATCGTTTTCCTTTTCCCATTCTTTTGCTTAACATTGTGTATTTTGGACAACTAAAACGCAACCTAAACACACAAAGTTTGTCTCCTTTGTCTCCAGCAGTGATATCCTGTAACTGTAATGATGAAATGCTGAGCAGCGTCGGAAAAATACAGCACCAATCTTTTCAGGGTGCCAAAAATGAATAAACATGCATTGAAGCACCTAAAACATGGCGGTGCAAAGTGGCGTTCCTCCCGCCATCCAGCATATTTATATAGATTTTTATCTTTGAGCCATTTTTTATGCTCCTTTAAATAAGGCCCTGGTTATTGCTTGCCTTGAGTCTTGGGCAGATCCTAAGAGTTATCATCAAACATCGTTTGCATCAAACTACCAAAAAGAAGATAATTTACCAGGTTGCATGTTAATGAACATACAGCTCCCAATAAGACTTGTTAGTGCCTTGAGTCTTTGGCAGTACCCAAGAGGGAAATATCAAACAGTTTTCATACCAATATAAAGAGGTAGGCACTATTCGCCCGTTTACATGTCAATGAACAAGCAGTTTCCAGAGGCACTTGCCTTGGATCTAAGACAGTACCCCAAAATTGAATATGTTCATATCCTAGTCCTAACAAAAAGGTATACCAATGATTTACCAGTTTATATGCCAGTTGACAGGCAGACGTGGAGGCTGATTCATTACTAGCGCCAGATATCGGCAGATGAGCATCTGTATAGCGGCGCTTAGAGCGGGTATCGGGCGCTGCAACAGAACGCCTCAGTCGCTGTAGTAACCTGGCCGCATTGATGAATGTGATGTATGTTGGGCGCTCTAACAGCAGTACAGCGCTGCAGGGAGTGAAAGGTAGTGTCAGCTCAGTGCAACCAACTCTCAGCGCTCCACACCATATTCAACAAAAAAACAGACTCACAAAGCGTGGGCACTCTGGATCTGGTCGCTATAGCATAGAGCGGCAGACGCTGTGTGATTAAAGTCTGTTTTTGAACACATATCCACCTGTAAAGTGAAAACACATGGAATGACATGATTGGAACACTGTGACATTAATACTTTAGTGCCGGACCTGTAAAACAAATTCTGCATAAAAAAAAAAGACATTTTCAAGGCCAGAAGGGGTCACACAATTATTTAAGGGAAAAAAAAACAAAAACAAAAAAACACTTTAAATAGAATAAAAAGAACGTCCATTTAAATGTATTGGAGAGCGACAGGTAATACCTGGCGCTCTGGAAGCTAGAGCGCCAGCGTTATATGCTGAGCCACCTGTAATGATGAATCAGACGCTACATGGTGCTGTTGAGTCGCTCACCAGAATCTCCTTCATAAATGTGGTTTTACGTACAGGGCCCAGCATTCTCCAGATGCTGTCTGTCGCTACGAAGCACTACCTGACGCTATCCTTTGATGAATAACCCTCTTAGACTTTTCATCGAGGGTCTTGGTGGGAAATACCCAAGGTGTAAGTATCAAATAGTCCCAGCAGCAAAAAGATAATCACCAGCTTACACATTAAAGTAGCTCTCAAAGACACTCAGGGCCTTATTTATCAAGGGATAGCGCCAGGTAGTGTCTCACTAGCGCCAGGTAGCGCCAGCTATCGGCGGCTACCGACTCCAGAACGCCAGGCGGCGGACACAATCACGCATTTATCACGCTAAATGAGGCTAGCGCCGGCGAGAGCGTCACCTAGCGCGGGATTCATCATGTAGCGGACTGCAACGAACAGCGCCGCTGCTAATCCCATCACAGTGCCAGGTATGACCTCTCGCTACCTGGCACTCTCCAATGCATTTCAATGGAGCAATCTTTAAATATTCATAATTAATTGATATGACTGTTTTTTTTTTTTTTTTTATCTGTCAAAAATTCTGTGACCACTACGGCAATGTTAGATATTTTTTTTAAGGTAAAAAAAAAAAAAAAATTGGTGCAGAATTGATATTACAGGTCTGATATTAATGTATTCATATTACCAAATGTTTAGAAAAACTTGTTTAATTTTTTAATCAAAAAATATGGTTGTTTGGGGGTTAAAAACTACTTTTAAGCTATCGCCGCCAGCGCTCTGGGGTTTAAACAAGCATTTCACAGCGCGATAATTTTTTGAGCGTGATTTGTTAATGAATATGCTGGGAGCCGTTCGCTCTGGCCATTCGCTGTCAGGCGCACCCATACAGCGCGGAACCTGTGTAACAGCGACTCCTAACCCCGTATTCAACATTACCGCACACCGACTGAGTCGCTGTCAACAAGCGAACAACGGCCAAGCACAGCGAATACTAGCGGGCGCTGTGAAAATCACGCTACTGGCGCTCATCTGTTATGGCGCTATTAATGAATCGGCCTCCCCGTGATGCTTGCCTTTGAGTTTTTAGACAGTACCCTAAAGGTGAATATTAATAGTTATCCTATTTCCAATAAGAAGGCATTATTTATCTATTTATATGGTAATGAACAAATAGCGCCCAGAGGGTCTCAGTGGTGCTTCCCATCTTGGGCTTTACCCAAAAGGTATTTAATAATTTGCACCCCTCTACCAAGAATAATACTCTTTTCACCAGTTTACATATTAATGTACATGGGATATGATTGTGCTTTCCGCAGGTTTTGGGCAGTAGCTTTAAGGTAAGTAACTAGTAGTTAGCAAAGAGGCATTTTTTGCAGCAACAATTATTTATAGTCAGGTGGCTTTTAAACATGATATTAAACCAGCATTACTTCGAGAAGGCTTTGAGGACAAGAGCTGGAGTTGTGTAACTATTTATACATCAGGAATATAGTACAAGTATAAAGTATCAGAATGTTTACAGGTTTCTATCTATGTGAAGAAATAAGCCCATGCTGGATTAGAGACCCTGGCTGTTTCATTTAGCACATTATCTAAGTACCAGTAGCTCTTGTGAAAAGAAACTTCATGAAAACTAAAGAGCTGCAGAGGAAGCCAGCAAAGTAATTTAATTATACAGCGGGGGAGAGGAAGATGTATGTCCTGCAGATACTGACACAGTTCCCTCCACCGCAATTTCAATAAAACTGTAGAGGAGAATGCAGAGTAGTAGGGGGCCGGTGAGTAGAAGGTTACAATATATCAATCTACACAGGGATTTATTGGTCTTTAACAGAACAGTAGGTGGTAGCCGGCCTAGGGCAGCAGTGCTGTGCTCTGATTTGTATATTTGGGATGCCCTCAAGCCACAGTTGTCATTCAGAAGCACCAGGGGAAGTGTACAATGATCATAATACACCGTGGAATGCCTGTCTGTTGTCTCATGGGAAAAATCCTGCAGTCACTGCTATTTAAAAATGACTGAACTCAACCAATTAGGTCAGCTTGTTGTTCTTCACTTTGCCTGGAAGCAATGTTGTGGCAATAATGACTTGATAATAAATAAATGATTGATAATGAATGATAATAAATTATAATTAATGATAATAATAATTACGTTTTGAAAACATGTATGAATAAATACATTCAGAAAATGTATCATGGCTGCCTTACCCCTATGTAGCTGGTATAATGGGATACCATATCCTTCTTTATGGTTGCTGAGTGAGTAAACTTAAAGAGGAACTTCGGAGGCCCTGGAGTCTAAAAGACTCCTGGGCCATTCGAGTTCCTGTCCTTGGGGCTTCCCGAATTGGGATGCCCCACAGTGTGAAACCCCCCAGATGCCCAGATCCACTCACCTTCTTCCGAGCCCTCGTCGCGTCTGCGCTGTGGCTGCACCCCTGCACACCTCTAGCCATGCCCGCGCCCGGCCTTTCTAAGTGAGCGGCGCGGGCATGTCTCAGCTGCAAGGTGATGTGGCTGGCAGTGTACTCCTGAAGGAAGCTGACAGCGTGCTTACAGCTCGAGTCTGCGCCATGGGTGCAAATGGAAGGTGAGTTGATCGGGTGACCTGGCATCCCAGGGCATCCCAATTCGGGATACCGCTGCACAGAGGAACAACAGACGGGAAAGTAACATTCCTGTGTGTTGTTCATTTTTAAAGCGGAATTCCAGTCAAAAACAACTCCGCCCATCATGCCACTCACTCCTGGTGCTGAGGCAGGACGGGGGGTTACAAAATAAAAAGCCTTACCTCACCCATGGTCCAGAGCTGCTCTCCTGTTTCTGTGCGGCTTGCACTTGCTTTGAGAGGCCCAACACAGAAACAGGGGAGAGACACTGGACCATGGTAGAGGTCAATTGTTCTTTGTAAACCCCTTGTCCTGCCTCAGCACCAGGAGAGGGTGGCAGAGTGGGAGGGGGTTGTTTTTGACTGGACTTTTCAACAGGGATCTCCTTCCTAGAGGTAGCTGCACACTGAGGTGTTGCATTACTCTTATTGGTGGAGTCATCCATTCCTGTCAGCTGGAGATCCCCGGAGAAAAGATAAGCATCTCTGTACTGCAGGGCAGGGCTTACTCTAGGACAATGTGGGCCCTTTGAGCAAAAAAAAAGGTGCTCAGTGGGCCACCTTCCTGTTTTTCACTTTTCATGCCATGTCACTCCTCAACTCAGCTACCACTGATGGGTCCTCATCTTTCACTAACATACTCTAGTCCTCACTGTCTTCTCCACTGCCACCCATCATCCTCTAGTACTCACCACCTTCTCTACAGGCAGTCGCTGATCATCCTCTGGTCCTCACCACCTTCTCTACAGGCAGTCGCTGATCATCCTCTGGTCCTCACTACCTTCTCTACAAGTCGCTGATCATCCTCTGGTCCTCACCATCTACCCTACTGCCACTGTCTTCTCCACTGCCACCCATCATCCTCTAGTACTCACCACCTTCTCTACAAGCAGTCGCTGATCATCCTCTGGTCCTCACCATCTTCTCTACTGCCACTGTCTTCTCCACTGCCACCCATCATCCTCTAGTACTCACCACCTTCTCTACAGGAAGTCGCTGATCATCCTCTGGTCCTCACCACCTTCTCTACAGGCAGTCGCTGATCATCCTCTGGTCCTTATCCTTTAGTCCACTGCTGTTAATCCTCCTCAAGTCCTCTCTGCCTTCTCTGGAGCCACTAAAGAGTCCACCATTGGTGACAATAGGCTTCTGGAACTCGCTGTCTACTGCAAACTCCGCCTCCATTCCATGCTACTGCTGTGTGTGGCAATGATGTCGTTGCCACACCTATGCAATGACTGATTGCCTGCCATCTTACTGAGAGGGACAGCAAAAAAACGTGTTCCAGGACTATTTAAAAAGTGATAATATAGCTAGTTCTACACCAGAAGAAGGGAGTATTGGCAGGGGCCTTGGCTAAATTTATTTCACAAGTTAATTGAGTTTTGGTCGGCTTTAACTTAGCTTGTGTTTTAGAACTTATCATACCAGAGAATGAGCACTGCAACACTCCACATTGGTTTTTCAATCTCTGCCTCCTCTAAGATGGAATTCCACCACTCTGCAGGCCCCCTCCATTGCAATGAATGGGGTGGACTGCATAGGGACGGAATTCAGTTTTGATGGTGGCCACCATGTCTACTGCCAGGGGGCTAATTTGTGGCATTCATTAAACCAAACCGAACCTTCAGCATGATTTAATGAAAAGCCCAAACCCTTAAAAACTATTCCCCAGCATCTAAAATTAATATATTTCAAGTTTTTAGTCACTTACTTATTATTCTTTCCCCCACTGGGCTGCAACTCTGTTCAGGACTCTAGGATAGGGGCGCCGCCATCTTGACTCAGACATACTGAGGAGAGGAGAGTGGGATAAAAGCCCAGGGAGGCAGGTTATAGCTGTGCTTTGCAAAGACAGAGCAGAGCTGGCGTCAGGGAAAGGACAGCAATCCCAGAATGCAGAGGGACACAGTCAGAAGACAATTCCTGTTTGCAGGCTGCCTGATGCTCCATGAGCCACCATCTTGGAAGTTTTAAGGCTCATAACATGCAGTAGTAGGATGATTTTTAATGTGAGCAACATGTATGTACAGGGTGTGGGAAACATATAACATAGACTCTTATTCAGGGTGAAGGTCGCTTTAAGTTCTAAAACATCAGAGGAACAGAAGGTGGAATATACGGTAGGTTATTTCTCATTTGTATGTTTTTTATAGGCCTATAAGTTTTTCTAAAGTCTACATGTTCATAAACTCCCATGAAATCCTCTCTTTTTTGATTAATAAATTATTTTCACCAGACCATTTACAGTGACTTGCATCTAGGTCATAGTGACACACAGGTCATCCCCATGAATCTTATGTTTTCTATGCCTCAAAAGCATGTTAACCCATATTGCCAAGCCATTGTATTGCCCCCATTGGTAAAGTGCCTCCTATACATCAGCAGTCCAGTAAATCCCCAGCCTTCAGTGGTCTATCACACGTCAGTGTCCGGGTCTGCACAGTTTCCCTTTCAATGCTTCCTGTGGCAGCTTCCATTAATCATCTTAGGTGACCAAGCCATCATTACTAGCATGTCACTTATTACCTTGTCACTTTTAACATTCCTTTTTGCCACACTAAAGTGTTCAATAACACCCAGTGATTTTTGCGTTTTTCTTCTTTGTAGAAACAGGGTTCCATTTTTCAACTCTGGATCACAAGAGTATTTGTCAGGAGACAAAAATACATTCGGATGCTGAAGTATGTTTCCAGAGGTCAGACTGATGTTTGTTAAGCAGTGTGTAGACCCACAACGTGTACACTGATGCGCTAAAGGGTAACAATGTTTTGAACTTTTGACTTTCAGGCTCCGTATCTCACCATCCACTACAGCTTCAAATGTAAGGCTATCATCATTTTATAGACAATCATCTTGGATATCTCATACATAAATTAGAACTATTTAGCTTATAATTACTTATGCAGATTCTTGTCATGTAACTGTTCCTAAAATGCTAAATTTAAATTTGTATTAGTATTTTATAAATCCACATTTGGATTTCAACACTACCTGAATCCTTCTGGGCATACTCGTCATCAGGTTCAAGCATGTCTCAAACCCGTACCCAGGTCTCCCAGTACCCAGGTATCTTCTACGTGTTCATAATGTTGGTGCATACTGGTTGACTCACTTGGGTAAGAATACAGCTTTTTCTGCAATTCTACCCAGAAGTGTTCAATAGGTTTGAGGTCTGGGGACTGTGAGGGCCAATTTAACACTTCGCCAATCTCAACATATGCTTTGGATGGTTGTCCTGCTGGAACATGATTTCATCCTTTTAATACCCATGGTACTTGTCTTGTAGGATACTCAGGGCTACAGAAAACTATATCGCTTTATATAAGTCAAGGCAAGTCAACATTTATTTGTCACATGCATATTCATACAATGCATGCCATACAGTGAAATTTGTCTTAAATAAATAAAAATATAAAAAATTATCTTATTACCTGGTCAAGTATCTGACGCTTTTGACTGTAAAACACCCGCATATTATCAGGCTTCCTCTTCCGAACGTGACAGTGACTGTCATCTTCTTCATCTGTTAGCCCCTTTTTCCCATGGTTCCTTCCCTTTTTCCTTGATTCTTCCAGACCCATTTGCATTTATCAGAGCCCGGCCTATTAACTTTTGTCTGGTTTCTCCAAATCACCAGTTTCCAACCTTCTACTGTCCACATTTCCTACTTTTTTGCAACTCGAGTCGCTGCTTCTATTGACAATATTGAAGTCCCATTTTCTTCACCTTTATTCGGGACACCATTCAAGACTTGTTTACTGCGCGTTGCACGTGTCCCTGCATGGATGCCTGTGATCTCCATGCTGTCCACCTTCAATGCCATTTTTGTCGCTCCACAACTGATAGACTTTGTGATGAGCTGACTTGTTGACATCGATATTTTGCCTGGACATTCACCTCTTGGCTCTAGAATGGTCAGACAGATATCATTTTTATGTTCTTCCAACTGTCGTGTTGATACCAATGATTTGGATGATGCTGTTTCTCTTTTCTTAGAAAATATTCTTCATGGCTGCTTCTCGAGTCAAACCAGTGAACCAACCTAATAACAAAATGACTTATTAGGGAATGTAAGAACAGGTTGCAATTTGTAGTATACAAGAAGAAAAATACTTCCACCACCAGGAGCAAAACAGTTACAATGCAGTTACATGACCAGGATCTGAATAACCAATCATATGCAAAATAGTTGTGAGTCCAATTTATGTATGAGATTATAATTATCTATAAAATGATGGTAGTCTTACACCCGAAGCTAAAGAAGCAGTCTGCACTGCTACATAATGCGTCAGAAGTTTAGAGACCCCCAAACCTCCCCAGAGCTTAAGTCTATAAAGAGTTCTCTGATTCAGCCTTGGCATCTTCCCATCCTCTATGAACTTGTTGACTTTTCTCTGGAAAATCCTGAGACTTCCCTGAAGAATAGGAATCGACCCTAAAAGGAGCAATTTGGGAAGAAGGGACATTTTCACCGCATGGACCCTACCCATCCAAGAAATCGGGTAAGAGGCCCACCTGTCTAAAAGGCCAAAGACCTAAATAGGGGTCTATAGTTAGCTCTATGTAGACTATCATAGTTGGCTGTCAACTTTTCACCCAAATAAGGGAGGGTCTACACTTATTGAAAGGGATAATTGCCCTGAGCTGAGCCTGTCTCAAAAGGAAGTGAAATATTTAAAGCCTTGAATTTGCTTCGGTTAATTACCAAACCTGAAATGGAGCCAAACCCTTTCAGGACTCTAAATAGACTCGTAATAGAAGGGGAGGAAATGTTCATCAGTAGATCTGCAAACAACATAAGCTTGTGTTCCACCCCAGCCAGCTCCAAGCCCTTGATGTCCCATATTTGGCACAGGGATTGGGCCAAAGTCTCGGTTGCTAGGGCAAAGAGCACAGGGCACAGGGCGTCCCTCTTAATCTCAAATACATCTGAGAGGACCCCTTCGTTCCTGATCCTGGCACTAGGGAGATTGTATAAGGCCTAAATCCATGCAATTAAGTTGTCAACGAACCCCCACCTATGCAAAGCAAACTTAAGATATGCCCAAAGGATGGAGTAAAACGCTTTGCGGATATCAAGTGACAAAAGCATCATACCCTGATCGCGTCTTGAGGCCAAATTAATATGGTTGATAACCCTGCGACTGTTATTACCCACTTGTCGCAACATCCTTAATCAAAGAAATGGGCCTTTAATTAGACCACATTAAGTGGTCTGTGTCCGACTTTGGGAGCATCACCGCATCCACCCACAGAGACTCCCGAGACCAAACACCCCCTGACAGCAAATAATTAAAAGTGGAAGTAAGATGTGGGGCCAATATATCAATATATTTTTAATAAAAGAGGACAGAGAAGCCATCAGGCCCTTCAGGATTCAGGATTCAGGAAGTGAACTGAGGGTAATGCGATTAAAAAAGTCAGACGCAGTGGGCTCAGAGGGGGAGGGGGCCATTGTATATAGTCTGGATAAGTAATTAGCAAATTCATCAACTATGTTACTGGGACAGCCCATTAAAATGTTGGCTTGCATTCTTAAAGTCAGTGGTCTAGAGGCTGTGTGGAACCCTCTCAAATGTCTGGCCAACATAGTATCAGCATTGTTGCCTTTGTCATAAAACTTCTGCTTGGCCCAGCATAACTGCTTCTCAGCCACCTCAGTGTAACAAAGGTCAAGCCTACTAACTTCACTCGCTAGAACAGAGTTGGATTAATTTTAAGGGTCTTGGAACTCAACTCATAGGTGACCTCCAACTGGCATATTTTATCTAGTCTCTCTTTTTTCCTTTTAGAAGCTAGTTGTATAATATGACCCCTGATCACTGCCTTAAACGCTTGCCAGACAATTATAGGAGAGTTCACGTTATGCTGAAAATATACCTTGTTATTTATATATTTTTTTGTGCGTAGACGGCCATCGTATGTTTGTGCACACAGTATTTGCAGCAATACAAACACAAACATTGATTGTATACATGCCTTGGAGCAGTGGGCTGCCCTAATCACAGCACTCAGGGATCAGCTGGGGGGTTAAGTGACTTAATCAAGAGCACCTTAATCATGGCTCCTTAGCACAAGGAATTGATTGTCTCTTATTCTTCTAGGGCAATTCGAAAGTGGAACAAACCCTGAATTTGACTACAAGGGCTCTGCCCATCTGAAATCTGGAGCACAAACCGTTGCCTTGGACACATTACCACTCTATATGAATGGCTTGGCATGAGTGTGTACACACCTGCAGAAGGGGAGAGCCATTTAGCGAATTAACTAAGCATGGCCAACAGCTCTGATTGGACAAGAGTCTGCGCATCCGGCATTGGACCGGGGAAAGGTAAGTTGATTCCAGGGCCAGACATGCTGGGTTTTATTCCACTTTAATAAGTAGGTTAATAATGGACCAGAGCTAACCCAATAACCTGTGCGCTTTTAACAGTTCTCAGCTGCCAATCAACTAGCTTTCTGGCTTTGTGGGATCAAATGTGGTATAGAATTCCACACAATTTAAAACAAATACTGTATAAACTTGACCCCTGACTCCAGCAGCCTCCTCATCCCACCTATATATGTCCAGAAGCCTTCTCTCCCCACCTATGTATGACCAGCAGCCCGATGTCCACACCTGTGTCCAGCTGCCTGATATCCCCACCTATGTGTCCTGAAAAGGGCAATTGTGCAGTAGGGGCATGGCTGTGATTTTTAGATCCGCTACCAGAAAGTCATATTTATGGTGCAAAAAAAATGTTTAGCGCCTCTCCTCGCGCCATGTTGTGTTCCATGTATCAAGAACGCCAGGTGCTTTGTGAGCGTCAGTGCTGTGTTCCCAACAGCATCACATCACATCAGACACTCCCATAGACTTCAATTAGCCATTCCAGTCTCATTTTTTTGGTGACTTCTGTTTAGCGTATTTTACATTTTTTTTTCCTCAGTAGCTCAGTAGGAACTCTACCCCCTTCCTGTGTAACATTATGTGAGCAAATCTATCCACATGTTTTTTTTTGCTTCACTGTCAGCAAAAATAATGACTCATGTTTATGTCCTTTTTTAAAGTAAGTATAGTGAGAAACAGATAGAAAAAGGGGTGTCTTTTATGCAGACACAAACGAGAAACAACATTGTAAGGTATAGCTGTAAAACAGGAGAAAGGTATCATCAGCTTCTGAGAAAGCAGATTGGCAGAAATCTGGTAATTAAAGAAGACATGCTTGGATTTTACCCTCTGCTTTTAGAGGTTCTTAAAAAAAGTTCACTATATTTACTCAGAGAAGGCCAAACACCAGTATCAACTTTATGACAGAACCCTGCCTGGAGGTAGACCTTTTCATGTTGTGGTAGCACCATCAGGCACGATGACCAGAGGTGAACCTAGCCTCTCTGCTGCCTAAGTCAAACTATAGAAAGGCGCCGCCCTTGGACCTGCCACTCCTTAATCGAGCAGTTCGCTGCCCTGCCTGGGTCCTCCCACCTCTGACAATGACCTTCATAAATCAGCATGTATCATGGGTGGGGGTCAAAAGATCAAACACAACCATAAATTGCGCACACATGTGTATGGAGACAGAAAGTATATTTTTTCCTACCTTTCCATTGAGTAAAAGGGACTTAAAGTTGTTTTCCATAATAGCCCACTTTACATAAATATTCTTAATAAAATTAGTATATCCTGTTGCTACTTGAGACCTGGGAAGACCATTTGTTCTCAAATGTTCTGTTGGCTGTCTCTGCATACATGACAGCCAATAGCCAGCTGAGTTTAGTTATTGTATCTATGGTTGGGTTCGGTAGGGGCATGGTGAAGATGGGGCTTGACTTTTGCATCTCTAGGCTGCTAAAGTGGTGAATATGTGCATTGCTCCACCAGGTCTGGGGTGGTGCTGTTGGATGCTCCCCTACCTGGTACATGCATGAACACTTTGGCCACTGTAAGAAAAGCAAAGCTGCAACTGCTTTTCCAGAGGATCTGAAAAAAGTTGAATATTGGAAGCAAGTGGCAGGGCATCCCAAATCAGGTGAGGATATTAAGTGGATCTAACATCTTATTTGACTTTGGAATTTCTTTAATGCCAATGAATCCAGTTGCCTTAACTTATTGCTACAGACAGTGCCTAGGACTATGGAAGGGGCTCTTGAACTTGGGGAGCCCAGTGGCATCTAATATTTCACTTTTCCCTATGTAACAGGGTGGTGGCTAATAAGTTAGTTTAAGAGTTAATAGGTAGTTTAGGTGGAAAAGTTCCACAAATGCTATCTAAATTTCACGTGTAGCTGCAGTTACATAGTCACTAGATACCAGTATGCAGCATAGGATAAGAAATGAATATCATAGGCAGAAAGCAATGTAGATACACCAGTATGAGTCATAGGGCTCTGATAGGCTGATAATGGCAACAGTATTGTCTCCTGGAGGAGTTAAGCCCCATATAAAAGGGACCTGGAGAGTGGGAATTTGTCCAATGTCAGCTTGGGCATGAATGCTGAAGCCCAGAAGCTGAAGAAGAGGTTGAGACTAGTGCCTGAGGGAATAAGCCAAGGCTGGTATCCTCTGTGAGGGGAGCTGCGGGAGCGTTCCTGAAGAATTTCCTACCTGAGGGGTCTTGGATGTCAATTGAGGAGGAGCACCACTCTTGATGGGCTGGAGCTAGGAGGTCTTTGGGGGCAGGAGGGAGAAGGGTTTAGTGGATAGGACTCTGGCAGAGGTGAACCAGGTAGGGACCAAGCAGCTGGACTTGGGTACTTCACTAGAAAATCACCACATCCTGGGGACCCTTGTTGTTGTGTGTAGTCTGAGCTAGGAGGGATCACCCCCCTGTTGAACTTTCTATCAACTCTGCTTGGCTTTGTTGCTACATCATATATGACTGTGACCCCTTGTGAGACTGCCGGAGAACCCAGTTACTTGAGTGAGTCCCTAAATCCCCTGGGCCTCATAGGCACCCACATGGAGAGTCGCTCCCACACCTCTTCCTACGTGGAACTGCATCCTCCCCAGTGGCAACCCGAAGTACACCTATAGCAGCCCAGCACTGTAAATTCGACCCTTTTATTCTTAACCCGCTCCCACCTTGGTCAGTAGCACAAGCTGCATAAATAATATATCGTTGCGACTCCAAAAATAAAAAGTTCTAAATTTAGCAGCGGAAGGCCATGCCTTGTACAAATGTTTACACTGCGCCTTGTCGGCAAAAGACGCATGACCTCTGGTTTACTGGGTCTTGCTAATGTCTTATAAACGAATAATCCTTCATGCTCCTCGCAAAGGCCTCCGTGTGCCTGCAGATGCTGGAAGACCCCCTCCATCACTCAACTCATCTCCTGCAAATGTTCTCCATTCATAAATATATACATAGAAGAGGCACGCAAATAGCAAATGCACAGCTCCATTAGAGGCAACGCCACCTGTGCTGCCTGCATCCTCCATATGTTGCCTGCCTTGGTTGGAGTAACATGTTTATTTTTCTTTTTTATAGTTCTATCTCTGGCGGCTATTAAAGAAAATGTCTTTTTAACATGGTGGCTATTTAGGAATTTTCAGATGTACAAAGTAAACTATTTTCACTCACAATTTGAAATTGTAAGCCTGGTTTATGACAGTGATAGCGGATTTGAGATGGAAACACAAATGCAGCACTCTGAAGTGCGGTGGCCACCCTGCACCACACCGTTGTTTCCTGCCCCCTCCCAGAGCAGAGGTGGGAGCGCAAGCACCTGGAGAAGGATTTGGGTGGCAGCCGGAGAAGGGCACCTGGGGAAGCGCGATGACGGCATCAGAAAAAGGAGGCAGTGGCGGAAGTAGCATTTGACAGGGACAAGATGAGATGGAGTTGGTGGCCAGGGGTGAACCTAGCATCTTTGCTGCCTAAAGCAAACTATAGGTAGGTGCCCCCCTCCCACCCACAGGATGGACATCCCACTAATTAAAGCCACCTGGCTACTTCCTATGATGGAAGCAGCATCAGCCCACTCCAAAACAACATGACAGCTTGCCCTGATCTACACTAAAATAGTACTGAGATATTACAAAAAAAAACTGGGTCCGGTGATTGCTGTTGCCCCCCTGCGATGGGCCTGATGCAGCTGCCTCAATTGGCCTCATTACAGATGCATGCCTGGAGGTGGCGGGATCTAACATCTCACACTTCAGTTTTGCTCTTGCTGTAGTCATCTTGGAGTCTTTGGGGGTCTTCTTGGGGGTCTTTCATTCTTCTGAAGCAGACACAGGACCAGAAGGCAGAGGCCAGTGGTGGGGGAGCAGTAGCGATGGACCAGGAAGCAGTGGTGAGTATAGACCCTTCACTGCACCGCAACACAGAACAGGTAAAGTGTAATACAGATTTGTATGGGCTGCATTGCAGTTGTGCTACTTGCAGTGTTTGCAAAACACAGCACACAGTTTTTTTTTCTCTTGTGTCATGTTGGAGTATTTCTATTCAATTCACTTTATTATCCGCCAAGTAAATCAGTGATGGACAAGGAATTCCTTGTGGCATACATTACACAGTGGGAAACATTGTACAAAAAGGAACCACATACAGTAAATATTGCATTTTAGAAAAGTGTTTACAGCAAAACACAAAGCATAGCCACATACAGTAAATATAAAAATCTAGAGGTCAGTAGAATAAAAAATAAGAGGAATAGATAGCTTTCCATCTGTGTGGCATGAAAAACATATCCCAAGCCTAATGCAAAGTATAATCGAGTTCCTGGAATTAGACTATAGTGGCTACAACTTTGTTATGCTCCTTTTCAGCAAACGGATAGCAGTGGGGTAATCCCATATCTAGATCTTGAGGTTCTACAAGGTGGAATCTTAAGACACAACATGGCATGACCCGGGTGTGTAGAATCCAAAAGAATGTTCTCCGCCATTGCTTTGGTTCTTTTTTCATGTAACTCCAGCATATCCATCTCTCCTCTCGCTCCTCCAGTTCTGCGCCTCTCTGCCAATCCCTACACTGGCTGCCAGTCCCACAGCGAATCCTGTTCAAAACTCTAACTCTCGCATACAAGGCTCTCTCCAACCAGGCCCCTCCCTACATCTCATCTCTAATCCAACAGTATCAACTAGGGATGAGCGAATCGATCCGGACGAACCCGGATTCGATCCGAATTTCAGGAAAAATTCGATTCGGATCGAATCCGAATTTCCCCGCGATTCGATCACTCGAAGTTTTCCTTTAACATCCATTCATTTACATTACAGGCATTCTAAGATGGCGGGCGGGACATGTCTGGACATGTATCCCGCGCCAGTGCAAGCTGGGGCAGTCACATGCAGCCTATCAGCAGCCAGCAAGCCCGGTGACGTCACACAGCGGTATTTAACGGCGGCCATCTTGCTTTTCCTCATTTCTCTATTGCATTCGTGACAGACAGACAGAACGCTGTGTAGCTGAGGCAGTTAGACAGGCTGGAGACAGGCTGGAGACAGGGACAGACAGGGACAGACAGGGACAGGCTGGAGACAGGCAGGAGACAGGCAGGAGACAGACAGGAGACAGACAGAAAGCCAGGGAAAGGTAGGAAAAACGGAGCTGGCTGACAGCAGCCTTTGTTAGCGTTTTCAGGCTGCTTATAGTAACTAACTGTGCATATATACTGAACTGATCTTAAGTCTGCTGTGAGGCATCCCATTCTGTGACTAAAGCAGCCTCTGTTTAAGACCATATAAGCATTTGCTCTAATCATATTTGAAATTAGGCCTGATAAAGACACTTTTGCTGGCCAAAGCACTACTGTACCCTGGCAGCTCGATTCCTGCCCGGGGCATCCCATTCTGTGACTAAAGCAGCCTCTGTTTAAGACCATATAAGCATTTGCTCTAATCATATTTGAAATTAGGCCTGATAAAGACACTTTTGCTGGCCAAAGCACTACTGTACCCTGGCAGCTCGATTCCTGCCCGGGGCATCCCATTCTGTGACTAAAGCAGCCTCTGTTTAAGACCATATAAGCATTTGCTCTAATCATATTTGAAATTAGGCCTGATAAAGACACTTTTGCTGGCCAAAGCACTACTGTACCCTGGCAGCTCGATTCCTGCCCGGGGCATCCCATTCTGTGACTAAAGCAGCCTCTGTTTAAGACCATATAAGCATTTGCTCTAATCATATTTGAAATTAGGCCTGATAAAGACACTTTTGCTGGCCAAAGCACTACTGTACCCTGGCAGCTCGATTCCTGCCCGGGGCATCCCATTCTGTGACTAAAGCAGCCTCTGTTTAAGACCATATAAGCATTTGCTCTAATCATATTTGAAATTAGGCCTGATAAAGACACTTTTGCTGGCCAAAGCACTACTGTACCCTGGCAGCTCGATTCCTGCCCGGGGCATCCCATTCTGTGACTAAAGCAGCCTCTGTTTAAGACCATATAAGCATTTGCTCTTATCATATTTGAAATTAGGCCTGATAAAGACACTTTTGCTGGCCAAAGCACTACTGTACCCTGGCAGCTCGATTCCTGCCCGGGGCATCCCATTCTGTGACTAAAGCAGCCTCTGTTTAAGACCATATAAGCATTTGCTCTAATCATATTTGAAATTAGGCCTGATAAAGACACTTTTGCTGGCCAAAGCACTACTGTACCCTGGCAGCTCGATTCCTGCCCGGGGCATCCCATTCTGTGACTAAAGCAGCCTCTGTTTAAGACCATATAAGCATTTGCTCTAATCATATTTGAAATTAGGCCTGATAAAGACACTTTTGCTGGCCAAAGCACTACTGTACCCTGGCAGCTCGATTCCTGCCCGGGGCATCCCATTCTGTGACTAAAGCAGCCTCTGTTTAAGACCATATAAGCATTTGCTCTAATCATATTTGAAATTAGGCCTGATAAAGACACTTTTGCTGGCCAAAGCACTACTGTACCCTGGCAGCTCGATTCCTGCCCGGGGCATCCCATTCTGTGACTAAAGCAGCCTCTGTTTAAGACCATATAAGCATTTGCTCTAATCATATTTGAAATTAGGCCTGATAAAGACACTTTTGCTGGCCAAAGCACTACTGTACCCTGGCAGCTCGATTCCTGCCCGGGGCATCCCATTCTGTGACTAAAGCAGCCTCTGTTTAAGACCATATAAGCATTTGCTCTAATCATATTTGAAATTAGGCCTGATAAAGACACTTTTGCTGGCCAAAGCACTACTGTACCCTGGCAGCTCGATTCCTGCCCGGGGCATCCCATTCTGTGACTAAAGCAGCCTCTGTTTAAGACCATATAAGCATTTGCTCTAATCATATTTGAAATTAGGCCTGATAAAGACACTTTTGCTGGCCAAAGCACTACTGTACCCTGGCAGCTCGATTCCTGCCCGGGGCATCCCATTCTGTGACTAAAGCAGCCTCTGTTTAAGACCATATAAGCATTTGCTCTTATTATATTTATATTATAAGACACTTTTGCTGGGCATAGGCTTACTGCTGCCTGCCAGGTGCACTTCTGTTGAGGCATCCCATTCTGTAACATAGCATACCCCTCTTTATTTACACTAAGCAGCTCTCTTATTTACACTAAGCAGGCCTGTTGGAGGCTGAGTGTTACTGCTCACTTTTGGTGTGCATTATATTCTGTTTCATATAGACCCACCGCTGCCCGGGTTTTTTTTAAATATCACCTACTACCACGCCAGTTAGACTATGTCGGGCAGACAAGTGCCTGGAAGTGAAAAGAGGAGTGGCAGAGGCCAAGATTCCGCAGGAAGAGCTCGCATCAGACTGGGGGCCAGTAGCAGCAGGAGTCACGCTGAG
This sequence comes from Gastrophryne carolinensis, assembly GCA_027917425.1. NCBI lineage: Eukaryota > Metazoa > Chordata > Amphibia > Anura > Microhylidae > Gastrophryne > Gastrophryne carolinensis. Next base: position 382,275,131 of record CM051239.1, read on the forward strand.
AGACCTAATCTGCCAGTATCTGCTAGCGGTCGGGTCTCCACCAGTAACGCATCTGCCGTGGTAGATTGGTTGACGCGCTCATCAACAACATCATCACAACTTACGTCTGAGACCCCCAGTCTAGGGTCGGTAGGTTCCTCTGACACAACCCTGAGTTGGCATGCCCCGAGAGCAGTCCCTGTCCTCCCATTGCCTCTGGCCTACGCCGTTCCCTCCCCCAGCGACGTATCCTATGCTTTGGGTTCAGCTCCACTCTTTAGTGAGGAGGACCATCAGATAGAGGACAGTCAGCAGCTACTGCCCAGCCAAGAAATGGAGGTGGCTTCTTTAGCTAGGCAGACAAATAGTGATGTGGACAGTGTCGTGGGAGCTGCGAGCGTTCCAGCTCCTGCGCCAGACACTGTTGACGAATCCACGAACATCAGTGACGTACAGCCACAACCCGGTGATGATGATGATGATGACGATGAAGCCGATCGCACTTGGGAGCCGGGTGATGAAGGGGCTTCATCGTCATCATCAGGAGAAGAGGGGTGCAGGTTGCCCCGGAGTCAGCAGCTGAGGCAGCAAAGTGGTAGCAGTCAGCATGGGGGCACAATTCCAAAGGCTGGAGCCGGCCGGGGCCGGGGCCGGGGTAGAGCACCTGCTGTGCGGCAGTCTACCTTATCGGGAGGTAGTGGAGCAGGGGTTCCTGGAGTTGGCAACAGCAGCAGTGAATCAGTGAGGCCAGGGGGTGGGAAAAGTAGCTACTCGGCAGTGTGGCAGTTTTTCCTGAGGCATCCGCAGGAGGGTAACATGGCCACATGCAAGATATGTAGGCAAAAGGTGAAGCGTGGCCAGGGTCCAAATGTTGGCACCACGGCCCTGCGTCAACATATGATGCGTCACCATAAAACGACCTGGGAGAACCGAGGCTCCCAAGGGGTGGTCCAGTCTGCTTCCTCACCAAGTGAGCTCCCAATTTCTGCCAGCCAAGGCTCCAGCACCTCAGCCGAAGGCAGCTGTGCGTCATACCCATCCTCTGTCGCTCCTGCTCCTCCTCCTCCTCCTCCAAGTCATGCATCCCGCCAGCAATCCATCAGCGAAGCCATGTCCAAGAGACAGCAGTATGCGCCCACTCATCCTACGGCGCAGAAGCTGAATGTGCTCCTGTCCAAGTTGCTGGTGCTGCAGTCGCTCCCTTTTCAGGTGGTGGAATCTGCACCTTTCAGAGAACTGATGGCTTGTGCCGAGCCGAGGTGGAGAGTCCCAAGCCGTCATTTCTTTGCCAAGAAGGCAGTACCAGCGCTGCACACTTTTGTTGAACAGAAGGTGGGCCAGTCCTTGAGCCTGTCGGTGTGTAGCAAAATACATGGCAGCGCCGACATCTGGAGCTGTAACTACGGTCAGGGGCAGTACATGTCGTTTACGGCCCACTGGGTGAATGTGGTCCCTTTGCAGCAGCAACTTGGACAGGTCACGCCGCTTCGGCCTCCGCGCTCTCTGCCCATTGGGCCTGTGACACCGTGCGACTCGGCCTCCTCATCCTCCGCCATCTCCTCACCCTCCACTGTAGGCTCAAGTCTCAGTGCCCCTCCAGTCTACCATGTGTGCAGGGCACGGAGGTGTCACGCAGTGCTTCACATGGTTTGTCTTGGCGAACGGAGTCACACAGGGGAGGAACTGCTTAAATGTATTCATCAGGAAATCCAAACATGGCTTACTCCGAGAAAACTTAAAATGGGAATCATGGTTACCGACAATGGGAAGAACATTTTGTCTGCGCTGCGCCAAGGAAGCCTGACCCATGCCCCCTGCATGGCTCACGTCTTCAATCTGGTTGTCAAGCGGTTTCTGAAGTGTTCCCCCCATCTGCAGGACATCCTAACAACTTCACGGAAACTTTGCATGCACTTCAGCCACTCCTACACCGCCAAACACACCCTTCTTGAGCTACAGCGTCAGAATGGTATCCCCCAACATAGTCTGATTTGCGATGTTTCCACCCGTTGGAATTCCACCCTTCACATGTTGGACCGATTATATGAACAGAGAAAAGCCATCACGGATTTCCTGATGATCCAAGCAGATAGGGGGACTCCCCTGTGTAACTTCAATGTCAACCAGTGGCAGCTCATACGTGACACCTGCCGTTTGCTCAGGCCCTTTGAGGAAGCCACTTTATTTGTCAGTCGGCAGGATTACGGGATGAACGACGTGATTCCACTGCTTCATGTACTACAGCACATGTTGGAAACCATGGCTGGTGAGGGCACTGGAGACATGGCGTTTACATCTTACGGCCACATGAACCCCCTTGGAGCTGAACTGGAGGAGGAGGAGGAGGAAGAGGAGGAGGAGGAGTTGCCCAGCGAAACACAGTTTAGGCTTGGCGAAATGGCTGGTTTATCTAGTCAGCGGACAGGAGAGGAGGAGCAGGAGCAGCCAGAGGAGCTAGAGGTTTTTGAGGAAGGAGAGACAGAGGACCCGGGCACACCGTGGCAGTATGCAGTGGAGATGGAGACAGGTAGTCCATCCGAGTCACTTGCGCAAATGGCACGAAGCATGCTCACGTGCTTGCGTAGTGACCCCAGAATTGTTTCCATCTGTCGGCGGGATGACTTCTGGCTGTCCACCTTATTGGACCCTCGCTTCCGGCACAAAATGGGGGCATTTTTTAAACCCACCGAGAGGGAGGACAAACTCAACTACTACAAAGACATTCTACGTAGGCAGTTGGCCGATGCCTATCTGCGCCATGGTCCATACTCTCGCAGGTCTGACTCGAGGGGACCTCTGCGCTCACCTTCCACTGCCATGGCCGCTGGGGGGGTTGGCAGCAGCAGCAGCAGAAGCTCCATCAGCAGCAGCAGCCTCAGTCTTCAGTCGCTAATGAGTAGCTTTCTACACCCGCATAGTGAGGCTACTCATGAGCAGCAGGAAGACCTGGAGCAGGACCTGAACCAGCAGGTCATGTCATACTTTGACATGACCATGCCAACACACCTTGAGGATCCGCTGGACTTCTGGGCAGCCAAACTTGATTTGTGGCCGCAACTAGCAGAGTTTGCCCTGGAAAAGCTGTCCTGCCCGGCAAGTAGCGTGCCATCTGAGCGGGTGTTTAGTGCGGCGGGGGCCATAGTTACGGCGAGGAGAACTCGTCTGTCAACTAAAAATGTGGAGAGACTCACCTTTGTCAAAATGAATCAGGGATGGATCAGCCAGGATTTCCACCCACCAATGCCTGATGCATGCGACTAGATTCAGCATGGTGCCACGTTTTACACTTTCCAAATGGTGCAAAACATATTTATGTCTTTAGGCCATTTTTTGGGCTCCTGCTGCTGCTACTGTCAACTCCTGCCAACTCCAGGGTGTGATTCATCCAATTTTTGGGCTCCTGAAGCCAACTCCAGTGTATATTTGGGCTCCTGCTGCTGCTGCTGTCAACTCCTGCCAACTCCAGGGTGTGATTCATCCAATTTTTGGGCTCCTGAAGCCAACTCCAGTGTATATTTGGGCTCCTGCTGCTGCTGCTGCCAACTTCTGCCAACTCCAGGGTGTGATTCATCCAATTTTTGGGCTCCTGAAGCCAACTCCAGTGTATATTTGGGCTCCTGCTGCTGCTGCTGTCAACTCCTGCCAACTCCAGGGTGTGATTCATCCAATTTTTGGGCTCCTGAAGCCAACTCCAGTGTATATTTGGGCTCCTGCTGCTGCTGCTGCCAACTTCTGCCAACTCCAGGGTGTGATTCATCCAATTTTTGGGCTCCTGAAGCCAACTCCAGTGTATATTTGGGCTCCTGCTGCTGCTGCTGTCAACTCCTGCCAACTCCAGGGTGTGATTCATCCAATTTTTGGGCTCCTGAAGCCAACTCCAGTGTATATTTGGGCTCCTGCTGCTGCTGCTGCCAACTTCTGCCAACTCCAGGGTGTGATTCATCCAATTTTTGGGCTCCTGAAGCCAACTCCAGTGTATATTTGGGCTCCTGCTGCTGCTGCTGTCAACTCCTGCCAACTCCAGGGTGTGATTCATCCAATTTTTGGGCTCCTGAAGCCAACTCCAGTGTATATTTGGGCTCCTGCTGCTGCTGCTGTCAACTCCTGCCAACTCCAGGGTGTGATTCATCCAATTTTTGGGCTCCTGAAGCCAACTCCAGTGTATATTTGGGCTCCTGCTGCTGCTGCTGTCAACTCCTGCCAACTCCAGGGTGTGATTCATCCAATTTTTGGGCTCCTGAAGCCAACTCCAGTGTATATTTGGGCTCCTGCTGCTGCTGCTGCCAACTTCTGCCAACTCCAGGGTGTGATTCATCCAATTTTTGGGCTCCTGAAGCCAACTCCAGTGTATATTTGGGCTCCTGCTGCTGCTGCTGCCAACTTCTGCCAACTCCAGGGTGTGATTCATCCAATTTTTGGGCTCCTGAAGCCAACTCCAGTGTATATTTGGGCTCCTGCTGCTGCTGCTGTCAACTCCTGCCAACTCCAGGGTGTGATTCATCCAATTTTTGGGCTCCTGAAGCCAACTCCAGTGTATATTTGGGCTCCTGCTGCTGCTGCTGCCAACTTCTGCCAACTCCAGGGTGTGATTCATCCAATTTTTGGGCTCCTGAAGCCAACTCCAGTGTATATTTGGGCTCCTGCTGCTGCTGCTGTCAACTCCTGCCAACTCCAGGGTGTGATTCATCCAATTTTTGGGCTCCTGAAGCCAACTCCAGTGTATATTTGGGCTCCTGCTGCTGCTGCTGCCAACTTCTGCCAACTCCAGGGTGTGATTCATCCAATTTTTGGGCTCCTGAAGCCAACTCCAGTGTATATTTGGGCTCCTGCTGCTGCTGCTGTCAACTCCTGCCAACTCCAGGGTGTGATTCATCCAATTTCTGGGCTCCTGAAGCCAACTCCAGTGTATATTTGGGCTCCTGCTGCTGCTGCTGCCAACTTCTGCCAACTCCAGGGTGTGATTCATCCAATTTTTGGGCTCCTGAAGCCAACTCCAGTGTATATTTGGGCTCCTGCTGCTGCTGTCAACTCCTGCCAACTCCAGGGTGTGATTCATCCAATTTTTGGGCTCCTGAAGCCAACTCCAGTGTATATTTGGGCTCCTGCTGCTGCTGCTGCCAACTTCTGCCAACTCCAGGGTGTGATTCATCCAATTTTTGGGCTCCTGAAGCCAACTCCAGTGTATATTTGGGCTCCTGCTGCTGCTGCTGCCAACTTCTGCCAACTCCAGGGTGTGATTCATCCAATTTTTGGGCTCCTGAAGCCAACTCCAGTGTATATTTGGGCTCCTGCTGCTGCTGCTGTCAACTCCTGCCAACTCCAGGGTGTGATTCATCCAATTTTTGGGCTCCTGAAGCCAACTCCAGTGTATATTTGGGCTCCTGCTGCTGCTGCTGCCAACTTCTGCCAACTCCAGGGTGTGATTCATCCAATTTTTGGGCTCCTGAAGCCAACTCCAGTGTATATTTGGGCTCCTGCTGCTGCTGCTGTCAACTCCTGCCAACTCCAGGGTGTGATTCATCCAATTTTTGGGCTCCTGAAGCCAACTCCAGTGTATATTTGGGCTCCTGCTGCTGCTGCTGCCAACTTCTGCCAACTCCAGGGTGTGATTCATCCAATTTTTGGGCTCCTGAAGCCAACTCCAGTGTATATTTGGGCTCCTGCTGCTGCTGCTGTCAACTCCTGCCAACTCCAGGGTGTGATTCATCCAATTTTTGGGCTCCTGAAGCCAACTCCAGTGTATATTTGGGCTCCTGCTGCTGCTGCTGCCAACTTCTGCCAACTCCAGGGTGTGATTCATCCAATTTTTGGGCTCCTGAAGCCAACTCCAGTGTATATTTGGGCTCCTGCTGCTGCTGCTGTCAACTCCTGCCAACTCCAGGGTGTGATTCATCCAATTTTTGGGCTCCTGAAGCCAACTCCAGTGTATATTTGGGCTCCTGCTGCTGCTGCTGTCAACTCCTGCCAACTCCAGGGTGTGATTCATCCAATTTTTGGGCTCCTGAAGCCAACTCCAGTGTATATTTGGGCTCCTGCTGCTGCTGCTGTCAACTCCTGCCAACTCCAGGGTGTGATTCATCCAATTTTTGGGCTCCTGAAGCCAACTCCAGTGTATATTTGGGCTCCTGCTGCTGCTGCTGCCAACTTCTGCCAACTCCAGGGTGTGATTCATCCAATTTTTGGGCTCCTGAAGCCAACTCCAGTGTATATTTGGGCTCCTGCTGCTGCTGCTGCCAACTTCTGCCAACTCCAGGGTGTGATTCATCCAATTTTTGGGCTCCTGAAGCCAACTCCAGTGTATATTTGGGCTCCTGCTGCTGCTGCTGTCAACTCCTGCCAACTCCAGGGTGTGATTCATCCAATTTTTGGGCTCCTGAAGCCAACTCCAGTGTATATTTGGGCTCCTGCTGCTGCTGCTGCCAACTTCTGCCAACTCCAGGGTGTGATTCATCCAATTTTTGGGCTCCTGAAGCCAACTCCAGTGTATATTTGGGCTCCTGCTGCTGCTGCTGTCAACTCCTGCCAACTCCAGGGTGTGATTCATCCAATTTTTGGGCTCCTGAAGCCAACTCCAGTGTATATTTGGGCTCCTGCTGCTGCTGCTGCCAACTTCTGCCAACTCCAGGGTGTGATTCATCCAATTTTTGGGCTCCTGAAGCCAACTCCAGTGTATATTTGGGCTCCTGCTGCTGCTGCTGTCAACTCCTGCCAACTCCAGGGTGTGATTCATCCAATTTTTGGGCTCCTGAAGCCAACTCCAGTGTATATTTGGGCTCCTGCTGCTGCTGCTGCCAACTTCTGCCAACTCCAGGGTGTGATTCATCCAATTTTTGGGCTCCTGAAGCCAACTCCAGTGTATATTTGGGCTCCTGCTGCTGCTGCTGTCAACTCCTGCCAACTCCAGGGTGTGATTCATCCAATTTTTGGGCTCCTGAAGCCAACTCCAGTGTATATTTGGGCTCCTGCTGCTGCTGCTGCCAACTTCTGCCAACTCCAGGGTGTGATTCATCCAATTTTTGGGCTCCTGAAGCCAACTCCAGTGTATATTTGGGCTCCTTCTGCCCCTCATAGTGATGCCACTTCAACTCTCTGCAATTGTGCCGCTCTGCGATTCTATTAGCGATGCCTCTGATCTGCATGTGATATTTCTTAAAAGTATTATTTAACTAACCCAGCACGCATCCTGTGCGTGTTACAGCAAGGCTGAATGGTTTACAACCCTATTGAGGCTGTAGGAGGCTCAGAAATAGCCGTTTTTAATAGCGATTCGTCGCGAATTTATTCGGGTCGAAACGATTTTTGTCGGAAAATTCGGCGAATCAGTCGAATCGAATTTTTCAAAAGTTCGCTCATCTCTAGTATCAACCTAGACGCAGCCTCCGCTCTTCTGCCGACCTTCTCCTGTCCTCCACCCTGGTCACCTCCTCTCACGCCCGCCTCCAGGACTTCTCACGTGCAACTTCAATCTTCTGGAATGCCCTCCCGCACCCAATCCGCCACTCCACAACCCTCAAAACCTTCAAAGGCGCCCTTAAAACGCACTTATTCAGACAAGCATATAATCTGGCCTAACCAATCTTCCAAAGAGCACATGCCACAAAGCTCAATACTGACTGTTTGTGATCCTTCCCCCTCGTCTTCACCCCTCTTCCTTTAGACTGTAAGCTCGCAAGGGCAGGGCTCTCTCCCCTATTGTATCTTGTACTCAGAATATCCATTGTCAACTCTGTAAAACTGCATTTGAAATAGTATATGTATCGTATGTTTCTACCCTGTCCGTAATTACTATGTAAAGCGCTACGGAAGATGATGGCGCTATATAAATAAACAATAATAATAATAATAATAGGCACAAGTGGAACTCCAATTATCTTCTGTCATTTTAATTGTTCTCTGATAACTGGATTTGGCTTTCCTGATAGACCCCTCAAACCAAACTTACTTGCCTTTTCCAGCACTGTAAGGGAGTTCTTCTCCCAGATGAGGTTTTCAGAAATAACAACATCTAGAAACGTTGTGTGTTTGTTCTTTTTTATTTGCTCCCTGTTGATGAATAAAGGAGAAGAAGGCACCAGGCTCCTTCTGATTCAACAGTTTTGGGTGGCTTAATTACAAGATTGTGATTTCCACACCGACTAACAAGGTCCTCAGATACACCCCAATAGGTCGCCTCTTTGCCATTCCTGATCAAGCCAATGATAGTGGTGTCATCAACAAACTTTAGTATCCTGACTGCATCTGAAGCAGAGGTGCAAACATTTGTGTCGATGGAGAACAACAGAGGTGATAATAGGTAGCCTTGGGGTCCCATTCTCAGTGTGTGGGTTCGATTGGTAAGGAAGCTTCCTGTCCAACTGCAGATGTTCTGAGGGATGTTGAATTTTGCCATCTTCTCAATTAGAATGCTCGGGCTTATCGTGTTAAACTAACTAAAATCTATAAAAAGAATTCTGACAAATGAATGTGCACAATCCGAATGCCTGTGCATGTAATTAAGGGCCATATTCACTGTGTCCTTCGATGACCTGTTTGCTCTGTATGCAAATTGCATAAGGTCTAACTCGCTGATGGTCTTCTTCTGGGAATTCCAACACAAGCCACAATGAATTCATGACTACAAATGTAAGTGCCACTGTCCTGAAACACAATATTCCAACATGACACGAGTAGGTATATGTGAAATCGGCCTTATTCAGAGGTACTCTATAGAGGCACCCCATTGGTAAAAACTTGAAAAGTGATAAACAGAAATGGTGTGGGTCTTTAATATTCGGCCCTCGTATTTTTATTTTCAAACGGTATATAGAGACAATTGCGGTTAGACTGCAACCTATCACCTTGCCAGCTTTTCATGCTACGTGCTGTAGACATAGTTCCTCCTTCAATGTAGCAATACCGTGCCCGACAGAGATAGATGCGCTCATAACAGATTCCATGGTTGCATTATATAAGTAGGTTCTTTAGCACCCCATATTTCCTGACCTGACAAAGAAAGTATAGGCATTGTTGGGCTTTCGCCACAAGTCCACATGTCTGTCCCATTGGAGGTCCTGGGAGATGATTGTACCCAGGAATTTAGTGATTTGCTCTCCACCGCTACTCCTTCAATGCAGATGAAGAAGTTCCAGTAGTGCTCATTAAAATCAGTCACCATCTCCACCATTTTGTAGTGGTGTTGAGGATAAGGTTCTTGACACCAAACACTCACATGCTGGCAATATCAGGTTTACCCACAGAGCAGGAGAGCAGGAGAGCAGTGGCCCTAGAGTCTCATAGACCAGTGGTTGCTCCCCTTCAAACATGGCGGCCATGTCAGTCAAAGCAGGGGCCTTGACAGGGGCAAGAAGAGGCAGCAAATCAGAATGGAAGGAAGAGGACGCAGTAAAAATTCACCTGTCATTGTTCCAGTTCTGCTTAGAAATGGTAAACGGCATAGTGCAATAACATTTCTTTAGGCTTAACTGTTTTTCTCCATGAGGTCACACATCTACTATTTTCCATTGCAGTGAGTCCTGAAGTATTGATTTCAAAAGCAGTTTAATGCAGATCTTAAGAAACGTTGAAACATTATTATTATTAAAAACAATGTCCTCTTAGGACATGGTATACTGTCTGTCAAAATGTAGCTGTAAATGTGAGCCATGCCCTGCACCAGTCATGATGATGATGAAACATCCTTTACTGAGAACCCCTCGGACCTGCTCTGCCTTATCTACAAGGCGCGACTCATTCCAGATCATTTCATTTTAATTAAGCAGACCCTTGTAACCCTTGTTAATAAAAGAAAGCTGTGCATATTCTGACTGCCGCCTGGGAACTTGTGACCAAATTCCCAGTCATTCCAAAAATTAGAGCCTTGGCTATCAGTCCATCTCCAGAAATGTGAATGGCATCCAAGTGATAATGTAAAACCATCAGAATTTTTTCAAGTCCACGACAAGGCTGAAGCATTTCATTGCGGCTCAGTTATTTAAAACAGCTGCCTAGATAACAGATCTAAGCTGGGTGATACGCTAGAGGGCTAAAAACTGTCTGTACTTCAAAATGATGCCACTATCGAGCAATGGCATTGTCCCTGAATCTTTAAAATAAACTGTTAACCTATACAAAAAGCTTTAAACACTAGCAACATTGGTGAGCAGGAATTTTAAAGTGGAGCTCCAGTCATAAAGCTAATACTCCAAAAACCCTCCCTGGACCCGTCTGCCCTCACCAGTTACCAACCTATCTCACTGCTTCCTTTTTCATCCAAGCTTCTGAAACAGCACATTCACACAGAATTGGCTTGTTAAATCTTTAGTAACTTCTTACTAGATAATCTCCAATCTGAAATTTGCTGCAACTACTTCACTAAAACTACCCCCACCAAAGTAGTGACTTACTTAAGCGGATCAGAACCCAATTTTTCCAGATCCACGTCGACCACTCGTCCGCCCCACTCGTGAGTACCTCGGACAATGCTGCTGGCCATTTGACGGAGTTGTTGGCTGCATCCTCGGATTTCTGTTCAGGTTATAGGATCCCCCAAGGGAAGGCTAGTGGACAGTACTGGACAGCCATGAAGGGTTTTAATCTGCTTTAATGGCCAAATCTCAAGGCCACTTCTTCAGGCTCACCCTTCTGGCCTCCCTGGGAATCCAATACATTACACTTTAATAGCTCTCCTTTTACCTCTATGATTTAGAGACTGATTTTCTAACCACTTTGCCCCTATTTGCCTGACATTTGTGGGTTTACACCATGTTTGCTGCATTTACCAAACAAAATGCTCTTGACTACACCTGTGTTAGCTATAACTACAATTAGTTTAGCTTAGCTTAGCTTAGCTGGGCAAAGACCGGCAAACCCTTGGGCACTACACCAGATTTTTTCAGCGAACACCATAAGAATCAATGGTATTTCTTCCAAGATTGTCTCTTTAGTTGAATTTTGTGATATTGAACATCAGATGGTTTACTACTATTTCAAAAACATCTAATGAAACTTTATACATATTACTTTTCACCTTTTTTTGTTAATCTCATTGTATAAGGCTTTCCAAACTAAGACACTCCCGAGACAACACAGAAATATTTCAATACTCATACCATGATGATACCTGTAAAAGTGCTAACAAGTGCCTACATAACAATCCTAGAGGATATCAGAAAAAAACTGTTGTACTAAAGTGAAAAATATACCAGAATCCAAACTAAGCAATATATTGATTAATAAAAATAATTAAATATACCCCAAACAAAGTGCAAAGTGCAAAACAAGTGAACATTGCATTGTGCCCGCCATAGTCCAATCAATAGTTCAATCAGAAGGTTTATACAATAATACTCCAATGAACAAAATGACATCACCGATAAACGGAGCCTCGGTGATGTGATTTTGTTCATTGAAGTATTATTGTATAAACCTTCTGATTGAACTATTGATTGGACTATGGCGGGCACAATGCAACGTTCACTTGTTTTGCACTTTGCACTTTGTTTGGGGTGTATTTAATTATTTTTATTAATTAACGAGTTACCATACTGCAGCCCCATGCAGCCAGATTGGGCCACTGCAGCCCTGGTTTGGCAAGCTGAGAGTTGCATTTATTTCGTGATTACAGTAAGGGATTGAAGATATTTGTGTTCAAGAGACCAAATGTATCCTTTGATCAACATTCTCTCATCTCTTGCATAAAGCTTTAGATCCTTTATACTGTGGCCCTTCAAGTGTCATTGCAGTGAAAAAAAGAAATAGGCTAAAGTGACAAACTCACGTTTCCAATTTAATTATACTAAATTTAAAGCTTGATCATTAAAGTGCACCTACCCCCCCCCCCCCCCGGAGTCTATGAGACCAAAGACGCATACACGAGTCCTCAGTATCCCTTTAGCTGGGAGCGTGCCAGGTATTTGTGAATGGCCAATGCATGCATGCGCCTTCATAAAGGGTGGTGGGGGAGGCGGCCGCCAGCACGCTGGGATCTGCCTCTCCTTAGACGAGTCTTGGACAAAGGGACAAGAGCGGATCTGAGTGTGCTGACTGGACGAGAGGCTGCACATGCACCATAGGAACGGGGAAGGGGGAGGAAGATTGGGCAATCTGGGGGATTTCAAACAGCAGGGCATCCCCAATAGTCAAAATCCTGGGTTTTGGTCCAGTTTAAATAGTTTAGCTAAAAAAGGGCCAAGAAAAACACATTCAGGCACATGATTCAGGTCTTTCCTGGTTGCAAAAAATGTCACTGTTTCTCTGCCTTCCTTACTATAGACACTCTCTTTTTGAGTCATTTCTTTTCATTCAAAATGTATTTTTTTGGCTCATTAGATTGTTATATTGCACGTAGTACATGTACAAAAATGGCAGATGTACAAACCTTGAGGATATATTGCAAGTAGAAAAATTGATTCCAGAGAATTAGAGAATTGCACAGAATTCAGATCCCACCTTAGGTGTTGATATTTATCATTTTTTACATATTTTGTGTTACATAACCTTGGCACCTTACAGTGCCCAACCCATATCAGAATATCAGGCAAAACTATGTATAAAGTTAGAGTTATCTCAGAAGTGCATGGATGTCTAACCCGTCTTAGGTCAGTGGCTCTGAGCGCGCTGGCGGCTGCATCTCGCACTTCCCTCTAACAGGGAGTTTTGGGGAGTTTTTCTCCCAGTTGTGCAATGCTGTAGGTCCGTTTTAAAGTGGACAAAAATGCATGGCGACCGGCCTGAGTTTTGGTCCACTTTAAGAAATGTTTATTGAATCTGTATGTAACAAAGCAATAGTACGCCGAGGATGCTGTTTGTGTGAAACTTTCAGGGTCCCTTATTCGAGGAGCACTGCACCATTAGCAGTCTCTTTCTATATGTACATAAGCCTTTTACACATTAAAATACGCTTTCTTATGCTCAGAGCATTCTGACTGTTTACACATCAAAGGAGCTAAAGAGGGGGAATGTTACATACAAGAAAAAGGATACTCTGTATGGGTACTTGAGCACGCACCATGAAACTCGATGCAAAACAAACATTTTTTTTACATATCTGGCCAATGTAAACACAATTTTATGGTATATGCATGAGATGGAGAGCATGTCAGCAGAAGCTAAACAACAGATGGGGGAACTATGCAGCCTGCCAGGTGTTTAACTCCGCATCACCTTTCTATGGGACTCACAGGATCCTTCTTAAAGGCTGTGATCGGTGCTTGAATGAATTTCGAGATTGCACAAATTATGTGTCCAGGTAAATCACAAAACGATCCCCAAGTAATTTGGATTTCATACACACACAATTAATACCAATGACAATGGACTCATTAAAAAACATATAAGACACTGTCAAGAAATGTGGACCAATCTGACTCTCTCAAATAATTATTGCACCATGCCCTTATAAATATATTGAAAAAATATTGTTTAAATGAGCATCCTGATGAAGTAGGAAGCGGGGCCCACGCAACGTGTCGGTGCGGTTTTGACCTGCTTTGATGTGCACCTGGACCCCTGTCATTCTGGTGATATGAGCTTTATTTACTGCTTAATTTTAACCTTACCCTGAAATGGCATTGGTGTATGGTGACACCATTTTAGATTCAATTTACATTTGTTTACTTTCTGCACAGATCTTTGTTAGCAATTTACACTTTATACAATGTTTCAATCTCAATAGTAATGTGTAACACGTTTTTTGTATTTATGTGATATAAATTGGCACATTTGTTAGCACTTTATACTACACACATAAATTATGGATTCAGTGATGGATATATTTTTTCAATATATTAATAGGGGCATGGTGCAATAATTATTTGAGAGAGTCTGATTGGTCCACATCTCTTGGTAGTGTCTTATATTATTATTATTGTTTATTTATATAGTGCCATCATCTTCCGTAGCACTTTAAAAAGTAGTAGTTACAGACAGGGTAGAAACATACGGTACATATAATATATCAAATGCAGTTTTACAGAGTTGACAATGGATATTCTGAGTACAAGACACAATAGGAGAGAGAGCCCTGCCCTTGCGAGCTTACAGTCTAAAGGATGAGGGGTGAAGACGAGGGGGAAGGATCACAAACAGTCCGTATTGAGCTTTGTGGCATATGCCCTTTTAGAAGATTGGTTAAGGCAGATTATATGATTGTCTGAATAAGTGAGTTTTGAGGGCTCGTTTGAAGGTTTTGAGTGTTGTGGAGTGGCGGATTGGGTGGGGGAGGGCATTCCAGAAGATTGGAGTTGCACGTGAGAAGTCCTGGAGGCAGGCCTGAGAGGAGGTGACCAGGGAGGAGGACAGGAGAAGGTCGGAAGCAGAGCGGAGGCTGCGTCTAGGTTGATATTGTTGGATTAGAGATGAGATGTAGGGAGGGGCCTGGTTGGAGAGAGCTTTGTATGCGAGAGTTAGAGTTTTGAACAGGATTCGCTGTGGGACTGGCAGCCAGTGTAGGGATTGGCAGAGAGGCGCAGAATAGGTGGAGCGAGAGGACTGATGGATGAGGCGAGCAGCAGAGTTCAGGATAGATTTGAGGGGTGCCAGTCTGTTAGTTGGTAAGCCACAAAGAAGGATGTTGCAGTAATCCAGATGGGATATGACCAGGGCGTGCACTAGCATTTTAGTGGTGTCAGGTGAGAGGAAAGGACGGATGCGTGAGAAGTTTTTAAGTTGGAGGCGACAGGAGGTTACCAGGGAGTGAATATGTGGTTTGAAAGAGAGGGCAGAGTCCAGAATGACTCCCAGGCACCGAGCTTGGGGAGTTGCTGTTATTGTGTAATTGTTGACAGAAATAGACGTGTTAGAGAGGGGAGGGGAGTTAGAGGGTGGGAAAATGACCAGTTCTGTCTTGTCCATGTTTAGCTTGAGGCAGCGAGATGACATGAATGAAGAAATAGCTGCAAGGCAGTTGGGGATATGAGATAGGAGAGAGGAGAGATTGGGGCCTGAGAGATATATCTGAGTGTCATCCGCATAGAAGTGGTATTGAAAGCTTAGTGAGTTTATACGTTTGCCAAGGCCATGGGTGTAGACTGAGAAAAGTAGGGGGCCTAGGACAGAACCTTGCGGCACACCAACAGAAAGGGAACGTGAGGATGAGACTGTGTTAGAATAGAATACACTGAATGATCTATCAGAGAGGTAAGAGGTGAGCCAAGAGAGTGCAAGACCTTGAATCCCAAGAGAGGAGAGAATATCAAGAAGCAGAGAGTGGTCGACAGTATCAAAGGCTGAGGAGAGGTCAAGAAGGATGAGGATGGGGTAGTGACCTTTGCTTTTGGCAGTGAGCAGATCATTGGTGACTTTGGTGAGGGCAGTTTCAGTGGAGTGGTTACGGCAGAATCCTGATTGTAAGGGGTCAAGTAAGTTGTTAGTGGATAAGTATTGTTCCAATTCTGAGTGGACATGTTTTTCAAGAAGTTTGGAGGAGAAAGGGAGGAGTGAGATAGGGCGGTAGCTGGAGAGGGCAGAGGGGTCGAGAGAGGGTTTCTTGATTATCGGAGTAATAACTGCATGTTTGTAGGAGGAAGAAAAGGTACCAGTGGAGAGGGAAAGGTTGAATATA
This sequence comes from Gastrophryne carolinensis, assembly GCA_027917425.1. Classification (NCBI taxonomy): domain Eukaryota; kingdom Metazoa; phylum Chordata; class Amphibia; order Anura; family Microhylidae; genus Gastrophryne; species Gastrophryne carolinensis. The sequence continues at coordinate 382,290,648 of CM051239.1, forward strand.
GAGGTTAAGGCTGGAGTGAGGGATGGAGACAGTTGAGGAATAAGGTGGGATGGAATAGGATCGAGGGAGCAGGTAGTCAGGTGGGCCCTAGAAATGAGAGAAGTTAGTCCAAGCTCACTTATTGGAGTGAAGAAGGTAAGAGAGTAAAGCAGGGGGATTGTTTGAAGTGGTGAGGGATACTGAGGGGCAAAGCCAAGTCGAATGTTGTCAATTTTTTCTTTGAAGAATGTAGACAATTCTTCTGCTGTTATTTGGGAGATTGGAGGAGGGGGTGGTGGGCGGAGTAGGGAACTGAAAGTGTTGAATAGTTGTTTGGGATTCCGGGCTTGTGCAGAAATCAGTGAAGATAAATAAGCTTGCTTAGCAGATGAAAGGGCAGTCCTGAGTTCCTGAAGTGCTTGTTTATAGAACTGAAAGTCACAACTGGATTCGGTTTCCCTCCATTGCCGTTCAGCAGCTCGAGACAGCTGTTTCAATCTGGTTGTGCTTGCATTTAGCCAGGGTTGGCGATTTTTGGGGCAGGGACAGCTATGGGTGAGGGGGCGGCAGAGTCTAGAGCTGAGGAGAGTGTATCACGGTAGTGTGATGATGCAGCGTCCGTGATGTCCGTGAATGAGGTCAAGGACTGAAGAGGTTGAAGTGAGGCAGAAAAGGACTGAAGGTCTAGGTTTCTTAAGTCCCTGCGTTGAATTGTAGGTTTGCGTGGAGGGGGGTTAGCAGGAATTGGAGAGAGGGTCATAGTCAGCAGATTATGGTCAGAGAGGGGGAGCAATGAGGATGAGAGGTTTGATAAAGAGCAGAGGTTAGTGAAGAGGAGGTCAATTGTGTGGCCATCTTTGTGGGTGGGTGCAGTAGACCATTGCTTTAGTCCGAAAGATGAGGTTAGTAACAGTAGTCTGGTGGCAGCAGGGTTGCTAGTGTCAACACGTATGTTGAAGTCACCCATGATGATTGCAGGGATGTCTGTGGACAGAAACTGAAGGAGCCAGGTAGAAAAGTGGTCGAAGAAAAGAGTAGTAGCTCCAGGAGGGCGGTAGATGACAGCAATTTTCTGGTTACAGGGAGAATATAAACGGACACAGTGAACTTCAAAAGATGAGAAGGATAGAGATGGCAGGGCGGGGAGTGGGTTAAAGGAGCAGAGTTCAGATAGAAGGATGCCCACACCCCCACCCTGTTTGTTGTTGGATCTGGGGGTGTGGCTGGGATGTAGTCCCCCATGTGAAAGGGCAGCGGGTGAAGCTGTGTCTGATGGGGTAAGCCATGTTTCTGTGAGTCCCATGAAGGTAAAAGAGTTAGAGAGAAACAGGTCATGAATATAGGCGAGTTTATTGCGCACTGAGCGTGCATTCCACAGTGCGCAGGTGACAGTGGCGGGAAGGGGTGGGGAGGGAGTAAGCTGTATCAGATTAGATAGGTTCCGTGTGTATCCAGGTTTAACACGGTTGCAGATTTTTGGCTTTGATGAAAAGGGAATCATTCTGGAGGAGAGGGGTGGAGAGAGTGGGCCTGGATTAGGGTTGATGTCCCCAGCGGCAAGTAAGAGTAAAAGGAGAGAGAAGAGATGGTTGTGGCGTGTTGAGTAATGTGTCTTGTGGTTGGATGTTGAGGTGGTGATTGATTTTTCCAAAGAAAGGAATTCGTGAGCAGAGAGGTAGGAGGTTGAGAGCAGAGAGGGGGAGATATATAGGGACTTACCAGGAGCAGGAGGATACTGTGTGCATAGGGTTCTGAGGGTTAGAGGAAGCAGTGTGATGAGATAAAAGGTAATCATTTTAGTTGATGCTGGGCTATTCAGACAAGCAGAATCTGGTGCAGGTTTCCTTCAGGTTGAGTTCGCTACAGACTTAGAAAGATTCAGAATTGCAGCCATAGTGGCTTTGCAGCCACTGCCACTCAATATGAACGGTTTCTAACTGCCTGATTAGCTCATGCACAACAGTTGGGCCTAAGGGGTGGGGCTCAGGTCAGGCCTAAAGGTTTGGTCTGGGAGGTTACGAAGTAATAAAACTCCAAATGGAATGTTGCTATGGGTCAGTGAACACACAAGGGGCAATATTGGTCAATAAAAGTTTAGCAGATAGTAACAGATGAAAGTTTCACAAATATAGATATGGCCAGGGGAACCAGATGGGGCATTCAAAATGAACACACAACTCAGGATGAGAAAAATGCAGCAGGATTTACATGGGCAGCAAAGGGTTAATAGTTGCAGATTAAATCATATGATGAAATGCTTACCAGGATTAGATAAAAACAGCAGGATTTAAATGGGCAGCAAAGAGTTAATAATATATGTTTTATGTTTTTTAATGTTTTATGTTTTTTGAATCAATATTTATTTTCTCCCATGAATGTAGAAGTCCAGTATATCCAAACAGGTACAAAGCACAAGTCACAGTACTGTATAGCTTCACATCACACCCCAGCTGGGCCCTTAGACTCATTTTTATTTTGTGCTTGCCTGGATATGCTGAACTGTTATATTCATGGAAGATAATAAATGTTAAGCTGGACTTTTCATCTACTTTGATTACTGCCATACTATGGTTTTCATGCAATTAGTAAGTTGTTGTACTGTGTTAGCCTTCGATGTAAGCAGGAAATCCAAGGTTAAGTTGTAAATATTTACCATTTTAAATGGTATTATTTTAACCTTGGATTTCATGCATATATGCAATTATGGGCAGGCTGATTCATTACTAACGCCAGGTAGCAACAGATGAGCGTCTTTAGAGCGGATTTCAGAGCGACCGCTAGTAGTCGCTGTGCTCGGCCATGGATCATTGTTTCAGAGTGCCTCAGTCGCTGTCCGGCATTGATGAATATATTGTGTGAGTACTACGCTGTATGGGACCGAATGGTAGCGCCAGCTCAGTGCGACTGACTCACACCACATTCATCAAAAAAACAGCCTCAAACATCGCCATTAGGGATGAGCGAACCGGTTCGGACGAACCGGAATTCGCTCCGAATTTCAGGGAAAATTCGATTCGGAACGAACCCGAAATTTTTTTGGTTCGTGCCGATCGAATTTTCCCTGAAATAAAAAAAAAAATGCCGGCATGGTGGGAGCGGGCAGGCCGGCTACGCTGTCAGCGGGCGGCGGAAGCCGGCCCGCTGACAGCGCAGCCGGCCTGCCCACTCCCACCATGCCGGCATTTTTTTAAAAAGCAAACACTTACCTGCATGCTCGGAGCGTGGAGGCCGGCGCCGCTCTCAGCTGTCATCAGAGGACGCATCATCAGAGGGCACCTGAGAGCCCGCTGACAGCGTAGCCGGCCTGCCCGCTCCCACCATGCCGGAATTTTTTTTTGTCAGATGAGCTATTCGTGAAAGTTCGATTCGGGCGAACCCGAATTTCTTGGGGAAATTCGGCGAATCGCCCGAATCGAACTTTCAAGAAGTCCGCTTATCTCTAATCGCCATCACTCAAAATCGGGTAGTTGTAGCCCGGAGCGCCAGAAGCTGTGTGATTAAAGTCTGTTTCTGAACATGTATCCAGTAGTAACAAAGCAAAAACATATAGAAAACATTGTTATTGCATTGTAACATGAACACTTTAATACCAGACATGTAAGGACAATTCTGCATAAAAATATTATTAATCAAAAGGTTTTCAAAAATGTCATTTTCTTGCCCAGGATACATTTTTGTATTTTGGGATCAGGAAAGGGATTTAAGGATCATCCATAGAAATGTATTGGAGAGCGCCAGGTAAGACGTGGCGCTCTGCAAGGATGAACGCTGGCGCTGTACGCTGAGGCTGGGATAATGATGAATCGGACGCTACATGGTGTTGTTCCAGTCGCTCACCAGATTCAGCTTCATAATGTGTAATTGCGCGCCGTCTCCGGCGTTCACCTGCCACTACCTGCCACTGTACAGGCACTACCTAACACTATCCCTTCATGAATAAGGCCCTAAATCTTTTTATATGGGAGCTACTAGATTCTAAGGGGGTTATTTAAGAAGGGATAGCGCCAGGTAGTGGCTCGTAGCGGCAGGCAGCCGGGCGCTGTAAGCAAAACCACATTTAAGAAAGCAAATCTGGTGAGCACCACTAACAGCACCATGTAGCGTCACATGTATTAATCCAGGCGGCTCAGTGTATAGGACCGGCAATCTAGGCTCAGGTGCGCGACGTATTACCTTTCGCTCAGTCTCGCTCTCCCATACATTTAAATGGGCTTTCATTTGTTTGTGTTTAAATAGAATGTTTGGCAATTCAATTTTTTTTTTTTTTGCTCAAATCATTGTGTGACCTCTCCTGGCTGCAAACAAATACTTTTAGAAACTTTTTGGACTTTTTATATTTTTATGCAGAATTGTATATACAGGTCTGGCACTAAAGTGTTAATGTGTTAAAACAATGTCATTCCATGTGTTAGCGCTTTGTTACTGGTGGATATGTGTTCAAAATAGACTTTAATCACACAGCGTCTGACGCTCTATGCTAGAGTGTGTAGTTTTTTGTTAAATATGGTGTGGAGCGTCAAGTGCTGGACGCACTGCGCTGGCGCTACCTCTCGCTCGCTGCAGCGTTATATTGTTGTTAGAGCACCCAACACACATCACATTCATCGATGCCGGCCAGGTTACTACAGCGACCGTGACTAGGTTGCAACGCCCAATACCCGCTAACAGCATCTACTAGCGGTCGCGCTAAGCGCCGCTATACAGACGCTCATCTGGCAATACATTGTGATATTAGTGATTCAGTCTCTATATCTTTTATATGGGAGCTACTAGATTGTAAGTGTGTCCCTACACACCCATGAATAAATAACTATAGAGCACAGCAGAAGTTTTTTAGATGCTTCTATCTAATTTATATTATGAAAAGGTTTAAAAAATATTACGTTTATGAAAATGTAATCAAATGTGCAGATTCTCATATCCAGATCTAGTTGCTAAGGGCACCATTACCTAGTTAGTGAGCTGCCTGCTAGATACTGGCATAGCTGTATACAGTGAGCAACTATATCTGGTTATTAGAATCTGCACATTTGATTACATTTTCATAAACTTTAACACAATTTTTTTTTAATTACATAATTTGATTATATTTTTATTTAGTTAGTTTAGTTAATCACTTTCGTTCGATAAAGGGAGAGGTGTTGACCTTGTATAGAGCTAGGAAGAACTTCAGTTCCTCTTTACAAATGATAATTGCCTTGCAGGCGGCATTTTCTTATCCCATGTAAGTTAAGAAATTTTGATTGGGAATTAGGAAAGATATCCTATCTTTTGAAAAACATTACATGTTAACCAACTGAATCAAATCCCATATAAGGGCCGATTCATGATCATGCGTGAACTAATTTGCGCATGTTTTTTGGAGCGTCAAGTCGCACTTGGGCTACCGTCTGATTCATGGTCGTCAAAATGGGATGCACATTTGGTTTTGCACCAATTTACGCACTAGCGTTCACCAATGCACCAAGTTGTGCCTGAAATTTTCCATTTGGGCCATTAAGGTGGACCAAACTGTCTCTCCCGCCTGATTTATGGTATGTTTAGAGGGCAGAAAAGCAAGCACCAATGTGGCAATTTGAAGCGTGAATTTCCTCCAGCAAATAGCTGGAAAAAACTGATGATTCCAATGAGTAAGGGGCTTATTTCATTCTGAAAACACATGCTGGCAGCGTCTGGCATGTTTTTGAACAATGAAAGTGTCAGCCACAAGTTCTTTTTAAGGAATGAACTGTTTTTTGTTTGAAAAAAGAGTTGACCAAATATTAAGGTCAAAAGAACAAAAAAGTGAATTTGGGCCCCAAAGTTGAAATGATTAAGCATTAATATGCAAGCCAAATAAGGGAGGGAGGGTTAAAGAGAACATCTGGGACAACATTGGGCAAAAAAAGTTAAGGATTAACTGGAATCAGAATAGCCCGCCCCCAAAAAAGAGCACAGGTTCTCCAGAAAATACACTCTGAAACGTGTAGATAGATCTTTGCACAGATGCTGAAGAGATCAAATCACTATGGAAAACAGTAAAGGAAAGGGGAGAAACATGGGGGGGACCGCCAGGAGCAATTAAACCAGACCAACAGCCTGACACAGTTGCAAAAGAAAGGTAGCGGACATTTTGGAGCTTTCTGCTGTCTGTATTCAACTGACATAACTGGCAAGCCACAGTAACAGGAAGCCCAGCAGCATTTCCTGTTTGCAGGTGGCCTGCAATGCATGAGTTTCCATCTTCCACAGCAAAAGTTAGAAAAGGCTAAATTTTTTATGTGCAGTGATCTAAATTGCCCTGAGGAGGGATGCATATGAGCACTGTTTGTTGTATTGGTCACTTTTGACTGTTGGTCCGCTTTAACCCTTCTAGTGCCAGCTACGTGAGTCTCACATAGCAGCCTCTACTCCACTTAAAGCGGACCTTCACCCTGAATAAGAGTCTAACTTATATGTTTCCCACACTCTGTACATACAGATTGTCCACATTAAAAGTCATCCTACCTGCATCTACTGCATGTTATGAGCCTTTAAACATCCAAGATGGTGGCTCATGGGACATCAGGCAGCCTGCAAACAGGAAGTGCCTTCTAACTGTGCTGCTCTGCATTCTGGGATTGCTGACCTTTTCCTGACCCCAACTCTGGTCTGTCTGAGCAAAGCACAGCTATAATCCGCCCCCTGTACTTTATCCCACTCTCCTCTCCTCAGTAAGTGTAATGCTTCTGAGCCAAAATGGCGGCGCCCGTATCCTAAAGTCCTGAACAGAGTTGCAGCCCAGTGGGGGAAAGAATTATAAGTAAGTGACAAAAAACGTAAAATATATTAATTTTAGATGCTGGGGAATCATTTTATAAGGGTTTGGGCTTTTCAATAATTCAGGTCCGGTTTAAGTACCAGCTACGTAAAATATAAAAGTAAAATACTCACCAGACTCCTCTTTGTATCCACCGGGGTCTCCTCTTTAATTTGGTGCCATCCCATCTCCCGTGGGGGCTCGGATGGCTCCAGGAGAGCCCCCGGAATAGCGCCCCCCCCCCCCCCCGCTTCGGCTGCAGCAGCTGCTAACTGTAAAAAAAATAAAAAAATAAAAAATGACCTGTCAACAGAGGGTGACAAAACTTCAAGTAGGCTGGCAATTAAAAGGGTTAATAGTACCTCTGTATGTTGGGTATTTTTCTGCTCGGGGGACCTTGCTCTTTCAGATTTAGCTTGTTTTTTCTTGTTTGCATATTTATATTTTAGGAAAACATGTTATTTATTCTGTTTTTTATTCATTTTTTTAGGGAAACCCTGTGCAACCTAAGAATTCTTCGAGGGATTACTTCCAGAAAGGTGAGCCTACTACAACAAGCTGGGTACTCTTAGAAAGCTTAACATGTGTACTTTCAGGGAATATATTGTTTATCAGGGATATTCCAAATGTAAAGGGTTGTTTTGGTTGAAAAATTGCAAGGTGCGCACTTTGTCTGCAGAGCTGAAATTTTCAAGTAAAATTACTGTTATGCGCACGCTCTATTTTGTGGTGTTTGCCAACTCTTCCCTTGACACTACCTATGCATGTTGGGTATCGTTCTGTTCGGGGCATGTTGCTTTTTGAGATTTTACTTGTTTTTTCTTGTTTGCATATAGTTTTTTTTAGGAAAATGATTCTTGATTCTTTCTTTTTATTCATTTTTAGGGAAACATTGTGCAACCAAAGAATACATTGAGGGATTACTTCCAGAAAACTAAGCCCACATAAACAAGCTTGGTACGCCTAGAAAGCTTGAGGTGTGTACTTCCAGAGAATATATAGTTTGTGGGGGTATTTCAAATGTAAATGGTTGTTTTTCTGGAAAAACTGCAAGGTGCGCATAGCTCAGTTGTATTTTATCTGAAAATCTCCTAAAGCTCTGTTTCAGTTTGGGGGAGTCTCCTGGGCAGCAAAGGGTGTCTACCAATACATATGTGGTACCGCTGTGACCGGGAGAAATTGGGGTTTCGCAGGCAATAACATTTTATTTGACAAACTTAATTTTTTTATTACGAAAAAACTACAAACTGCAAAAAAATTTTTTTTTCATTTTTTTTTTACATATTTCACCAAAAAGTATTGAGAATACACTAAAAAAAAGGCCAAACAAGACATTTCATGTTGAAGCCCAGACTCTGTTGAAAAAAAACAATATATAATTTTCCTGGGAAATCCCTGCAAATCTATTAAAAAATCACAGTTGAACATGTGTAGCGCAAAATAGTGAAACATGGTCTGGCAACAGAGGGTGACAAAAGCTGCAGGTAGGCTGGCACTTAAAGGGTTAAGTGCCTGGCAAACAGCAGATTTTCCTTGTGGAAGGCGGAAACTGGCACAAGAAGATTTGCACTTCTCCCGTGCGCTTGCCATTTGGTGTGTTTCACACCTTCGCCCAGTGTGCGCACGTAGCCATGAAGCATACACCTAGGCGCATGTGGAATCGTTTGCTCTCCGCCTAAGCGTTTTGCACACCGACCATGAATCGACTATCGTGGTTTATCAAGGCTTTCAACATTTTGGTTGCCCTGCGAAACAAGAAGGTAAACATTCAGGTTTAGAACTCTTTCTTTACATAAGAGCTGGTCAACATTACACTAAATACATCCCAGTAGACTCAAGATGCCTTAGGCACAATTCTGCAGCCAGACCGTTAAGCCGTGCGCTGCCTTAAATATGAAGAGGTATCGCAAGATGGTAAATATTTCTTTCTGGCATAAGAAATATGACAGTGATGAATCACGCACAACCATGCAAGAGTCAAAACAAATTCCTGAAATTTAGCAGGTCTCTTCACAGTTCTTGGCTGAACAGAATGGTTTTCAAACTGCTTTGCAAAAGATGAAGAAAAATACAATTGATTCATGACTTGGATTTTCAGGTAGATATATCCTCCTGTTTATTAACAGTAACCACATCTCATTTCTTCATCCAACAAAATTGTTTAATATGTCTCTGATTAGTGACTATTTTTTTAAGTCATATATTTAACAAAAAAAATATGTGCATTAAGAAATATCAAGTTTATTCGAGTATGGTAATTTTTAAATCCATTGTACACAAATAAATACACAATGCACAAGAAATAGACTTACAACACTGTCCGAAAGCCACTGGAATTACCTTTCTAATACACTATTATATTTTTTCCTTCTGTTTATACTTTAGTGGCACCACCAATTTGAGGGTAGATCTGCCAAAAGGTGTGGAAGTATAGTGAAATCTAAGCCTGGATCAGGTCAGATGGCCTATATTTCTGTGAACAGGGAGATGTGCCAGTATCACTCCTAGCACTGGATACCTTTCGATAAGCACAGTAGAAAAGTACATCAAGCTCATGATATTTAAGCACTGATACATCTTGGACACTCAATATTTGGAGTCTTCATTTCTGAGACTTTAAGCTGCTGAGCTAGGGAGACATGCTCAATGACCATAATGGACATGGTCACCTGTATCATCTGCAGGGCCGGCGCCAGCACAGGGAAAACCTGGGCAATTGCCAAGGCCCCTGGCTTCATCAGGGGCCCACTGAGGCTCACACTTGGTCATGGTATTATTTTACAGTGGACCCGAACCACTGAATGTCGGGTGTTGTGTGCAGACCTGCTCGCAGTTGGCCTCAGCAACAATGGAGATGATCAGCAACAATGGAAAAGGTGGCATGGAATTGAGGGCAATTGATGAAGCTCAGAAGGTGGCGAGAACCAGGTGACAAGGACAGGAGGGCGATCAGCAGCAGGAGATGACCCATTTGTGGCAGCGGAGCTGAAAGGTGACATCATGTGACTAACTACTTTAGGGCCCATTAAGACTCTCTTGCCCAAGGGCCCCCACAGGTCCTGATCATCTGTGCCCCTGTGCTTATCTGCTAAGTAGCTGTGACAGGTGACCTTACTATTGCTTTTATAAAAAGTTGCCTTAAAAGTTCATTTTTGAGTTTGGCCATTGTGACCCTGTGGTGTGTATCTGGCAGGGTGGTCACCCTGTAATAATCGGTGGTTTTGTTTTGGCCTATACAAAGGTCTTTCTCGCATATCAGCATGAAGGCACTTGTGTATGTTAATCTGCTTAGAACTGAGAACCAAGATCCCCATGGGTGTGGCAGAAGAACATTGTCCTTTAGCTGACACCCATACATTACTTCTAACACCCCCTATCCAATCCCTGACTTTCTAGTCACCCCCCCCCCCCAGCCTTAAAACCCCAGCCCATGTTCTGCCCCAATTATATAGCCTCAGAAACATGGGCAGGGGTAGACTGGCAATAGGGAGCACAGGAAAGATTCTCAGTGGGCCGCACTGCCTTTGAGCTGGGTGTACCACCCAGCACAATGCCCACCTCATCCAAAGCCTGTGCCAGAATTTACTCACATCTATTCTATTCTAACATCCATCTTCCCTTTCTTTCCCTCAAGTCTCCCCCATCTCCCCTTTCTTGTACCTGGCTGCACTGTAGCCCCCTATAGTCTCAACATCATGGATTCCTACCACTTCCACAATATCCCCCCCTGCAGTAATAAAGCTTCAGAATGATAGCTGTGCGGTTCAGTTAGTTCAGCTCCATGGGTTGTCCAGCTGCCCAGCATTAGCATTTTTGCTCCAGTCTGTCCCTGACTGTGGGAGCCATACTCACCCATGCCACATTATCTACCCCTACAGTACTAAAGCTTTAGTACCATGAATTTAAAGTGGAAGTCCAGATTGTAGGTAATCCCCTGGTCTTGCTTCTGTTCTGTTGCAAAGAGGCAGGGCAGGGGGTTACAAAAAACTCCTTACCTTGCCTGGAATGTAGCACCATCTCCCCCCAGTGATTCCCCCACTCTGTTCACATGCCAGTCCACCCATCCCATCCAGATACACAGTATCCCCCCCTACAATACTACAGTTCAGCTCAAAGGGTTGGTCATAGGCTAGTCGGCATTTATAACATTTACTTGAATCACCAGGTGGCCTTGTGCACAAAGCAGGGGAACTGTTTTTTGGGGCCAACACCCAAGTGCTGATTCCAGGTGAGGCAAGACATTTTTATTGTGACCCCCCCCCCAGCCTGCCTTAGAACCAGGGGAGGGGGATTAACTACTGACTGTACATCCACTTTAGGAGTGGCTAATCCAACCCTGTGTATGATCTGTCAATGCAATTCCATAGCCTCAGCCTTGAAGTACACACAGGCTCAGCACATTACAGCCAACCTGCCGAGCCTGATATAGAGGTAGGAAGTGTGTAGTGGTTGCCCTGTTCTCCAGCTTATAGGGCAGCCCGATTCAGGATATATTTAATATTATATTTATTACAGTAATTTTTTACTTCACTTCCTTTAAAGTCCAAAAATGCAAATAAATAGTTTTCAGCAACTTTTGGAGCAGTTTTGTATTTATGAAGTAAATCGGGCTTGGATAAAGTTTAGATGCAGATCAGGTTGGGGTACAGGTCAGTTTGCAGTCTGGTCATGCACCACCTGATAAAATAAGATCAAACATACCACCAATGGTTGGACCCTGATATAATGTAATGATTTTCTCTTTTAAAAAATGAAACTAATTAGCCATTAAAATCATTGGCACCCAGCTTGTGGAAGATTTTGGTCAACAATCAGCTGCAGTGCTTCTTTCTTCTACCTCCACATGGTACCTAGCGTATCTTGTTCTAAATGTGTCTGATCTCCTTGCATAGCCCTCTGATTTGGCCTTGGCTCTGATCTTACTCCACACTCGCAGTACATCAAGTACAAAACCCTGGGGTGTAGCTCATAGTTAATGAAGATGAGAAGAAGGTAACACTGTTAGATCAGCTGTACTGCAGGTACGAATGTTAACAGGTATCTTTGCTTCAGTTTGACAGTTTTATTTGCATCTGGTTCACTTTAAAGGTGAATGGATGGTGGTCTTCAGGACTTTATCACACACTCCTTGTTTTCTGGATAGTATCAGAAGTTTACAGCCTCATTTTAATTGTTGCCCAGAGCAGCTCTTAAAATCTATTGCCAGATTTATTCTTCCGACAACAGAAAAATAAACCATCACAAGGAAAATGTCTGCTGGGTAATTTATCATTCAAAATTATATCACAACATCTTAACTGAAGATGTGCATGACAGAAATGGATGCTCATCAAGGTTAAACATTACAAAACAAATTGGACAAACTTTTTGTGGATGAAAGCTTTCCAATAATTCCTGTAACTGCAACTTTACTGGGAAAGTATAAAAATGGACCGAAAGTCAAAAATTATCTAGATCAGGGGTACTCAACTGGAGGACTGGGGTCCGAATGCGGACCTCGGTGCCAGATTTCTGGACCCCTGCCCTGACAGTCCTGGACTTAGTTGCTTCTGTGTTGCCATGGTCAGTGCTGCCCCTTTATTTGATTGGCTATGTAGTGCTTAGTCTCCCTGCCAGTGTCATGGCTGCTCCCTGGTACCTAACGTTGCAATATGATATACTGTATGGGTGGGCATTGCAAGGTACACATAAACTTTGTTTTTAAGTCTTTTTGCCCCATCCAATCCTGTCCCCCTGCCTCAGCTCAGCCCCATTCATGCCTGTTCCACCATATCTGCCCCATCATCCCTGTTCCCCCTGCTCAGCCCCATCCAATCCCGCCCCCCCCTAGCTTTGCCCCATGCATTCCTACCCCCCCCCCCCAGCTCTGCCCCATCCATCCCTGTCCCCCCAGCTCTGCCCCATCCATCCCTTTCCCCCCAGCTCTGTCCCATCTATCCCTGTCCCCCCAGCTCTGCCCCATCCATCCCTTTCCCCCCAGATCTGCCCTATCCAGCCCAGTCGCCTCCCAGCTTTGCCAATTCTTTGCTCTTGCTGCCAGCTCTGGCCATCTACCCCTCCCAGGTCTGCCCATTCATTCCTTTCCTTCTAGTTCTTCCCATCCATCCTCTCTTCTAGCTCTCTCTCCATCCCATCCCTCCCTGCCCTTCCTTGTTCTGTCTGTCTGTTCTGTCTGTCTAACATTTAGGGCCCTAGTCCACCCCTGTACATGGCCTGCACAGAATGCAAGGGTAGGTTCTGTGGGGCCAAAAATAAGCTCCTCTTTATCCCAGTGCACTGATTTCTAACTATCCACCCCCCACGACAGCAACCCCCCCCCCCCCCCGCGCCCCGCCTGGACCTTCACGTCTCACCGGATAACTGTTAATGGACCTTTTCAAGAAGTGGTTGAGTACTTCTCCTGGTGTCTTTCAAATCAATGTACACATTTATCTTTACAATACCTGTTAGCCTTTTGGGGTGTTCTTCTGCAATTTGGGTGCATTTGGATGCTTTTTTTGTACCTTACAGAGGCTGAGATAAACATCTTGAATTTTCCCCCATAGACTATAATGGCATCCGTGTGTACCCGGAACCCGGATACTTTGGAGAGAAAGGCTGTCAAATCGAATAGGGGTCCATGTGGCTCATTACTAGTAAAGAGACTTGTAAAGTGAAAGGTCAGTATTGCTTTGCAGTAACTTTGGCTTCAATCTGTCTGTGATTACTGAGTAAGTGATATATTCTGATAACTACCGAATTCCGAGAGGCCTTAAACCCAGGAGTCCTGGCATGACAATCTGGCTAGAATTAGAGGAGATCATGCCGAGGTGTGAGATAAATCACTTAATGATGGATCAAATTGGACTTAAGATGACATCACTGAGACCTCATAAAAATGAAGGAATTTGACTTTAAGTGGATTTATTACAAGAAAATGAAACAATAATATTGACCTCGAAGCTCACTTTGAAGCTTGTTTAAATAAGATCCAATCCTGGATATATGTAGTTTGTATCATTGGGTGTCACCGACCCGAACTGACAAGTGTCAGAGGAACTTTAATATTAGCCACAGCAGGAAATCTTTAATTGCATTATTAATAATAAATGGAAATGCTAAAACTGGCTTTCTTAAATCAATATCACTTACATATATATGGCCTACTGTAAGTAAGAGTTCCTGTGCAATTCTGTGTAATAACAAAAATCAATATATTTTATGGTTTTGAGATGATAGATTTGAATTAACCAATTTTAGCAAGGCCAAATGAAGCCTTTTGTTTAAAGGAGTCAAAATTTGTCCATTTTTTATACCAGTTCAAAGGGTAGAGTGGCTGGCAAACCACCTGTCGGCATGTGACGAGTGGCCTGCGATTAACCCCTAGTTGTGGGAAGTCTAGAGGGCAAGATCTAGTTTGATTTTAACACTGTCCCAAATTCTAAGCCCATTGGCACCCGTGCTGAAGATTGGTTCAGTGACAAGCTCAAAAGCTGATCTATCTCTTACAGATGGATTGTGCCATGTCTGGCAGCCCCCTTGTTGTTATGGTAAATGGAACTGTGTTCTCCCTTTGAGCCACTCCAACAAACACTCACATTTCTGATCCTGATGGCCACTATACTAAATACATAAGAGACCGGGGCAGACTGGCCATAGGGCATACCAGGACAATGACCAGTAGCCACCACCTCCCCTGCACTGGCCGGCTGCCGATTTCTTAAGGTCAGTGCCAGTTCTGGCTTCTTGCAGTGGACCTGGTGAATGGCGGGTTTCATTCACCCGCATGTAACCGGGGGCTCTGCCACTTGGCATGTTATGGGGGGGTTCTGCCATTCACCATGTTATGTGGAGGGGGGTTCTGCCATTCACCATGTTATGAGGAGGGGGGTTCTGCCACTTAGCATGTTATGGGGAGGGGGGTTCTGTCATTCACCATGTTATGAGGAGGGGGGTTCTGCCACTTAGCATGTTATGGGGAGGGGGGTTCTGCCATTCACCATGTTATGAGGAGGGGGGTTCTGCCACTTAGCATGTTATGGGGAGGGGGGTTCTGCCATTCACCATGTTATGAGGAGGGGGGTTCTGCCACTTAGCATGTTATGGGGAGGGGGGTTCTGCCATTCACCATGTTATGAGGAGGGGGGTTCTGACACTCCCCATGTTATGGGGAGGGGGGTTCTGACACTCAGCATGTTATGGGGAGGGGGGTTCTGCCACTCAGCATGTTATGGGGAGGGGGGTTCTGCCATTCACCATGTTATGAGGAGGGGGGTTCTGCCACTCAGCATGTTATGAGGAGGGGGGTTCTGACACTCAGCATGTTATGGGGAGGGGGATTCTGACACTCAGCATGTTATGAGGAGGGGGGTTCTGACACTCAGCATGTTATGGGGAGGGGGGTTCTGACACTCAGCATGTTATGAGGAGGGGGGTTCTGACACTCAGCATGTTATGGGGAGGGGGGTTCTGACACTCCCCATGTTATGGGGAGGGGGGTTCTGACACTCAGCATGTTATGGGGAGGGGGGTTCTGCCATTCACCATGTTATGAGGAGGGGGGTTCTGACACTCAGCATGTTATGGGGAGGGGGGTTCTGACACTCACCATGTTATGAGGAGGGGGGTTCTGACACTCAGCATGTTATGGGGAGGGGGGTTCTGACACTCAGCATGTTATGGGGAGGGGGGCTCTGCCACTCAGCCTTCTATGGGGTAATGGGGGGTTCTGCAAACTGCCTGTTGTGGGGGTGGGGGCGCGGATAACGGCCCAGACACACTATAGGGCTGGTGTTTAACTCCAGTCTGCCCCCGCGAGACAATGTGGACAGGGACTAACACTAGCACTGCTAAGATGCTCTGCTTCACACTGTCAGCTTCACCAGCCAGCCCCAAAGCTGTGTGACCCACTGGGAATTCTAATGGGTCTCACAGTGGGCCAAAGATTAGATGACTTTGCTACAGAAGACATGGTGTATGGGTAAGATGACCAACAAATTTGGGACACTTAAATTGTGACAGCTTAACAAATCACTGGGTTAAGTTTTTAAGGTGAAAATATTGGTCACACATCATACAATGTTGTCGCTATCAAAAAAGAACCTAGCGATTTGTTAGGCAGTCCCAATTTAAGCCTCCCAAATTTGTCCCTCTGAAAAAATGGTTAGCTGGGGTGGAGTGAGTAGGGTCGAAACACATGAAACAGCAAAAGTAATTTCTTTAATGCACTAACCTGCGTCATACCCAGCAATCATGTCTCATGTGTAACTCATTTACTAAAAATTACGAAGATGAATCCAATTAGGCAAGTTTGGTCCGAGTGGTGAAAGAAAATTGTTTACCGACAGAGAAACACAGAAAATTGGAAAATGATGGCATGTTGTGACTAGTACCATTAGCCACTTGACTGTGCCCAGATAGAAAGACAAATGGCTGTAAACACTCGCTCCATTTGGGCTGACACATGCTTATTTTTAAATACGTTTTTGACATACATGTGACTGGGTCCGGCCCCCTACGCCTCAGATGTGGCCCTGCTAACATTCATACTGTATAGGAAAATGTTTAGAGAACAAATATTTGTGTTGTCTACAATGTTTGTTCAGCCTAAAGCAATATCATATTGTTCCCACTCATGGAAGGTGGAACTTATGTCTGTGACTCATTAAAGTTTTAGGAGGAAAAACTGCTCAGATTTGAAACACAATCTTATTACATTCTAATGTGTTGTTAACTGATCCCACCCTTCATTGTCGAACTGGGGTGTCTCACCAGCAAAAACTATTCTGGGGGGCCCATCCTAAAGTTACAGAATATTTCACTGGCTTATTTGTGGAGTCCATGCAAACCATTATGCCAGGTTGTGGTGCACGATTGAGATGCCACAGATAAGTTGTACAAAGTGCCTGGACGATGTATATACTATATAATAATAAAATATATATAAAGTACTGCAATTCCTATTGGAGAATAGGAATCACAGAACACCCATAAGGAATAAAAGCCTCTCCCTGAGGCAGGTACAACATTTCTCTGGCTTGGAGCCAGAGATGAAAGAGGAGTACCTACATCCCCATAAAGATTAGATAGGGGAGACTCAACAAAACACTGCAGAGAGTGGATGTGGATCAACAGGGAGTCAAGCCTAAATTCTTGAAGACGACCCAGAAATCCCTATACCAGTTAGATGGCCAGGGGGCTAGTAAGCAACCTGCTGTAATGTGACAGGTGAGAGTGGATAAGCCAAGCTTCCCTACTGTAGAATAGAGACACAGAGCAATGCTTGCTGCTCTTATCATAGAAAAACTCTACATGAAAGCTAGGAATGTAACCAACAGTCTGGTCGCATTAGATAGAATTAGCTGGGTGGGGGGCTGGCACATGGTCTTATGTTCCTTTAAATCAGCTAGAGAAGATGAAAGGCACAGTACTGTGGTGGATAGAAAGAAAGCTGGAGTCTCATCCAAGTCATGGTACTGTAGTAATAACTCAAGGCAGCTGTGCTTGCTGTCCTTTTCTTGAAGACTTTATTTTCACTTGCCATCCATTTGAGAAAGCTTGGTAAAAGTTAAAAAACAGAAGACAAAAACATGTCACATGCTGCCCAAGAATAACCAGATGACCCATCACTAGGGATGAGCAAACCTGCTGAAGTATGGGCTCAACAAGTTCGGCCGAACTTGCCGCAAAAGGTTGGTTCGTGTTCATTGGAGTCAATGGGGACCTGAATTTGGGGGACCAAAAATGGATGTAAAATGGGAGTAGCGAGGGCTAGAGGGCTGCAATTTGAGGGGAACACCAGGACGATTGGCCTGCACAAAACGCAAGTGAAAGTATTCAAAATTAAATAAATACATACATAAATGGAAAAAACTAAATATTAGGGTGTTGGAGGCTAATTTTTTTTTCCAGGGGTTGGAGACCAAATTGGGAGGAGAACACCTGGGTGATTGCCCTGCACAAGATGTGCTAGTGAAAGCACTCAAAATAATAACAGAAAACAAGCAAATTAAATAAATACATACATACATAAATGAAAAAAATATTAGTGCCCTGCACAAAATGGGAAGGTACTCAGAATAATAACATAATACTAAAAAATTAAAGAAATACATAGATATATAAATTAAAAAATTAAATATTCGTTTTTTTCAAGGATGTTGGAGGACAAATTGAAGGGGGGCCCTGCACATATTGGGAAAGTATATATATATATATATATATATATAAATAATAAATAATTAAAGAAATACATACATAAATGAAAAAAAACAACAAAATATTAGTTTTTTACGGGGTTGGAGGCCAAATTTGGGGGGGGGGGGACCTGGGCAATTGGCCGGCATAAAATGATCTAGGGAAAGTATTCAAAATAATAACAGAAGGCTAAAAAATAAAAAAAAAGAAATACATACATACATAAATTAATCAATACATTTATACATAAATGAGTAAATAAAATAAATAATAACATCAATAAAATAAATATATACATACATAAATATGTAACTAAATACATAAATAAATTTTAACATAAAAAAATACAAATATACATAAATAAATACATACATATATAAATAAATTAATCAAAATAATACATTTTTAACAGGTGTCAAAGTTTCAAGGAGAGAGAAGGTGTTGGAGGTGGATGCGGCGGTGTAAGCAGAAGAGACTGAGGAGGGCAAGGTAGCAAATACTTTAACCACTCACTCAGATGCTGGCACAACCAAGTCCTGTGGGATTCACACCTGGTTTATCTTAAGGAATGTAAGGATGTCCACGTTGGCTGTGGATAGACAGATCCTCCTGTCAGTGATGACACCCCCTGTGGTGCTGAACACAAGTTCTGATAGGACACAGGGCACGCTCTGGCCATGCGTCCAGTTTAACAACCCAGAAATTGAACTGGGAGGACCCATTGCTTATTACCAGGAGACACGTGAAAAAGTCATCCACCATGCGAGTCAAAGTCTGCCTCCTTGTACTACGGGCCATATCCGATGATGGTAGATGTGGTGGACAATGGAATAAGTTGTTCCACATTGTGATTATGCTCACCCTCTCCTGTGAGTTGGTGCTGGTGCCCCTGCTGCATTAGTGACCTGCTGCTCCTCCTCCTTGGCCTTGTGCAGCCACTGAGCTCTCAAATTCAGCTGGGAACTTTGCTAATAGTGCATCTAGCAGAGTGCATTTCTAATTTCTCATTTTGCGATCCCACTACATTGCTGGTAACGTGAGGTAATGTCCTTATAGCAGGAGGGGGGGTTCCAGCAGGGTGGCCACCCAGTAATTAGCACTGGTGAGCCAGGGTGCCCTGAGTTAAGGAGAAGCTGTCTTCAGTGCCTCCTGCTCC
Organism: Gastrophryne carolinensis; assembly: GCA_027917425.1. Taxonomy (NCBI): domain Eukaryota; kingdom Metazoa; phylum Chordata; class Amphibia; order Anura; family Microhylidae; genus Gastrophryne; species Gastrophryne carolinensis. The sequence goes on from CM051239.1 coordinate 382,309,736, forward strand.
TCTCTCCAGCCATGCTCCACCCTGGTGTAAGAGAAAGTCCTCCACCTCCCCCTCCTCCTCCTATGAATCCTACAAAACTGTCCACTAGCTGGACAGTGGCGTACCTGGCTGCAGTTGGCCCAAACCCACTCTGCGAGCCACATGTGCACTCCCTGATGCCTGGGAAGATGGGCCTTTCTCCTCCTCCTCTGCTTCTATCATATTATCCATCATGGCCTGAAGGGTTTTTTTCCAGCAGGGAAAGGGTGGCCTATGATGGCATCATCAGCACTGACCATATTGGTGGCGTACTGGAAGCACTGCAGCACCACGCAGATGTCTGTCATGGAGGCCCACACATTGGTGGAGAAGTGCTGTTGGTCTGCACTTCTACTCACCTGGGCATTTTGGATCTGAAACTCCACTTTTGCCTGCTGCTCAACACACCCTTTCCAGCATATACAGCATGGAATTCCACCTGGTGGGCAAGTCACATATGAGGCAGTGGGTGGGAAGTCCAAAGTTGCTCTGCAGGGAATGATGAAAGTGCATGCACACGCTATGTACTTTATGCAGAAGCTCCAGCATGTGTGGAAAATGTACCAGGATGCTCTGCACCACCAATTTGAGAATGTCACGCTCGGGGTAACTCCAGCCCTCTTAATAAGCTCACAACCCCCAATCTCCACAGCCAGCTTCACCTGTAGGAGCCCCCGCTTGCCGGGACGCAAGATACGCCTACCCGGGATCGGTTGCCCCCAGGACTTAATGGCTCAAAGGATGTAAGCTTATATGTGGGAGGACTGGAGAACCAATAGCAAGAGCGTGAGTGACGGAAGTCCAGAGACAGGCAATAGGTCGATAACGGGAAGGCAGAGATCGTAGCGGCACCAGGGGTCAGGCAAGACGTAGTCGGGGTTCAGGCAGAGGTCAGCAACTGGGGATCAGGATCTAGAAGCGTCAGTTCAGGCAAAGGTCGGCAACAAGGATTCAGGATCGAGAGGCGTCAATTCAGGCAGAGGTCGGCAACAAGGATTCAGGATCGAGAATGGTCATACAATCAAATCGGCAACAGGCTAGACTTCACAGGAGTAGGTAACACAGGGTTCTGAGCGCTATAACAGGCCATTCACAACTGAGAGGGAATTGCCTTTATAGTGGCAAAACCGGCAGGATTGGACAGGGAGACAGTGGCTGGGATTGGTGCACATAGGATCTGGCGGCCGATTGGAGCACTGGCTCTGTAGTCTGATTGGTGAGCTCTGGGCTGATTGCCCCAGCTGAGCTTCCCAGGCAAACTGCTCAGTGCTGCACCTTCTAGACTTTGTTCTTTTAAACAGCCTCCGGTGGCCATTCTGAGTATTGCACCACCGGAAGACATGAGCTGACTGTATAGGCCAGCAAGCACAAGCTGAGTGACAATGGGCAAGGGGGAAGGACTTACTCGGCGACACATGCGCCATAGGGGATGGCAACTGAGGCATAAGCGGATCCTGGGCAGGAGGAACCCGAGCTCGTTGTCTAGGGACACCACGGGCACGGGTAGAAGGTAAGTTATTCGTGACACTACCCCCCCCTTCACGAGGGGCCTCCGGACCCTCACCAGACTCCACAGGACAACCGCCCCGAATAGTTCTGACAGACTTCAATGAAGATACACAAGGTACCCTCCTGGATGGAGAGGCAGGCGGACAAACAAACTCTGAGACCAGGGTTGCCCCAACAGTGATGCTAGCGCAGTGTTCTTCACAGTGTGGGCCCCATCCTGTCAGTTCCCCAGTTTCCCAATTAAGGGTAGGGTTGTGCATCTTCAACCAAGGGAACCCTAAGACAACCGGGGTTTCAGGGCAGTCAAATACAAAAAATTCAAGATTCTCAGAATGGGAGGGTCCCACAACTAGGCTGATAAAAGGGGTTTTGGAGGTTACTATTCCTCCACGAACAGGAATATTATTTACAGCCAACATCTGGAGGGGCTTCCCAAGGGGTATTAATGGAATGCCTAAGGCGGTCACTATGGATTTATCCAAAAAGTTGCCCACTGCTCCGCTATCGACTAGAGCGGGGATGGATTTCCTGGATAATTCCCAAGCCACAGTAACAGGTAACAACATCTTATTTCTGTGAAGGGAAGTTACCTGACCGTCCTGACAAACTTTCTCAGTCTTGTCAGGACGTTGCAATCCCGCCAAAGGTTTTTTATTGGGGCAGGTCCTAACCAGGTGACCAGAAGTCCCACAGTACATGCATAGGCCTAAGGTGCGACGTCTACTCTTTTCATTAAGAGAAAGGTGAGTAGCACCAAGCTGCATAGGCTCATCAAGGGGAGAAGATGAGACCTCTCCAACAGTGGATGACTCCCAATGAGAAGATTCCCGGAAGTCAGAATGATTCTTCTCCATATGTCTCTCCTGTAGCCGTCTGTCAATTTTAATGGCCATAGGCATGAGTTCATCCAGGCTTCTGGGGTAGGGAAAATTCGTTAGAACATCCTTAATACTCTCTGAGAGACCAATACGATACTGACTACAGAGAGCAGGATCATTCCAATGGGATTCAATCGCCCAGCGGCGGAATTCAGCGCTATATTCCTCTGCTGAACGCTTCCCCTGTTTCAGGCTACGAAGCCTGGCATCGGCGGTCGAAGTCTTGTCTGGGTCAGAATACAGAATCTCCATGGAGGAGAAAAAAGCTGCGACAGTTTGCAAGGCCTCATCAGTGGGCGCTAAGCCAAACGCCCAGGACTGTGGATCACCCTGGAGCAGAGAGATAACCAGACCAACCCTCTGCAATTCGGTGCCCGAGGAGTAGGGCCGTAGTCTGAAATAAAGTTCACACGAGTTCCTGAAGTTGGAAAATCTTTTTCGGTCCCCATTAAATTTTTCAGGAAGGGGAACCTTCGGCTCGACAAGAGGTAAGGATGAAGGTGGTGCAGCCGGCTGGCGATCTTGATTAGCCACACGTTGGGACAAGTAGTTAATGGCGGTACCCATGCCATGCACTTGTTGTTCAAGTCGCTCAAAATCAAAACTCTCCTGAGTGGCTACTCGCTGGGCCAGCTGGTTGATGGCGGTGGCCAAAGCTTGCACCTGCTGTACCAGGTCATCCATTTTTTGGCCTGTTATAATGTCACGCTCGGGGTAACTCCAGCCCTCTTAATAAGCTCACAACCCCCAATCTCCACAGCCAGCTTCACCTGTAGGAGCCCCCGCTTGCCGGGACGCAAGATACGCCTACCCGGGATCGGTTGCCCCCAGGACTTAATGGCTCAAAGGATGTAAGCTTATATGTGGGAGGACTGGAGAACCAATAGCAAGAGCGTGAGTGACGGAAGTCCAGAGACAGGCAATAGGTCGATAACGGGAAGGCAGAGATCGTAGCGGCACCAGGGGTCAGGCAAGACGTAGTCGGGGTTCAGGCAGAGGTCAGCAACTGGGGATCAGGATCTAGAAGCGTCAGTTCAGGCAAAGGTCGGCAACAAGGATTCAGGATCGAGAGGCGTCAATTCAGGCAGAGGTCGGCAACAAGGATTCAGGATCGAGAATGGTCATACAATCAAATCGGCAACAGGCTAGACTTCACAGGAGTAGGTAACACAGGGTTCTGAGCGCTATAACAGGCCATTCACAACTGAGAGGGAATTGCCTTTATAGTGGCAAAACCGGCAGGATTGGACAGGGAGACAGTGGCTGGGATTGGTGCACATAGGATCTGGCGGCCGATTGGAGCACTGGCTCTGTAGTCTGATTGGTGAGCTCTGGGCTGATTGCCCCAGCTGAGCTTCCCAGGCAAACTGCTCAGTGCTGCACCTTCTAGACTTTGTTCTTTTAAACAGCCTCCGGTGGCCATTCTGAGTATTGCACCACCGGAAGACATGAGCTGACTGTATAGGCCAGCAAGCACAAGCTGAGTGACAATGGGCAAGGGGGAAGGACTTACTCGGCGACACATGCGCCATAGGGGATGGCAACTGAGGCATAAGCGGATCCTGGGCAGGAGGAACCCGAGCTCGTTGTCTAGGGACACCACGGGCACGGGTAGAAGGTAAGTTATTCGTGACAGAGCACATGTGCCAGGCAAAAGATGTGTATCAACCCAGCTCGGCCTAAGGCTGCTACAAAGGTTACGCACATTGTCGAACACCACTTTGCCAGGCTTCAGGTGCAATGGCAGCAACCACTCATCTGTCTTCTCCTGGATGCTGGTGCACAGCTACTGGGTGGTGTGGTGTCTTTGGCCCAGGCAGAGTTTTAGCACCGCATATGGGTGTTTTCCCATGGCAATGCTCAAATTGGTGGTGAGCTGCCCCAATATCCCTACCCATGCTTACTCATCCACATGTTTGTGTTGATGTGGACACTGGAACTAAAGGCATTGCCCAGTGCACATCTTATTTTTTCCACAGCCTGTTGGTGCAGAAAAGTAGTAGAGGCTGAGAATGGTGTATTGTGAAACAGCCGCCACCATCAGATATTGGAATGGGAGCAATTTAAAGGCCAGTGGGTCTGCAACTAGGGCAGAGACAAATGGATGGCCGATGGTATCCCAGATAGGAGTGTCATCATAGAGCATTATTGACTTGCTGAGATGGCCTTGCTGATTTTAAAGGGGGTGAGATGGAGAGTTCAGCCCTTCCAAAAGAAGTGGAAGGAGTGGAAGACAATCCCATAGAACTGCCTGCCATATAATCTATGACTGCCTCAAGTTGTTCTGGCCTCATCACTCTGCCAGCAGTATTGGGGCCTACAAAATTGCACTCCAAGCCCTGGCACCTGCTTGAACCATGGGAATGTGTAACAGGAAGAATGAAACACATCTCCCTGTAGCACCAGCTCAGTCACCAGCAGCAGCAGCAGCACCATGGCCATGTCCCTTATTTGCTGTTTTCTTTATTGTTAGACACCTGCAGTTACAGCAGCCTATAAAAAAATAAAGTAATAGAAAAATGCCCCTTAAGTGCCCTGAACCAGTGGATACTCCACTAACAATTTGTATTAAAGAGCAGTGACACACAAAGTGGCCTGCACTATTGGTATAAAAGAGCAGTGACACACAAGTGCCCTGAATAATTGGTATTAAAGAGTACTGAGATACAAGTTCCCTGAACTATTGATATTAATGAGCAGTGACACACAATGCCCTGAACAATTAGTATTAAAGAGTACTGACACGTGTCCTGAACTATTGGTATTTAAGAGTACTGACACACCAGTGGAGTGAGCTAGTGGTATTGAAACGTACTTACATCCAAGTGGTTTAAGCAAATGGTAGTACTGACAGACAACTGGTTTTAGCAAGTGGTATTAAAGAGTACTGACATACAAGTGGTTGGAGGTAGTGGTATTAAAGAGCACTGACACACCAGTGGTTTGAGCAAGTGGTATTAAAGAGTACTCACACCCAAGGGGTTGTAGCAAGTAGTATTAATTATTACTGACATTCAAGTGGTTGTAGCTAGTGGTATTGAAGAATACTGACACACAAGTGGTTGGAGCAAGTGGTATTAAAGAGTAGTGACACGCCAGTGGTTGTAGCAAGTGGTATTAAAGAGTACTGACACACAAGTGGTTTGAACCATTTGAACGAATAGTATTAAAACGAGTACTGACACCCCAATGGATGGAGCCAGTGGTATTAAAGAGTAGTCACACACAAGTGGTTTTAAAGAGTTCTTACAAACCAGTGGTTGGAGCAAGTGGTATTCAAGAGTTCAGACATACAAGTGGATTTAGAAAGTGGTATTAAAAAGTACTGACACACCAGTGATTGGAGCAAGTGATATTAAAGAGTACTCACATCCAAGGGGTTGGAGCAAGTGGTATTAACACACTGACACACCCGTAGTTTGAGTCCATTGTAGTAGAGAATACTGACACCAGTCATTTGAGTTAGTGGTATTCAAAAGTACTGACACACCAGTGGTTGGTGCAAGTGATATTAAAGAGTACTCACATCCAAGGGGTTGGAGCAAGTGGTATTAAAGAATACTCACACCAAAGGTTTGAGCCAGTGGTATTAAAGAGTACTCACACACAAGTGGTTGGAGCAATTGGTATTAAAGAGTACTCACACCCAAGTGGCTGGAGCAAGTGGTATTCCCTAAATAAATGTCCTTACAAGGACAGATTTTGTAAAAAAAAAAAAAAGAAAAAACAGCCCTATCTGTTTCTCAGCAGTAGCAACCAGCACCTGGCCCTATTTACAGCCAATCAGCCTTATTCCGGGTTAGTGCCCAGATTTCATTCTGAAATCATTCTGAAATCAGTACAGTTTGGGGACACGATCACGCAAGGTTCGGTAGAAACCCAAACTTTGCGGTTCGGGTCGCCCATCCCTACCCATCACTCTTAATGACAAGGCGGAATCATGCAAATTATCTCTTGTGCATCACATTGCTATTCCAAGTACTTAGAACTACTAAGTGTGCAATACTTGGATAGTGATTTTAATATTTATTGAGCTATCAACTTTCACTTGGATACTTGAGTTTGGGCTTTTTGGCATCCGTCTTCATTAAAAATACAAGTAGTCTTGATTTTATTACTACAGATATGTTGACCTGGTGGAATGAGTCGAAGTGGTGATTCAGCACCAGGTGCAAAAAAAAGCACATAGCTGTTTTAGGAATAGGGCCATTACCTTTCATTGTCTACCTAGGGGATGGCACCATGTGTAGAAAGTGAACTTCTTTTTGGCTTAAAATCCTGCCCATAGGTGAATTTGTGACATTGAGAAGTGTAATACAGACATCAATTTATACAGAAGTGAAGAAAGGAGAATATTCAGGGTCGGAGCACACATCTTCCCTTAAAGGGGCAATCTAGGCAACAACAATAATAAGGTAGCAAGCAGCTCACCTAATACCTGTCCCATGTGCCTCTCCTCCATTTCCTGCAGAGCTGGGTAGAAGCCATATAAGGGCTCCAAATGTTTCCATCCTTTCAACTTCATTCCTCCAGGACCATGCAAAAAAGTGGTCTAAGCCACTTTGTCCCTTTGAGCTCTCAATGGTCTCGGGCCACAGAAGAGCATGCTCGTGACTCGCTGCACCATGACATGTCCAGAAATGAAAGCAAACACAAGGTATTAATTTATAATCAGAAATTTTGTGATGCTTTGAAATTGTTCATGTTACACATTTCCTATGTGCAATAATGTGGAAGGAAGTTAGCAAGCCTGGACAGGGACTTTAACTGTATACTGGAAGGAATAAAAGAGGACACCCTCTGTGTACCATCCAAGATGGCAGACATATAGCTCGGACCACGGGGAATCAATATGTTTGTCCTGTGTCTGAATGCCTGTGTATGATCTATGCCACAATCCTTGTGTAAGACCCATGCCAGCAGGCTCACAATGGTCCAGGGCAAATGTCAGGTGCTTAATCAATCCCTTTATCTTACCTGGTGTGCTTCATTAAGTTATTCCATAATGTTAATAATTCAATAATTCAAACAATTCTATAGAGGCCAGTAGTTTTTTTTTTTTTTGGGGGGGGGGGGGGGGGCATAGCACTGACTTGCATCCAAGAGTGGTTCTCTTTTAATTTAGTTTCAGTGGTCCCATTTGTATGACAAACAATTTTTCTACATTCTTTCAGAAAAAGTAAAAAATAGTTTATGTCTCCTAAGTCATATCTGCTTAATGTTCAGATTCCTAAACCACATTGTGTCAGTAATAACTTTGACTCATTGTTTAATGACAGACCACACACATACAATGGCTGTGTATCACTAGAGCCTGCTATGGAGGCCTGTGGGACTCATGCTATAGAACAGAGGATGATGACTGATCTCTGCCTTGATCTGGAGGTCATATGTGAACCTCCATTCATTTTATTGAAGCACACAAAAACTGCTTGGCTGTCTCTAAACAGGAAAGCCGTGCCTATGTCATTGGCCAATATTGTAAGCTCAGCCCCAGGGACCTACTCTGCACTCCTACTCTACTCTGTAAGTTGGTAGCATTTTGACTTGCGTGTTTAGGGTTTTCACCTCACCCAATGACTTTACCTTCTGCTGCTTTCCCTAGACAGATATCTACAATCAAGGGCAGTAGACTTTTTTAGTCCAATGCAGAATCCATGGTTCTATCAATAATGGCAAGCCACAGGCAGTGAAGCAGTATCCAAATCATGAAAAGTACCCAAATCAGAGTTTGGGCAAACACAACTTTATATTCAAGCCAAAAAAGATCAGTTTTGGCAATCATTGCCTATTCTTCATTGCAAAAAGGTTCAGAATCTGTCAGATTGTGATGGGCATCTCATGTGTACAGCCCTCTTTAGGTCAGCCCACGGATATTCAATTGGATTTAGGTATGGTCTCTTGTTGGGCCATTCCAGCATATTGATCTTCTCACGAAGCCATTTCTTTTGTTGATGTGAAGCTTCAGCTTTTACGTTAGCTTGATGATTTTGTGCCAAAACTGGCTGATTGTCACATACGGCACGGACAGTGACAGCAAGCCTTGTATCCGTAAATACTATATTACATTGGACTTCCTGCTCCCACGTGTATGACCTGACTTGCATTCACGTCTGCCTCTCCTGACAGCCCAATAACTGTCCTGACTGCCCAATAACCACTGCCTAGACAACTGTCTCCCTGGGAAATGACCTGGAACCACCCAAGCAGCAAATCTATCCTCCCATATGGGGGCTCTAGGGAAGACTGAGGTGGTCCATAGGCTCCAGTGCTGCAGGGTCTAGCTTGGGTTCTGGGCAGTAGTCACTGAGTGCCAGTCTCAGCAGTGGAAGCCGGGCTGCCCCTGGCCACAGTGCTCACCTGCAGGCCCATGACACTCTCTGACCATATTTCTTCTTGTCTTTTGATCAGTTTTTGAGGGACACAAAGTTCTTGGTATTGACACTCTTGTGCCAAATAATTTCCACTGCTTGATGAACATCTTCATTGTGTTCTGTGGTATAACTAATGCCTTGGACATTTTGTACCTTTCTCCTGTCTGATATCTTCCAACACTGACATCCCATTAATGCGCTGTAAGCTGTTTACAGACAATGGCCTCGATTCAATAAAGGTAGAAAAAAATTCTCATGGTAGTAAAAGATTCAGTTCATGAGAAAAAATCCTGAGAATGTCACTGTTGCTGAATCACTAGATAAGAAAACAATGAAAGTCAATGGCACTTTTTTACTCCTAAGAAAAGTAGAGAACTGTTTACTCCTTTCTACACTGTAGTAAAAGCTGCCATTGACTTTTATTGTCTTTTTATCTAGTGATTCAGTAACAGTGACATTCTCAGGCTTTTTTCTCATGAATTGAATCTTTTACTACCTATATTGAATCGAGGCCAATGGCTTCTGTTGTAACATGCAATTGAGAAAATGTCAGGGAAATCCTACCCAAACAGCTGAACCGTATATGGGGTTAATCAGAAGCATTTTGTATTTTGACAGCTGTGTACTGATTAGTACTATTTAAAGTGGACCAACACCCAGGGTTTTGACTATCCTGGGTCTTGGTCCACTTCCCCGGGGTACCCCGATCGGGGGTGCCCTGCTATGTGAAACCCCCCGATCGTTCGTAAAAACTCACCCCCCCCACTCCTACGGCCGCTCGTCCAATCAGCGCACTCGGAGCCGCTGTGGTATGCGCGTCCAAGCGACGTACAACCACAGCGGCTCTGAGCACGCTGGCGGCTGCATCTCGCGCTTCCCTCTAACAGAGAGCGCGCCCGCGCCGGGCATTCACAAATGGCCAGCGCGGGCACGCACCCTGCTAGAGAGAAGCGCGAGATGTGGCTGTGGCCCACGCATGCGCCATTGGATCGGGATTAAGGTAAGGTTCCTGGGCGTCCTGGGGGGGGTTTCACACAGCGGGGCATCCCGATTTTTTTCGCGGGGAGGGATCGATCGTTCTGGGAGGGTGTTGGTCCACTTTAACATAAGAGTAATGTGTGATTGGCACATCCTGAACAAGTCCACATCCCCAATTGTATGGGAGTGTTCAATCAATTTGAGTTTTAACCTTTTGTATTTCCCCCTTCCAGAGGGACAAAAAAAGGTGATCCAGCCCCGGGTAAAAAAGCTGCATTTATTTTTTGGAGAAAAAAGGGCTGTTCACTTTTATTGTTTACCTGCAGCAGTATTGCACTTTACTTTAGTTTTCAATTAATTTTTTCTCCAAGGTGAACTTATTGCACCCCGGCATCTCTGCAGCTGAGGTGTAGTCCTGCACCCAGTGAGACAGCAGGGAGACTGTGCCAGCACCCACACCGCAGGGAGACTGTGCCAGCACCCTGTTCAAGAGAGTGCTTTATGATGTCCATTAGAATACATGGCATAAAGTGCCGATTGGACGAGAGCCCACACTCTTGTTCAATCACAGCAGGATGCCCCAGGTAAACAGACCTATTGCCAACATAGTTGAAAACCTAGTTATGGGTCCACTTTATAGGTGGCTTATGCAAAGAAGCAGGGAAAAACAGGTAATCAAACAAGCACTGGTGTGTCGAATGCAAAAGGAGGTGTAGATAAGTTTTATACTTGAGTATATGTTATACCATAACAGGGGCTACTAGTACCATTGGTGGTACTGGAGATCCTATCAGGAGGTACTTAACAAGGCTGCAGCCTGATCTGTGCCATAACTTGATCTGATACCATTTATATTTCACAGAAGCATGATTTGCTCCATAGGAACAAAACTGCTCCAAAGGGGATTAAAACGATTTTTGTGTGTTTTTTGTGTTTAATTTACTATAAATATAAATGGCTGTTTTTTAAAGTTTTACCAAGGTTTTAGGTCACTGACAACCCAAACGCACCACTCAGGCTTCATGTGTTCTGTGGCCGCCGCTGCCATAGAGATGCATAGCATTCCATTCATCGCCTTTTGCGAGTTTTCATGCAGTTGCACTGCATGAGTCGGGCCCGGCCTCCCCCCTCCCTCCTGCTGTCAGCACAGAGTGTAGCTACTGTGCATTCGCCAACGGTTCTCTCATGCGCAGGGGCATCTGGAAGAGATGAAAGATGGTGGCGATCAGTGGCAAGTTCATGCAGGACCCAAAGGCGGGGGGACGGAGGACCTATTCTAAAGCCTGCAAGGAGGGCTGGCTCCAAGTTTGTGGGGGCCCTTGGGCAAGAGAGTCTTAGTGGGCCCCAAAGTAGTGAGTCACATGAAGTCACCTTTCAGCTCTGCTGCCACAAATGGGGTCATCTCCTGCTGCTGATCGCCCTTCAGTCCTTGTCAGTTGTAACCTGGTTCTCTCCACCTTCTGAGCTTCCATCAGTTGCCCTCCATTCCTTGCCACCTTATCCATTGTTGCTGATCAGCCCCTGTTGCTGAGGCCAGCCATGAGCAGGTCTGCACATAGCACCCGGCATTCGGTGGTTCAGGTCCACTGTAAAATAATACCATGGCTAAGTGTGAGCCTGAGTGGGCCCCTGAAGATGCCAGGGGCCCTGGCAATTGCCCGGGTTTGCCCTGTGCTGGTGCCGGCCCGGCCTGCAAGTATACATGTTTGTTTATTAAGGGCTCTGGGCTGTCTTTGATCATAGAAAATAGAAAAAAAGCCCAATCCAGTTGGCCAGAAGTTCCACTTTAAAGCAAGGCTTTTCTTTTTAGTTCATGTGAACTTGTCGAAGGTTTGTCCTCTCGGCTCTAATACTCAGGAACTGAATGGAATTCACAAAGCCGCCCACGTGTATTTGTCCGGAATTATACCAAGCTAATTTGGGGTTTAGCCTCAGTTACATAATTTCAAGATGACCCAATAAGAAAATTAACTAATCAACATCTGACAAAGCACATAGTGTCATTGAGCAGCTCAAAGTATTGAAGCCATCTGCGAATATCCCTGAAGAAACTTGGGAAGTACAGCAAAGCTGCAGGGTGTGGTTCCCTGGGATTGGAATATACTTTGGCACGGATCAGCCCATCTGGCAAACCTCACTCCAAAAAGGCTCAGCAACAGGTCACAATTCAGGTGCACTGGCAGATCCGCTGCAGACGACTAGCAACATCTGCTCCGGCTAAACTGACTGTAACATTATTTGCCTACATGACTTACAACTGTTTAAGTGTCCTCTGGAGGGGCACACAATCTAGGGGGATGTATCATAAAAAAGCACACTGTAAAAATAAAAACATCCACTTATATCAGTCATTTTATTCACAAGCTGACATCCAATGATTTTTTTATCCCCCAAAGTTAGGTCAAGTTCACCAATAAACATCTGATGCACATCACAAAAACTTTCCAACACTTGCCAAAGGCAAATATTTTCTGATGGAATCACTTGCTTTGCACTCATTTGGAAAAATGTTTGATCAATGTAAATACTTTTCTTAGCTTCCTTGTTTTGCTTTGATTCTAGTTTTTTTTGTTCATTTTAGGTCATTTTTGGCAGCCATACATTGCTTTTAATTGTATTTTAATAAATCCTTTGTTTGTTGTGTGGCTGTGACCTAGCGGATAACTAGTGAGAGATTGTGATTTGGGGATTCCAAGATACTATACAAAGTACGTGTATAATAAGCAGTCTGCCTGAATTAAAAAACAACATTTTCTGAAATATGTGAACTTTCTACTTTTCAATGTAATCCCCCTGAACTTCAAGACACATAATGGGCTTGGACCCCTTACCAGTTGACAAACAGTTAAAAAAAATCATTTTTAAAATTAAAAAAGAACTCGCCTTTTTCACTTGCTTTATCTGTCCCTGTCCTTCTACCATTTTTGTTGCCGGCCTTTGGACACGTTCTATTTGAATAATGTCTTTTTGCAGGTGAGGTCTCCAGAACTGCACACAGTATTCTAGCTGTGGCCTTACCAGGACTCTATACAGCGGCATCACAACCTCCCTCTTCCTACTGGTGATGCCCCGAGCTATGCAGCCGAGCACTGCCTGGCTACACTGTCCAATCATCTTGTAGCTATCAGTAATCAGTATCCCTAAATCTCTTTCCTCTGAGGTCCTGGCTAACACATTACTAGTTTCCACAGTTTTGACCATCTATCCAGTAAATGCAAATTATTACTTCTTTATTGCAAGCATTTTTTTACTATGTACATACATATTAAAAGGTTAATTAAAATACATATATATATACATACAATTCCCCTGAGAGGGGGGGGGAGGAACAAATTGGATGGGGGGGGGGGGGATAACACTATATTAAGTGTCCAGATGGATATACCTTTATATCATGTTATATCATGTGCCATGTTACAATAACCTATATACATCTATCATAAGGACAGCCATGGGGAGATAAAAGCAGACATGTATATAATATGCAGAATAACTTACATCAATCCAGTAACCAGCCAAGCACACCCCCTCCTACTCCCAACCGACACGTTGTGTGACGTCCCGGGGTGAGGAGTGGGAGTAGGTTATTGTAACATGGCACATAGCACTTTATGTATATAAAAGACATGGTTTTGTTTGCACGTGTTTATATATTAATAATAATTGAATTCATGATTTAGTCACTTGTAGATAGGCAGCATTGGGAGCTAGAGCAGCAGCAGATTGATAGATACTATTGATTGACTAGCATAGCCATAAAGGTATATCCATCTGGACACTTAATATAGTGTTATCCTCCCCCCCTCCTCCATCCAATTTGTCCCCCCCCTCAGGGGAATTGTAAGTATATATAGGTATTTTAATTAACCTTTTAATATGTATGTACATAGTAAAAAAATGCTTGCAATAAAGAAGTAATAATTTGCATTTATAATTTGAGTGGTGCCATTCACTGTAGGGGGTGGATACAGGGAGTGTGGGACTCTCTGTTTGGGTTTGGTATGTAATAGTGCACATTGTGCCGCCATCCCTTGAATAAGCACACTCTTTATAGAGAATAGCTGCTGCGGTCCCCTTTTTGTTTCTTTGCCTATATCTATCCAGTAAAGCTAAATCATTTTCCTAGTTGCAGACACCTCCAGGAGTGTCCATCCTATTGGGTTACCTTTGTATCATCAGCAAACAGGCAAACTTTTCCTACCAAGTCTTCTCCTATGTCACTTACAAATATATTAAAAAGAATGGGGCCCAGGACAGAGCCTTGTGGCACACCACTTGTAACTTGCCTTTGTTCAGATTGCACACCATTAACAACAACTCTCTGATACCGATCCTTCAGCCAACTGAAAATCCACTGAGCTATCCAGGGATTGAGTCCTACCTTCAATAACTTATCTATGAGCTCCTTATGTGGTACAGTGTCAAAGGCTTTGCTAAAATCCAGATAGGCGATATCCACAGCACCACCTTCATCTAACACCTTAGTGACATTGTCAAAGAAATCATTAAGATTGGTCTGACATGATCTGCCCTCAGAAAAGCTGTTTTGGGTCCAACAGGTCATTAATTTTTAGATGGGAAATTATCTGGTTTTTTAAGAGTGTTTCCATTAATTTGACCACTATAGGTGTTAAACTAACTGGCATGTAATCACTGGCTTCTTCTCTACTCCCCTTTTTATGGATTGATATAGAGCATAAGAGTATCATAGGTATAACCAGGGTGGTCACCAAATATATCACAGTTTTACGCATAGATATGACAGGTAATATATAAAGGCAGCTTCAATAAGTAAGATAAGGCTTACAGGCTGGAACACAGGTGGATAATAAAGATAACCCTTGACCTTTTGGTGTGAACCTTTTTCTTTGAAACCGCTTCTTCTTGAAAAAGTAGCCTGGGTGTTCGTTCTTCCACTCTTTTTGGGATAACTTGTATAGGGCTCCCTCCACCATCTTCTCTTGTGGCGGTCTGCTGTCGGCATTTAAATTACAGCATCCTGCTTGTGGTATTGCTGAGTCGCTGGTGAGTGAAGCTTTTATATTACAGAGACAGGGCCTCTGTGGAATCTGTAGCAACCACATCTGGGCACATAGGCCATGGGGTATTTGTGCTCCCACAGCATCATATACAAAAGTAGTACCATTTGTTTCTGTTCTTTCAGTTTGTAGCTGTCTAGTTGTCTTCAACTCAGTGTCAACAACAAAAAAAACTTCACTGTATGAGCCATAATGGGGCACCAGGGTTCAGTCTCATTAAGTTACGCCACTGTATAACACTGATAACACGTCGCTAGGAAACCTCCATATGACCTCTGCTAACAAAAAAATAACCGCAGATTAAAGAGCAGGACATAGCTTGCAAGTCTATAATTATAATGACGTACTGTAGGTGTCTGGGAACCTCAAATGCTATTAGCTGTACCTTTGAGGGATCAAAGATAGCATGAATGGTGTGTCTAGAATACAAAAAACAGACAGGATGCAGGAAAACGCCGGCAGGTGACTCATAAATGGCACCACAACATAACAAATGAGCCGCAAAATTGTTCACTGATAGCAACTCCTCAATCATAATTAAAACAAATGGGAATGCTTGACTTAAGGAGTCATAATCTAGGAATTGTCTCCAATATTATGGTCTTCTGGCATTATATTGTATATGAATAAAGATCTTTCTTCTGGGACTCCTAGCATCCTTATCATATTACAATTGTGGTTTCTCTTTCGGGATTTGGTATCAGTATTTAATCTCAACACCTTGTGGTTTTAAAGCAGGAATCTCACCACCTGCTATGGCATGCTTGGCCACCTCCACAACTTTTCCAGAACATTTTGAGGGTTGAAATGCCTGCAAGCTGGACTGGATCAGAAGTCAATTTGATAGATAGAGATATAGATACAGATTATTTTCGCTTACTATTTTGTATTTGCAGACGAGGAATTGACTGGCAACGAAGAACCACAAATAGCTCTTCAGTTGTTGGATGGCTAGATGGAAAATCTATTTTCATGCCTTGATTTTCCTAAAAGTGGGACCTTGAAACAACGACCTGAAGGTAAATGCTAAAGGAGGTTTGTTGTTTTGAAAACACTAACTAAAGCTGCTGACCATCTTGTGGTATATGTAGTTATCATATCAATGATGAGAGCATCTTCTGATATGGAGTCTTATTCTCTGATGAGACCGATAATGGTAGTGACCATCCAAAACGACTTAACTTGTCCCCTTGCAATTGGTTGCACCACCCTCCATAATTTCTAGAGGTTTAAAGACGTTCACTATCAATCTGCCAATGATTCATGAATGGGCATCAACATATCTTTGCATCTAAAGAATGGGAGGTGTGCACCACCTATCACTAAAAAAATATAATAATGTGTGCTCACTAATGTAATACAGTCCAAGAGAATTTGGAGTGGACGTGCTCTTAGGCACGCCTTTCTCCCACAGAGAAGCACCACAACATATTTAAAATCACACTAAATCTTTATTTATACAGAGAAAGGGGGCTAAAAACATATAACACAAGACATATTAAAAACAACCATTCTGACTCAATGTTTGAGGTCAAAGATGCCCATCAGGGAATATCTATTCTGACCACATGGGAAAAGGCCCACAATTGAACACACCCTAAAAAGATTTCTTTGTGCCGGCACAAAAAACAGCAAATAACAAAAATAAAACAAAAATATGCTATACAGTGCTATAGTGCTAAAAAAAAAAAAAAAAAAAATAACCAGCTAAAAAGCCTTAAATGCATAAATATAGAATTTTAAATCATATATGTATATATATTGCACAAAATTCCATCATGAGCCAATGATAATTAGTGAAATATGATATATAAACAAGTGACCACAACATACATGAAATACAAGTGCCAGCAGAAAATACAAAAAAACACCCAAAATCTCACACAAATATAGGGCCACCCATGTGGTATCCAATGCAAGGTAAGAAGAGGTGTGAAACACCCGCGAACGCGGCTCCCATGCCGCTTCAAGGGTGAGGGTAAACAAAGCTTGCATAATTGATCCCTTAAATACCTGCCTCCACTGCAAGTCCCCATGCGCATCCAGTCTGCCGGGTCCGGCAGGTGCATCACAGACCGGAAGCTCCACATCTCCATAGACGTAATGTGCGCCTACGTCACAGGACGTGACGCACCAAGTGCGAGCGCTGAGGGCGGAAGCGCCATGGCATGCAGTAATGGAAGGTGCATCATACCCCCAGCTCCACGGCTCTATGGACGCAGTGTGCACCCTCGACACAGGACGTGACGCACCCGATACCCGTGCTGGGGGCGAAAGTGCCACGGCGCGCAGAAGTGGCAGGGCACGTCACACCCCCAACTCAGGGTGCGACGCGACCATCCAACATACTGCACAGGCGCCGCCCGTCATCAAGGTGACAGGCGACGCCACCTCCCGTCACCACAAGACCCCGCAGACAAGGCGCATGTAGCATGCGCACTTAAAGGGGCAAGTGTCAGGGAATTACTATCACAAACCGCCCGTCCAATAAAGTAAACTTGACATAATATAATACTATTATATATAGCCTACATGGCCAATATTAAAAACATGATGCATACAATTATACACAATTGATCAAATTCACAGGGAGCAGGAAATATGCAAGAAACGAGATTATTCATAAATATATATACAAAAGCAAGAATAAATATCTACATATGTAAAGCCAGCAGGACCATATACACAGCACAAGAATCTGAAATCAGAATTGGCTCACAGAATTCTTGCACCATTATGATGTCCTAATCTTGCTGACATCGCTAACCAGGAACAATATAAATATATTAATGAAAACCAATTGCTATACGTAGGACCAGGATCCTGTCTGGAACACTAACAGGTGCCTGATAATGACTCAATCCTTCAAGAAGTCGTGCAGGGATGATGAAAGGGATGATGATGGAATACAGTGCTGAAGGGTGCCGATCCTCCTTATCCAACGATGCTCATTAATAAGGTGCCCTTAACGTGTATAACACTGTGCAACCATATTATCCTAAATGGGGGAGAAGGGGGGGGGGGAGAAAAAAAAGAGGAGAAGAAAAGAAAGGAAGAGGAAAAAGGAAAAGGAAAAGGAAGAAAGAGGGAAGGAAGAAAAGAAAAAGACAAAATGGATAAGAAAAATAAAAGAAAAAATTAAAGAAAGAAATTAGTATAATAAAATACGTGATAAGTAAAACCACGGCAATCAATATGAAAGCAAAAATTAAATGAATTAACCTCAATCAATTTGACTGAGCAACCAATCTTTCAAGAGAACCTGAACACACACAAAATAACCATGACAAAAATATATCCATGAAAAAAAAAATTATATATGTGCATATGACCACCAGAATACCTGGTGATATTCAAAATAAAGTGATTTAGAGAGGGAAAACAAATAAGGTGTAACACCTTATTATCCCAATCTATAAAGAAAAGGGGGAAACCCCATTAAGAGAGCAAAGCAGTAACCACCCAGGCCACCCTACATGTAATCCCACACAACCTCCTACTAGAACCCACCTGCCAAAGGCCCAATATCATAGCACTGTGGCCATCATGGACTTATCCCAAAATGAGACAAAAGACCAGTCTTCATTTAAACCAGCCAGAGATCTAGTATCTAGCTGGAATATCCAGCGCAGTTCAAGTTGTAATAAACGCTGTTTCAGATCACCCCCCCCCTGCGGTCCTAGACGGACCCTCTCTATTCCAACTTGCAAAGAGGAACAATCAGCCCCATGCACTTCCAAAAAGTGCCTGGCTACAGGGGAAATGGTCTTACCCATGGTTTTATCTCTGCCGGCCAATCTGATGTTGGACAGGTGGCCCTGGATGCGGGTCCTCAAGGCATTCTGTGTCTCGCCGATGTAAAACTTTGGACAGCCACACCGTAGCTGTTAAATGACTGACCTGGTCCTGCAATTGATAAAAGAAGAAATCTTATAACGTCGACTGTTCCCGTTGTTGTTAATCACAGTTGTTTTCTCCACATATTGGCAGATGGAACAATTGCCACAGGGAAAACGTCAGCCCTACGGGCTTTCATCTGAACCTCACTCCCCACAATGGGAGAAACCAATGAATCCGAAGTGAGTATATGCCAATGGGCCAACATCAACCTTCTGATTGGTTGCCATTGTTTATTAAAATTGGTTATAAACCTGACCATATTGCCATGTCTACTGTCACCTCTCCCTTTATCTCTAGGCCGTAGTAAGTCAGATCTAGAGGTTTGCTTAGCCCGCTGGTAGGCGACATCTATCACCTTACCTGGATATCCTCGATTGCTAAACCTGTTCTTGAGGATAGCAGCCTGTTGTTCAAAATTAAGCTCATGAGTGCAATTTTGACGAGCTCTTAAAAATTGGCCATAAGGGATTGCATTTTTAAGATGTGTGATATGTGAACTGCTGTAATTCAAAAAGCTATTTACCGCAGTTGGTTTCCTGTACAGATCAGTGCTGATCGAAGCATCTGATTCCAAGGTTAATCTGAGATCCAAAAAAGTGACCATCTTAGTAGAGATGTCCGCGGTCAGGAACACATTTAATTTGTTGTTATTCAGGTGCTCCACAAATTCACGACCCATCTCGTTTGTACCCTGCCAAAGAATAAGAATGTCGTCAATAAATCGAAACCACCCCCCAATATGGGGGTGGAAGCAATCACAATCAATATTGAAAACCAGACATTCTTCCCACCAGCCAAGGAATACATTTGCAACTGAAGGAGCACATTTGGCTCCCATGGCAACTCCAGGGATTTGTTTGCAGAAGTTGCCATTGAAAGTGAATACATTATGAGTCAGAACGTATTCTAATAAAGAGAGAATAAATGTGTGTAGCTGTCCCCTCTCTCTCAATTCCTTGGCCAGGAAAAATTTAACTGAATGTAAAGCTAGATCATGTGGAGTCACTGTATATAGAGATTCGACATCACAAGTACTGAGTGAAGACCCTGGTGGTAAGTGGACCTGTTCCAATTTGCATAATAAATCAGCTGAATCACGAACATAAGAGCTGAGGCTCAATACATGTGGCTGCAAGAATAGATCAATAAATGTACAAGCCGGTTCCAACAGACTCCCAATGCCCGAGATAATGGGACGTCCTGGAGGAGAATCCAGGCTCTTATGCGTCTTAGACAATAAGTAAAAAGTCGGGGTAACAGGATGTTGTACCCTGAGGTAAAGCGACTCTTTGTTGTTAATTATTTCCTCATCTAGTGCATCTAACACCAATCGGTCCAGTACTATTTTGAATGTTTTTATCGGATTGGTAGACAACTTAATATAATGATCCTCATTGCTAAGTTGTCGATTAGCCTCATCTATGTATTTGGTCCGTGACCAAACCACCACATTGCTGCCTTTGTCGACCTCTCTGATAATTATAGCTCTATTGTTCTGTAGATCTACCAAAGCCTTACGCTCCTCTCTAGTAAGATTGTCTCCACCACAATGGACCGGCAGCCTCATGATATCCCTGACTATTAGGTTGAAGAACACCTGAACTGAGGAAGAAGCAGACAAAAGCGGACAATAAATAGATGGACACTTAAGTCCACTGTGTTGCCTTACCAGGCCTTCATCCAAAGGTACAGTCAAGTCCTGTTCCGACAATAATGTCTGTAAATGCCGATCCTCCGGTCAGCATTACCACTATCCACCAATCTGAATTGTTTCCTTAATAATATCCTCCTATAAAAGAGATAAACATCCTTAATAATGGAGAATTTGTCAGTACCATGAGTGGGGGAAAACTAAAGACCCCGTGATAAAACTGACTTTTCTGCAGGGGTGAGTGTATGGTCTGAGATATTCACTACTTGGAGTAAGTCATCGCTGTTCTGTTCGTCTGTGGTGGCAGACGCTTGTAGCCCCACCGTTCCCTGCTCCTTAGGGACCTTTGGGCGTCTTCTACCACCCCTCCAGGTTCTTCTTCCATGTCGCTGCCGGATGATAAAAAAATGATGCGCATCGATCCTAGAGCTGTTCTGGGAACTAGAAATAGGTCCAGAGCTAGAACCAAAATTGGTAAGCCCACCATTACTCTGTTTGGCCCTGCGTGCATAACCCACATGATGCCACCTATAAGCTCTATTCTGTGCAATCCAGGGTGTCCCTCTGGAGCTTACGTTTTTTTGTTTCCATCACCACCTGTTCATACCTGTTGAGGTCCATAGTAAGAGACTCGAGAAAAGGCCCGACTTGGGTCTGCTGGTCAAAACGTTCAAGCTTGGCCCTCAGATCCAAAAGTGTAGTCTTAGTCTTTGAGTAATTTTTTGTCATGTTGGATCAACATATTCAAAATAATATGTGAGGCTTGTAACAAGCCCCTTTCCCAAGTCTCCCAAAAGGATCCATCCGCCGCCCAAGCAGGAAACAATTGGATCCTCAAGCCCATTGGACAGATGTTTTGTGCAATATAAGACTCTAGACTATGTACATTCCACCACAATCGAGTGTAATTTTTATGATCCTGCCTGACCTGTCTAGACAATGCTAAAAAATCATCAGACAAATCCACATTGGTGTTTTGACTGCTCCCTAACAAATTTTGCAATTTACTGGCCCATGAGGCCTCTTTATCTTCAAAATTAAAAGCCATGGTAGATCTACAGAACAATAGAGCGATAATTATCAGAGAGGCCGACAAAGGCGGCAATGTGGTGGTTTGGTCACGGACCAAATACATAGATGAGGCTAATCGACAACTTAGCAATGAGGATCATTATATTAAGTTGTCTACCAATCCGATAAAAACATTCAAATTAGTACTGGACTGATTGGTGTTAGATGCACTAGATGAGGGAATAATTAACAACAAAGAGTCGCTTTACCTCAGGGTACAACATCCTGTTACCCCGACTTTTTACTTATTGCCTAAGACGCATAAGAGCCTGGATTCTCCTCCAGGACGTCCCAATATCTCGGGCATTGGGAGTCTGTTGGAACCGGCTTGTACATTTATTGATCTATTCTTGCAGCCACATGTATTGAATATCAGCTCTTATGTTCGTGATTCAGCTGATTTATTATGCAAATTGGAACAGGTCCTCTTACCACAAGGGTCTTCACTCATTACTTGTGATGTCGAATCTCTATATACAGTGATTCCACATGATCTAGCTTTACATTCAGTTAAATTTTTCCTGGCCAAGGAATCGAGAGAGAAGGGACAGCTACACACATTTATTCTCTCTTTATTAGAATACGTTCTGACTCATAATGTATTCACTTTCAATGGCAACTTCTACAAACAAATCTCTGGAGTTGCCATGGGAGCCAAATGTGCTCCTTCAGTTGCAAATGTATTCCTTGGCTGGTGGGAAGAATGTCTGGTTTTCAATACTGATTGTGACATTCTTATTCTTTGGCAGGGTACAGACGAGATGGGTGGTGAATTTGTGGAGCACCTGAATAACAACAAATTGAATGTGTTCCTGACCGCGGACATCTCTTCTAAGATGGTCACTTTTTTGGATCTCAGATTAACCTTGGAATCAGATGGTTCAATCAGCACTGATCTGTACAGGAAACCAACTGTGGTAAATAGCTTTTTGGATTACAGCAGTTCACATATTACACATCTTAAAAATGCAATCCCTTATGGCCAATTTTTAAGAGCTCGTCAAAATTGCACTCATGAGCTTAATTTTGAACAACAGGCTGCTATCCTCAAGAAAAGGTTTAGCAATCGAGGATATCCAGGTAAGGTGATAGATATCGCCTACCAGCGGGCTAAACAAACCTCTAGATCTGGCTTACTACGGCCTAGAGATAAACGGAGAGGTGAGAGTAGACATGGCAATATGGTCAGGTTTATAACCAATTTTAATAAACAATGGCAACCAATCAGAAGGTTGATGTCGGCCCATTGACATATACTCACTTCGGATTCATTGGTTTCTCCCATTGTGGGGAGTGAGGTTCAGATGACAGCCCGTAGGGCGCCTAACCTTAGAGACAAGTTATCTAGGAGCCATTTATAGGGACTTAATACGTGGCTGACGGACATTGGGACTAAAGGATGTTTTTCCTGTGGCAATTGTTCCATCTGCCAATATGTGGAGAAAACAACTGTGATTAACAACAACGGGAACAGTCGACGTTATAAGATTTCTTCTTTTATCAATTGCAGGACCAGGTCAGTCATTTAACAGCTACGGTGTGGCTGTCCAAAGTTTTACATCGGCGAGACACAGAATGCCTTGAGGACCCGCATCCAGGGCCACCTGTCCAACATCAGATTGGCCGGCAAAGATAAAACCATGGGTAAGACCATTTCCCCTATAGCCCGGCACTTTTTGGAAGTGCATGGGGGTGATTGTTCCTCTTTGCAAGTTACTGGAATAGAGAGGGTCCGTCTAGGACCACGGGGGGTGATCTGAAACAGCGTTTATTACAACGTGAACTGCGCTGGATATTCCAGCTAGATACTAGATCTCCGGCTGGTTTGAATGAAGACTGGTCTTTTGTCTCATTTTTGGGATAAGCCCATGATGGCCACAGTGCTATGATATTGGGCCTTTGGCAGGTGGGTTCTAGTAGGAGATTGTGTGGGATTACATGTAGGGTGGCCTGGGTGGTTACTGCTTTGCTCTCTTAATGGGGGTTCCCCCTTTTCTTTATAGATTGGGATAATAAGGTGTTACACCTTATTTGTTTTCCCTCTCTAAATCACTTTATTTTGGATATCACCAGGTATTCTGGTGGTCATATGCACATATATAATTTTTTTGTCACGGATATATTTTTGTCACGGTTATTTTGTGTGTGTTCAGGTTATCTTGAAAGATTGGTTGCTCAGTCAAATTGATTGATTTTAATTCATTTGATTTTTGTTTTCATATTGATTGCCGTGGTTTTACTTATCACGTATTTTATTATACTAATTTTTTCCTATAATTTTTTATTTTATTTTTCTTATCCATTTTGTCTTTTTCTTTTCTTCCTTCCGTCTTTCTTCCTTTACCTTTCTTTCTTCTCCTCTTTTCTGTCTTTCCCCCCCCTCCCTTCTCCCCCACTTTTTTGCTTTTTTCATTTAGGATATTATGGTTGCACAGTGTTATACACCTTAAGGGCACCTTATTAATGAGCATTGTTGGATAAGGAGGACCAGCGCCCTTCAGCACTGTATTCCATCATCATCCCTGCACGACTTCTTGAAGGATTGAGTAATTATCAGGCACCTGTTAGTGTTCCAGACAGGATCCTGGTCCTACGTATAGCAATTGGTTTTCATTAATATATTTATATTGTTCCTGGTTAGCAATGTCAGCAAGATTAGGGCATCATAATGGTGCAAGAATTCTGTGAGCCAATTCTGATTTCAGATTCTTGTGCTGTGTATATGGTCCTGCTGGCTGTACATATGTAGATATTTATTCTTGCTTTTGTATATATATTTATGAATAATCTCGTTTCTTGCATATTTCCTGCTCCCTGTGAATTTGATCAATTGTGTATAATTGTATGCATCATGTTTTTAATATTGGCCATATAGGTTATATATAATAGTAATCAATAGTATTAGTACAGCAATAGTACAGCATTATATTATGTCAAGTTTAGTTTATTGGATGGGCGGTTTGTGATAGTAATTCCCTGACACTTGCCCCTTTAAGTGCGCATGCTACGTGCGCCCTGTCTGCGGGGTCTTGTGGCGGTGGCATCGCCTGTCACCTTGTGCAGTATGTTGGATGGTCGCGTCGCACCCTGAGTTGGGGTTGTGACGTGCCTCTCCACTGCTGCGCGCCGCGTCGCTTTCACCCTCAGCGCGCGTATCGGGTGCGTCATGTCCTGTGACGAGGGCGCACACTGCGTCCATAGAGCTACGGAGCTGGGGGTATGATGCGCCTTCCATTGCTGCACGCCGCGGTGCTTCCGCCCTCAGCGCGCACTGGGTGCATCACGTCCTGTGACGTAGGCACACATTACGTCTATGGAGATGTGGCGCTTCCGGTCTGTGACGCTCCAGCCGGACCCGGCAGACTGGATGCGCGTGGGAACTTGCGGTGGAGGCAGGGATCAATTATGCAAGCTTTGTTTACCCTCACCCTTGAAGCGGCATGGGAGCCACATGCGCAGGTGTTTCATACCACTTCTTACCTTGCATTGGATACGACATGGGTGGCCCTATATTTGTGTGAGATTTTGGGTGTTTTTTTTATTTTCTGCTGGCACTTGCATTTCATGTATGTTGTGGTTCACTTGTTTATATATCATATTTCGCTAATTATCATTGGCTCATGATGGAATTTTGTGCAATATATATACATATATGATTTATAATTCTAATAATTTTAGCACTATAGCACTTTATTGCATATTTGTTGTTTTTTGTGCTGGCACAAAAAAAAAAAAAATTTAGGGTGTGTTGAATTGTGGGCCTTTTTCCCATGTGGTCAGAATAGACATTCCCTGACGGGCATCTTTGACCTCATAACATTGAGTCAGAATGGTTGTTTTTAATATGTCTTGTGTTATATGTTTTTAGCCCCCTTTTTCTGTATAAATAAAGATTTAGTGTGATTTTCAATATGTTGTGGTGCTTCTCTGTGGGAGAAAGGAGTGCCTAAGAAGATAACTTTGCATCTAGTTGCTGCCTTCACCAGACCTCTGACCCATAATGCTCTTTTCACTTGATTTACGTTGCATGTATTAATGCCAGTAAGTAGAGATGAGCGAACTTTTGAAAAATTCGATTCGACTGATTCGCCGAATTTTCCGACAAAAATCGTTTCGACCCGAATAAATTCGCGACGAATCGCTATTAAAAACGGCTATTTCTGAGCCTCCTACAGCCTCAATAGGGTTGTAAACCATTCAGCCTTGCTGTAACACGCACAGGATGCGTGCTGGGTTTGTTAAATAATACTTTGAAGAAATATCACATGCAGATCAGAGGCATCGCTAATAGAATCGCAGAGCGGCACAATTGCAGAGAGTTGAAGTGGCATCACTATGAGGGGCAGAAGGAGCCCAAATATACACTGGAGTTGGCCTCAGGAGCCCAAAAATTGGATGAATCACACCCTGGAGTTGGCAGAAGTTGGCAGCAGCAGCAGGAGCCCAAATATACACTGGAGTTGGCTTCAGGAGCCCAAAAATTGGATGAATCACACCCTGGAGTTGGCAGAAGTTGGCAGCAGCAGGAGCAGGAGCCCAAATATACACTGGAGTTGGCCTCAGGAGCCCAAAAATTGGATGAATCACACCCTGGAGTTGGCAGAAGTTGGCAGCAGCAGCAGCAGGAGCCCAAATATACACTGGAGTTGGCCTCAGGAGCCCAAAAATTGGATGAATCACACCCTGGAGTTGGCAGGAGTTGACAGTAGTAGCAGCAGGAGCCCAAATATACACTGGAGTTGGCCTCAGGAGCCCAAAAATTGGATGAATCACACCCTGGAGTTGGCAGAAGTTGGCAGCAGCAGCAGCAGGAGCCCAAATATACACTGGAGTTGGCCTCAGGAGCCCAAAAATTGGATGAATCACACCCTGGAGTTGGCAGAAGTTGGCAGCAGCAGCAGCAGGAGCCCAAATATACACTGGAGTTGGCTTCAGGAGCCCAAAAATTGGATGAATCACACCCTGGAGTTGGCAGGAGTTGACAGTAGTAGCAGCAGGAGCCCAAATATACACTGGAGTTGGCTTCAGGAGCCCAAAAATTGGATGAATCACACCCTGGAGTTGGCAGAAGTTGGCAGCAGCAGCAGCAGGAGCCCAAATATACACTGGAGTTGGCCTCAGGAGCCCAAAAATTGGATGAATCACACCCTGGAGTTGGCAGAAGTTGGCAGTAGTAGCAGCAGGAGCCCAAATATACACTGGAGTTGGCCTCAGGAGCCCAAAAATTGGATGAATCACACCCTGGAGTTGGCAGAAGTTGGCAGTAGTAGCAGCAGGAGCCCAAATATACACTGGAGTTGGCTTCAGGAGCCCAAAAATTGGATGAATCACACCCTGGAGTTGGCAGAAGTTGGCAGTAGCAGCAGCAGGAGCCCAAATATACACTGGAGTTGGCTTCAGGAGCCCAAAAATTGGATGAATCACACCCTGGAGTTGGCAGGAGTTGACAGTAGCAGCAGCAGGAGCCCAAATATACACTGGAGTTGGCCTCAGGAGCCCAAAAATTGGATGAATCACACCCTGGAGTTGGCAGGAGTTGACAGTAGCAGCAGCAGGAGCCCAAATATACACTGGAGTTGGCTTCAGGAGCCCAAAAATTGGATGAATCACACCCTGGAGTTGGCAGAAGTTGGCAGCAGCAGCAGCAGCAGGAGCCCAAATATACACTGGAGTTGGCTTCAGGAGCCCAAAAATTGGATGAATCACACCCTGGAGTTGGCAGGAGTTGACAGTAGCAGCAGCAGGAGCCCAAATATACACTGGAGTTGGCCTCAGGAGCCCAAAAATTGGATGAATCACACCCTGGAGTTGGCAGAAGTTGGCAGCAGCAGCAGCAGGAGCCCAAATATACACTGGAGTTGGCCTCAGGAGCCCAAAAATTGGATGAATCACACCCTGGAGTTGGCAGGAGTTGACAGTAGTAGCAGCAGGAGCCCAAATATACACTGGAGTTGGCTTCAGGAGCCCAAAAATTGGATGAATCACACCCTGGAGTTGGCAGAAGTTGGCAGCAGCAGCAGCAGGAGCCCAAATATACACTGGAGTTGGCTTCAGGAGCCCAAAAATTGGATGAATCACACCCTGGAGTTGGCAGAAGTTGGCAGCAGCAGCAGCAGGAGCCCAAATATACACTGGAGTTGGCTTCAGGAGCCCAAAAATTGGATGAATCACACCCTGGAGTTGGCAGAAGTTGGCAGCAGCAGCAGCAGCAGGAGCCCAAATATACACTGGAGTTGGCTTCAGGAGCCCAAAAATTGGATGAATCACACCCTGGAGTTGGCAGGAGTTGACAGTAGCAGCAGCAGGAGCCCAAATATACACTGGAGTTGGCCTCAGGAGCCCAAAAATTGGATGAATCACACCCTGGAGTTGGCAGAAGTTGGCAGCAGCAGCAGCAGGAGCCCAAATATACACTGGAGTTGGCCTCAGGAGCCCAAAAATTGGATGAATCACACCCTGGAGTTGGCAGGAGTTGACAGTAGTAGCAGCAGGAGCCCAAATATACACTGGAGTTGGCTTCAGGAGCCCAAAAATTGGATGAATCACACCCTGGAGTTGGCAGAAGTTGGCAGCAGCAGCAGCAGGAGCCCAAATATACACTGGAGTTGGCTTCAGGAGCCCAAAAATTGGATGAATCACACCCTGGAGTTGGCAGAAGTTGGCAGCAGCAGCAGCAGGAGCCCAAATATACACTGGAGTTGGCTTCAGGAGCCCAAAAATTGGATGAATCACACCCTGGAGTTGGCAGAAGTTGGCAGTAGTAGCAGCAGGAGCCCAAATATACACTGGAGTTGGCTTCAGGAGCCCAAAAATTGGATGAATCACACCCTGGAGTTGGCAGGAGTTGACAGTAGCAGCAGCAGGAGCCCAAATATACACTGGAGTTGGCCTCAGGAGCCCAAAAATTGGATGAATCACACCCTGGAGTTGGCAGGAGTTGACAGTAGTAGCAGCAGGAGCCCAAATATACACTGGAGTTGGCTTCAGGAGCCCAAAAATTGGATGAATCACACCCTGGAGTTGGCAGAAGTTGGCAGTAGCAGCAGCAGGAGCCCAAAAAATGGCCTAAAGACATAAATATGTTTTGCACCATTTGTAAAGTGTAAAACGTGGCACCATGCTGAATCTAGTCGCATGCATCAGGCATTGGTGGGTGGAAATCCTGGCTGATCCATCCCTGATTCATTTTGACAAAGGTGAGTCTCTCCACATTTTTAGTTGACAGACGAGTTCTCCTCGCCGTAACTATGGCCCCCGCCGCACTAAACACCCGCTCAGATGGCACGCTACTTGCCGGGCAGGACAGCTTTTCCAGGGCAAACTCTGCTAGTTGCGGCCACAAATCAAGTTTGGCTGCCCAGAAGTCCAGCGGATCCTCAAGGTGTGTTGGCATGGTCATGTCAAAGTATGACATGACCTGCTGGTTCAGGTCCTGCTCCAGGTCTTCCTGCTGCTCATGAGTAGCCTCACTATGCGGGTGTAGAAAGCTACTCATTAGCGACTGAAGACTGAGGCTGCTGCTGCTGATGGAGCTTCTGCTGCTGCTGCTGCCAACCCCCCCAGCGGCCATGGCAGTGGAAGGTGAGCGCAGAGGTCCCCTCGAGTCAGACCTGCGAGAGTATGGACCATGGCGCAGATAGGCATCGGCCAACTGCCTACGTAGAATGTCTTTGTAGTAGTTGAGTTTGTCCTCCCTCTCGGTGGGTTTAAAAAATGCCCCCATTTTGTGCCGGAAGCGAGGGTCCAATAAGGTGGACAGCCAGAAGTCATCCCGCCGACAGATGGAAACAATTCTGGGGTCACTACGCAAGCATGTGAGCATGCTTCGTGCCATTTGCGCAAGTGACTCGGATGGACTACCTGTCTCCATCTCCACTGCATACTGCCACGGTGTGCCCGGGTCCTCTGTCTCTCCTTCCTCAAAAACCTCTAGCTCCTCTGGCTGCTCCTGCTCCTCCTCTCCTGTCCGCTGACTAGATAAACCAGCCATTTCGCCAAGCCTAAACTGTGTTTCGCTGGGCAACTCCTCCTCCTCCTCTTCCTCCTCCTCCTCCTCCAGTTCAGCTCCAACGGGGTTCATGTGGCCGTAAGATGTAAACGCCATGTCTCCAGTGCCCTGACCAGCCATGGTTTCCAACATGTGCTGTAGTACATGAAGCAGTGGAATCACGTCGTTCATCCCGTAATCCTGCCGACTGACAAATAAAGTGGCTTCCTCAAAGGGCCTGAGCAAACGGCAGGTGTCACGTATGAGCTGCCACTGGTTGACATTGAAGTTACACAGGGGAGTCCCCCTATCTGCTTGGATCATCAGGAAATCCGTGATGGCTTTTCTCTGTTCATATAATCGGTCCAACATGTGAAGGGTGGAATTCCAACGGGTGGAAACATCGCAAATCAGACTATGTTGGGGGATACCATTCTGACGCTGTAGCTCAAGAAGGGTGTGTTTGGCGGTGTAGGAGTGGCTGAAGTGCATGCAAAGTTTCCGTGAAGTTGTTAGGATGTCCTGCAGATGGGGGGAACACTTCAGAAACCGCTTGACAACCAGATTGAAGACGTGAGCCATGCAGGGGGCATGGGTCAGGCTTCCTTGGCGCAGCGCAGACAAAATGTTCTTCCCATTGTCGGTAACCATGATTCCCATTTTAAGTTTTCTCGGAGTAAGCCATGTTTGGATTTCCTGATGAATACATTTAAGCAGTTCCTCCCCTGTGTGACTCCGTTCGCCAAGACAAACCATGTGAAGCACTGCGTGACACCTCCGTGCCCTGCACACATGGTAGACTGGAGGGGCACTGAGACTTGAGCCTACAGTGGAGGGTGAGGAGATGGCGGAGGATGAGGAGGCCGAGTCGCACGGTGTCACAGGCCCAATGGGCAGAGAGCGCGGAGGCCGAAGCGGCGTGACCTGTCCAAGTTGCTGCTGCAAAGGGACCACATTCACCCAGTGGGCCGTAAACGACATGTACTGCCCCTGACCGTAGTTACAGCTCCAGATGTCGGCGCTGCCATGTATTTTGCTACACACCGACAGGCTCAAGGACTGGCCCACCTTCTGTTCAACAAAAGTGTGCAGCGCTGGTACTGCCTTCTTGGCAAAGAAATGACGGCTTGGGACTCTCCACCTCGGCTCGGCACAAGCCATCAGTTCTCTGAAAGGTGCAGATTCCACCACCTGAAAAGGGAGCGACTGCAGCACCAGCAACTTGGACAGGAGCACATTCAGCTTCTGCGCCGTAGGATGAGTGGGCGCATACTGCTGTCTCTTGGACATGGCTTCGCTGATGGATTGCTGGCGGGATGCATGACTTGGAGGAGGAGGAGGAGGAGCAGGAGCGACAGAGGATGGGTGTGACGCACAGCTGCCTTCGGCTGAGGTGCTGGAGCCTTGGCTGGCAGAAATTGGGAGCTCACTTGGTGAGGAAGCAGACTGGACCACCCCTTGGGAGCCTCGGTTCTCCCAGGTCGTTTTATGGTGACGCATCATATGTTGACGCAGGGCCGTGGTGCCAACATTTGGACCCTGGCCACGCTTCACCTTTTGCCTACATATCTTGCATGTGGCCATGTTACCCTCCTGCGGATGCCTCAGGAAAAACTGCCACACTGCCGAGTAGCTACTTTTCCCACCCCCTGGCCTCACTGATTCACTGCTGCTGTTGCCAACTCCAGGAACCCCTGCTCCACTACCTCCCGATAAGGTAGACTGCCGCACAGCAGGTGCTCTACCCCGGCCCCGGCCCCGGCCGGCTCCAGCCTTTGGAATTGTGCCCCCATGCTGACTGCTACCACCTTGCTGCCTCAGCTGCTGACTCCGGGGCAACCTGCGCCCCTCTTCTCCTGATGATGACGATGAAGCCCCTTCATCACCCGGCTCCCAAGTGCGATCGGCTTCATCGTCATCATCATCATCATCACCGGGTTGTGGCTGTACGTCACTGATGTTCGTGGATTCGTCAACAGTGTCTGGCGCAGGAGCTGGAACGCTCGCAGCACCCACGACACTGTCCACATCACTATTTGTCTGCCTAGCTAAAGAAGCCACCTCCATTTCTTGGCTGGGCAGTAGCTGCTGACTGTCCTCCTGTATCTGATCGTCCTCCTCACTAAAGAGTGGAGCTGAACCCAAAGCATAGGATACGTCGCTGGGGGAGGGAACGGCGTAGGACAGAGGCAATGGGAGGACAGGGACTGCTCTCGGGGCATGCCAACTCAGGGTTGTGTCAGAGGAACCTACCGACCCTAGACTGGGGGTCTCAGATGTAAGTTGTGATGATGTTGTTGATGAGCGCGTCAGCCAATCTACCACGGCAGATGCGTTACTGGTGGAGACCCGACCGCTAGCAGATACTGGCAGATTAGGTCTCTCAGCGTGACTCCTGCTGCTACTGGCCCCCAGTCTGATGCGAGCTCTGCCTGCGGAATCTTGGCCTCTGCCACTCCTCTTTTCACTTCCAGGCACTTGTCTGCCCGACATAGTCTAACTGGCGTGGTAGTAGGTGATATTTTAAGAACCCCCAGGCAGCAGTGGGTCTATATAAAACAGAATATAATGCACACCAAAAGTGAGCAGTAACACTCAGCCTCCAACAGGCCTGCTTAGTGTAAATAAGAGAGCTGCTTAGTGTAAATAAAGAGGGGTATGCTATGTTACAGAATGGGATGCCTCAACAGAAGTGCACCTGGCAGGCAGCAGTAAGCCTATGCCCAGCAAAAGTGTCTTATAATATAAATATAATAAGAGCAAATGCTTATATGGTCTTAAACAGAGGCTGCTTTAGTCACAGAATGGGATGCCCTGGGCAGGAATGGACCTGGCAGGGTCCAGTAGGGCTTTGGCCAGCAAAAGTGTCTTTATCAGGCTAATTTCAAATATGATAAGAGCAAATGCTTATATGGTCTTAAACAGAGGCTGCTGTAGTCACAGAATGGGATGCCCCGGGCAGGAATCGACCTGGCAGGGTCCAGTAGGGCTTTGGCCAGCAAAAGTGTCTTTATCAGGCCTGATTTCTATGAGAATAAGTGCAAATGTTTATTATGCTATTAAATAGAGGCTGCTTTAGTCACAGAATGGGATGCCAGTGCCACAAAAACCAGAGAGCATGCACAGCAAAAGTGTCTTTATCAGGCCTGATTTCTATGAGAATAAGTGCAAATGTTTATTATGCTATTAAATAGAGGCTGCTTTAGTCACAGAATGGGATGCCAGTGCCACAAAAACCAGAGAGCATGCACAGCAAAAGTGTCTTTATCAGGCCTGATTTCTATGAGAATAAGTGCAAATGTTTATTATGCTATTAAATAGAGGCTGCTTTAGTCACAGAATGGGATGCCAGTGCCACAAAAACCAGAGAGCATGCACAGCAAAAGTGTCTTTATCAGGCCTGATTTCTATGAGAATAAGTGCAAATGGTTATTATGCTATTAAATAGAGGCTGCTTTAGTCACAGAATGGGATGCCAGTGCCACAAAAACCAGAGAGCATGCACAGCAAAAGTGTCTTTATCAGGCCTGATTTCTATGAGAATAAGTGCAAATGTTTATTATGCTATTAAATAGAGGCTGCTTTAGTCACAGAATGGGATGCCAGTGCCACAAAAACCAGAGAGCATGCACAGCAAAAGTGTCTTTATCAGGCCTGATTTCTATGAGAATAAGTGCAAATGTTTATTATGCTATTAAATAGAGGCTGCTTTAGTCACGGAATGGGATGCCAGTGCCACAAAAACCAGAGAGCATGCACAGCAAAAGTGTCTTTATCAGGCCTGATTTCTATGAGAATAAGTGCAAATGTTTATTATGCTATTAAATAGAGGCTGCTTTAGTCACAGAATGGGATGCCAGTGCCACAAAAACCAGAGAGCATGCACAGCAAAAGTGTCTTTATCAGGCCTGATTTCTATGAGAATAAGTGCAAATGTTTATTATGCTATTAAATAGAGGCTGCTTTAGTCACGGAATGGGATGCCAGTGCCACAAAAACCAGAGAGCATGCACAGCAAAAGTGTCTTTATCAGGCCTGATTTCTATGAGAATAAGTGCAAATGTTTATTATGCTATTAAATAGAGGCTGCTTTAGTCACGGAATGGGATGCCAGTGCCACAAAAACCAGAGAGCATGCACAGCAAAAGTGTCTTTATCAGGCCTGATTTCTATGAGAATAAGTGCAAATGTTTATTATGCTATTAAATAGAGGCTGCTTTAGTCACAGAATGGGATGCCAGTGCCACAAAAACCAGAGAGCATGCACAGCAAAAGTGTCTTTATCAGGCCTGATTTCTATGAGAATAAGTGCAAATGTTTATTATGCTATTAAATAGAGGCTGCTTTAGTCACAGAATGGGATGCCAGTGCCACAAAAACCAGAGAGCATGCACAGCAAAAGTGTCTTTATCAGGCCTGATTTCTATGAGAATAAGTGCAAATGTTTATTATGCTATTAAATAGAGGCTGCTTTAGTCACAGAATGGGATGCCAGTGCCACAAAAACCAGAGAGCATGCACAGCAAAAGTGTCTTTATCAGGCCTGATTTCTATGAGAATAAGTGCAAATGTTTATTATGCTATTAAATAGAGGCTGCTTTAGTCACAGAATGGGATGCCAGTGCCACAAAAACCAGAGAGCATGCACAGCAAAAGTGTCTTTATCAGGCCTGATTTCTATGAGAATAAGTGCAAATGTTTATTATGCTATTAAATAGAGGCTGCTTTAGTCACAGAATGGGATGCCAGTGCCACAAAAACCAGAGAGCATGCACAGCAAAAGTGTCTTTATCAGGCCTGATTTCTATGAGAATAAGTGCAAATGTTTATTATGCTATTAAATAGAGGCTGCTTTAGTCACAGAATGGGATGCCAGTGCCACAAAAACCAGAGAGCATGCACAGCAAAAGTGTCTTTATCAGGCCTGATTTCTATGAGAATAAGTGCAAATGTTTATTATGCTATTAAATAGAGGCTGCTTTAGTCACAGAATGGGATGCCAGTGCCACAAAAACCAGAGAGCATGCACAGCAAAAGTGTCTTTATCAGGCCTGATTTCTATGAGAATAAGTGCAAATGTTTATTATGCTATTAAATAGAGGCTGCTTTAGTCACAGAATGGGATGCCAGTGCCACAAAAACCAGAGAGCATGCACAGCAAAAGTGTCTTTATCAGGCCTGATTTCTATGAGAATAAGTGCAAATGTTTATTATGCTATTAAATAGAGGCTGCTTTAGTCACGGAATGGGATGCCAGTGCCACAAAAACCAGAGAGCATGCACAGCAAAAGTGTCTTTATCAGGCCTGATTTCTATGAGAATAAGTGCAAATGTTTATTATGCTATTAAATAGAGGCTGCTTTAGTCACAGAATGGGATGCCAGTGCCACAAAAACCAGAGAGCATGCACAGCAAAAGTGTCTTTATCAGGCCTGATTTCTATGAGAATAAGTGCAAATGTTTATTATGCTATTAAATAGAGGCTGCTTTAGTCACGGAATGGGATGCCAGTGCCACAAAAACCAGAGAGCATGCACAGCAAAAGTGTCTTTATCAGGCCTGATTTCTATGAGAATAAGTGCAAATGTTTATTATGCTATTAAATAGAGGCTGCTTTAGTCACGGAATGGGATGCCAGTGCCACAAAAACCAGAGAGCATGCACAGCAAAAGTGTCTTTATCAGGCCTGATTTCTATGAGAATAAGTGCAAATGTTTATTATGCTATTAAATAGAGGCTGCTTTAGTCACAGAATGGGATGCCAGTGCCACAAAAACCAGAGAGCATGCACAGCAAAAGTGTCTTTATCAGGCCTGATTTCTATGAGAATAAGTGCAAATGTTTATTATGCTATTAAATAGAGGCTGCTTTAGTCACAGAATGGGATGCCAGTGCCACAAAAACCAGAGAGCATGCACAGCAAAAGTGTCTTTATCAGGCCTGATTTCTATGAGAATAAGTGCAAATGTTTATTATGCTATTAAATAGAGGCTGCTTTAGTCACGGAATGGGATGCCAGTGCCACAAAAACCAGAGAGCATGCACAGCAAAAGTGTCTTTATCAGGCCTGATTTCTATGAGAATAAGTGCAAATGTTTATTATGCTATTAAATAGAGGCTGCTTTAGTCACAGAATGGGATGCCAGTGCCACAAAAACCAGAGAGCATGCACAGCAAAAGTGTCTTTATCAGGCCTGATTTCTATGAGAATAAGTGCAAATGTTTATTATGCTATTAAATAGAGGCTGCTTTAGTCACGGAATGGGATGCCAGTGCCACAAAAACCAGAGAGCATGCACAGCAAAAGTGTCTTTATCAGGCCTGATTTCTATGAGAATAAGTGCAAATGTTTATTATGCTATTAAATAGAGGCTGCTTTAGTCACAGAATGGGATGCCAGTGCCACAAAAACCAGAGAGCATGCACAGCAAAAGTGTCTTTATCAGGCCTGATTTCTATGAGAATAAGTGCAAATGTTTATTATGCTATTAAATAGAGGCTGCTTTAGTCACGGAATGGGATGCCAGTGCCACAAAAACCAGAGAGCATGCACAGCAAAAGTGTCTTTATCAGGCCTGATTTCTATGAGAATAAGTGCAAATGGTTATTATGCTATTAAATAGAGGCTGCTTTAGTCACAGAATGGGATGCCAGTGCCACAAAAACCAGAGAGCATGCACAGCAAAAGTGTCTTTATCAGGCCTGATTTCTATGAGAATAAGTGCAAATGGTTATTATGCTATTAAATAGAGGCTGCTTTAGTCACAGAATGGGATGCCAGTGCCACAAAAACCAGAGAGCATGCACAGCAAAAGTGTCTTTATCAGGCCTGATTTCTATGAGAATAAGTGCAAATGTTTATTATGCTATTAAATAGAGGCTGCTTTAGTCACGGAATGGGATGCCAGTGCCACAAAAACCAGAGAGCATGCACAGCAAAAGTGTCTTTATCAGGCCTGATTTCTATGAGAATAAGTGCAAATGTTTATTATGCTATTAAATAGAGGCTGCTTTAGTCACGGAATGGGATGCCAGTGCCACAAAAACCAGAGAGCATGCACAGCAAAAGTGTCTTTATCAGGCCTGATTTCTATGAGAATAAGTGCAAATGGTTATTATGCTATTAAATAGAGGCTGCTTTAGTCACAGAATGGGATGCCAGTGCCACAAAAACCAGAGAGCATGCACAGCAAAAGTGTCTTTATCAGGCCTGATTTCTATGAGAATAAGTGCAAATGTTTATTATGCTATTAAATAGAGGCTGCTTTAGTCACAGAATGGGATGCCAGTGCCACAAAAACCAGAGAGCATGCACAGCAAAAGTGTCTTTATCAGGCCTGATTTCTATGAGAATAAGTGCAAATGTTTATTATGCTATTAAATAGAGGCTGCTTTAGTCACAGAATGGGATGCCAGTGCCACAAAAACCAGAGAGCATGCACAGCAAAAGTGTCTTTATCAGGCCTGATTTCTATGAGAATAAGTGCAAATGTTTATTATGCTATTAAATAGAGGCTGCTTTAGTCACAGAATGGGATGCCAGTGCCACAAAAACCAGAGAGCATGCACAGCAAAAGTGTCTTTATCAGGCCTGATTTCTATGAGAATAAGTGCAAATGTTTATTATGCTATTAAATAGAGGCTGCTTTAGTCACAGAATGGGATGCCAGTGCCACAAAAACCAGAGAGCATGCACAGCAAAAGTGTCTTTATCAGGCCTGATTTCTATGAGAATAAGTGCAAATGTTTATTATGCTATTAAATAGAGGCTGCTTTAGTCACAGAATGGGATGCCAGTGCCACAAAAACCAGAGAGCATGCACAGCAAAAGTGTCTTTATCAGGCCTGATTTCTATGAGAATAAGTGCAAATGTTTATTATGCTATTAAATAGAGGCTGCTTTAGTCACAGAATGGGATGCCTCACAGCAGACTTAAGATCAGTTCAGTATATATGCACAGTTAGTTACTATAAGCAGCCTGAAAACGCTAACAAAGGCTGGATGAAAAAAAAAAATTCTCCCTGTCAGCCAGCTCCGTTTTTCCTACCTTTCCCTGGCTTTCTGTCTGTCTCCTGTCTGTCTCCTGCCTGTCTCCTGCCTGTCTCCAGCCTGTCCCTGTCTGTCCCTGTCTGTCCCTGTCTCCAGCCTGTCTCCAGCCTGTCTAACTGCCTCAGCTACACAGCGTTCTGTCTGTCTGTCACGAATGCAATAGAGAAATGAGGAAAAGCAAGATGGCCGCCGTTAAATACCGCTGTG
The DNA here is from genome assembly GCA_027917425.1 of Gastrophryne carolinensis. NCBI lineage: Eukaryota > Metazoa > Chordata > Amphibia > Anura > Microhylidae > Gastrophryne > Gastrophryne carolinensis. Next base: position 382,347,398 of record CM051239.1, read on the forward strand.
TGACGTCACCGGGCTTGCTGGCTGCTGATAGGCTGCATGTGACTGCCCCAGCTTGCACTGGCGCGGGATACATGTCCAGACATGTCCCGCCCGCCATCTTAGAATGCCTGTAATGTAAATGAATGGATGTTAAAGGAAAACTTCGAGTGATCGAATCGCGGGGAAATTCGGATTCGATCCGAATCGAATTTTTCCTGAAATTCGGATCGAATCCGGGTTCGTCCGGATCGATTCGCTCATCCCTACCAGTAAGCATAAAGCTTTCAGATAACCTAGTGTTAAGTGGAACAGTTTTAAACAGAGTATCCAGTTCTGAGAACTGATAACAGTGATTTCACCTTTTTGACTTTACTACTGGCATGATTGCTGTAATGTTGCTGACCTCTGGCTTGCCCTTTTCAGATTCACCTTCATCATCTTTTCCGATTTCTCCTAGTTTTGACCTTCTATGACATCTGCCTCAGATTAGCCTGTATCTCAGTAGTGCTCCTGTTTGGACATCTTTCTGTCAACTCCAATCTCCTATAGATTTCCTATAACTTCTAATAGAACTGTAGAATCCTAGAGATTTTGCAGGCCCTGGTACGCAATCCCCCGGCAAGCCAGAGACTGGGCAGTGCTAACTTACCTACTCCTGCATTCCCTGGAATGGATGCCATTTTGCCACTCCACATGACTGCCGGTGAATAATTGGGTATTCCGAGCAGAACCCTATGGATCGGTGGTGGTCACATGAGGTGACGGAATGGCAGCCATCTGAGATAATGCTGAAGTAGGAAAGTAGCCACTGTCCAGTCTTGGACTTGCAAGCAAGGGATGCACAATGGGGCATCCAAAATCAGGATGTCTTCATGCTGCAGAGGTGAGAGGAAGAGGAGATGCAACGATGTATAGACTAGAGCTGAATACTTTTTAATGTAATATGAAACTGGCTGTTGATGCATAAGCATGTGGTTGTGTTCAGAATTAGCTAATCACATTTAAAGCCATGTAGTAGCGTAATGAGACCGGACCCTAATGTGAACATGAAATTGGGCCCTGTTATCGCTTAAACAGTGCCCCTTTTCAGATTTTCTTTACTCAAGTGGATACAACTAGAAAACCATAGACTTAAACAGCCAATACAAAATGGTGCGTCCCTAATGTACATTATGCCATGTGAGCATAGATCTAATAAATAAGGTAGAGGAGTAGCAAGGTTGGGGCCCTCTGACCTTATGGGTTCCAATGTGGTCGCTACCACTGCACCCCCTGTAGTTATGCCCCTATTAAATAGTACTCAGTACACTGCTGTGATCATTTAAAATGATTCTGATTAACCAGATATAAAGTTAATTTCATATATATTTATTACATTTTTTGTGGTACGTAAACAGCTTACAACACATCAAAGGGATCTCATTGCAGAAAGGTTTCAGTCAGGGAAAGCACACAAAAAATATCCATTTGATATACCATGGAACACACTGAACAATGTCATCAAGAAGTGGATAGACTGACGAACTCTGATATTACCAAGAACTGGACGTCAAAAAACATATGAGAAGGCAAGAAAAAAATGTGTTGGTGAAGTTTCCAATAGACCTATGGCAACAATAAAGGAACTGTAGGAATTTCCAGCAAGTGCTAGATGTGCACTGCATGTGACAACCATCTCCTGTATTCTTCATATGTCTGGGCTGTGGGTAGTATGGCAAAATAGGAGCTGTCTCTGACAAAGAAAAACATCAAAGCCTGGCTATGTCTTGGAGAAACCCAGATCAAATCTACCAAATGCATATGATGTCTCTTATGAGACCAAGGTTGAATTATTTTGATTTTTTTTAATTTTTAATTATTTAAAAAAGTATGTTTGGTAAGAAATCAACAATGCAAATCACCAAATGAACACCAAACACCATACCCACAGAGAAGCATTATGAAGGCAAAATAAAGCTCTGGAGCTGTTTTCTGCAGCTGCAACTAGGGTTTTAGTCAAGATGAAGAGAATTATAACCAGTTCTAAATATCAGTAATTTGGACACAAAACCTTTATGATACTAAATAACTGAGGATGAATTTCACCTGTCAGCATGATAACAGGTGTTTCCACTCATGATAAATAATTAGAAACTCCACGCTTGCACGCTTACTTACCAAGGCATTATACAATGCTGTATTCCATTTAGGCAAAGGAAAACATACTTCAACATTAACTTAAAGTGGACCAACACCCTCCCGTGATCGGCCCGGGAATCTATAAGATTCCCGGACCGATCAGCCCCCTGACTGCGGGGCACCCCGACCGGGGGTGCCCCGCTGTGTGAAACCCCCCAGAAACCCTAAATCCCTAACTGATCCTCGATCCAGCGGCGCCCGCCGCCGCCTCCCGCACGTCCCTCTAGCAGGATGCGTTTGTGAATGGCCGGCGCGGGCGCGCGCCCTGTAAGAGTGACACGCGGGAGGCGGCGGCAGGCGCGCTCTCTTGTCCATCGCTGCCTCCCACTTGTCCGTCGGCGGGGATTGGCAGCAGCGGTCACGTGGGAGCGGGGAGAGGTGAGCTTTTGGGGCTTTCTGGGGGGTTTCACGATCGGGGTGCCCCGCGGAAGTGGACCAAAACCTAGGATAGTCAAAATCCTGGGTGTTGGTCCACTTTAAGAATGGCTTGGCTAGATAAAGGTAAAGGTTTTAGAATGGTTCAGCCCAGACTTAAATCTAATTTAAAAACCATGAACTGACGTGATGAAGGTTGTACACAGGAGATGCCCTCGCAATTTGACAGATTTCTAGTGATTTTGCAGGGAAGAGTGGGCAATTTGTCAAGTCTGGATTTACCATGCTAATAAACTTCTACCCAAACAGACTGAAAACTGTCATATATTCAAAGGGTCCTTCAACAAAGTATTAGTCTAAGGCTGTGCCAACTTATGCAGCCACATTATTTTACTTCTTAATTTTTATTTTTCCACCCTAAAAAATATTAGGTTTTTTAATGGAATTGCACAGATTAAATGTGTTTTCTAAAGGTGGAAAAATGTATTCATCTGCTTTTTTTACATGACAAAAACCTGACAATTTTAAAGGCGGTTGTAGATTTTTCAAACCCACTAAATCATTGCAATTAGGGCTTTATCAGCAACATGTAACATGGGACAGAAAACCAGCAGTAAATATAAAATTTAATTGGAACTTTGTTTTTGGAGGGGGCAGTTTCCTTAACCTTAGACCATGTTGGTAACTCCAACAAGGCATTAAAAAAGCTCTACAGATATAGACCATATTCTATAGACCATAGATTATATATATAGACCACTGTTCAAACACTTTTATTGACAACAGGGTCTTGTTTTCTGGGTAAGCTGGAGAGCTCGGGGAATGCAGGCATGCAGACATTAAGTAAAATAGATTCTAGCCCTAGTGGCTAGGGCCAGTGACTGATACAAAACAGTTCCTCAGGATTATACACTTTGAATGGAGTCAATTAGTGTCAGTGAAGCTGACAATGATGTCATTTATCTTTAAACACACTACAGGCAAAAGCCCAAATTAGTCTTTTCAGCATATCACAATGACAACCATACCAAAACAAGGTTTTCTTCCCCAAACAATACCCTTTAAGCCAATGACACAACAAGAAGGTCTTCTGGGGCATGTATATATTTTTTCAGCTGATTAATTAATAAAGCCTTAAAGTACCACTAAAGGCAACAAAGGAAGTCAATCAATCGAACACATTAGGTGTATGGACGGGAATGCTCATAGCACAAGCATGGGGGTTGCTGCTACATAGTCAGGGAGCTTTATGGTCGCCATTTGAATATCCATTTGGTGTTTTTATGAATATTGTGTAAAGGTTTTAGGGATTTTTGTTTTGGGCACTGGGCTGGGGATAGAAGGTGACAACATAAACTACTTTAAATATAGTGCCTTGAAAATGTATTCACACCACTTTTCAATGTTACACAAACTTATATGTATTTTATTAAGATTTTATATGATAGAGCAACACAATGTAGCAATTATTTGTACTGTAAAAAGAAAACTATACATGCCTTTTCAAAAACTAAAAAGAGTGGTGTACATGTATTCAGCACCCCTGTTTGATCGATTACCTTCAGAAGACACCTAATTAGTAAACAGAGTCCATCTGTATAGTATTTATTCTCATTATAGCTACATCTGTTCTGTTCTTAGACTTTTGTTATAGAACATTAGTGAACAAACAGCATCATGAAAGCCAAGGAACACACTAGATAGCTCATGGGCGAAGCTGTGGCAAAGTATAACACAGCTTCTATAAAAAAAAATAGCCCAAGCTCTGAACATCTAATGGATCTATCATCCCTAAATGGAAGAAGTAAGGCACAAATGCAAACCTACCAAGACATATGTGTCCACCTAAACTGACAGACCAGGCAATGACAACGCTAATTAGAGAAGCAGCCAACAAGCACAGGATAACTCTGGAGGGGCTGCAGAGACCCACAGCTCAAGTGGGAGAATCTGTCCACAGGACAACTATTAATCATATACCTCACAAATCTGGCCTGGCAAGAAAATAATTTTTGACAGCAAGCCATAAGAAGTCATGTTTGCAGTTTGTCTCAAGCTATGTAGCGGACACGGCAACAATGTGGAAGAAGAAGGAGCTCAGATAAGACCAAACCTGAACTTTTTGACCTAAATTCCAAATTCTGGAGGAAAGCTAGCACTGCATATCACCCTAAACACACCATCCCCACCTTAAAACATGACGGTGGCAGCATCATGCTGTGGAGATGCTTTTCTTAAATATGGAATGGGATGCTGCGCCGAGGTTATGTGAAGATGGATGGAGCTAAATTCAGGGCAATCTTTTTAGAGGCGGTAAAAGACTTGAGACTGGGGTTTAGGTTCACCTTCCAGCAGGACAACAACCCTAAGCATAAAGCCAAAGTTACAATTGGAAGGTTAAGTCAAAGCCCAGAACTTAATCCCTTTGATCTTTGGTATAGCTTGAAAATTGTTGTTCACAAACACTTTCCATACAATCTGACTGAGCTAGAGAATAATGATCAAACTGTCTGGCACCTTTATTTAGTAAACGGGGCTGTTTTTGCTTCTTTTTGTTTTCAAAATATGGCATAAGATAAAATAAAATAAGGAGTGATTCAGTAAAGGGAGACCACTATAGTAATGTAATAATGTATTTTATTTGCTTTTCTTAAAGTAAACCTTAAGCAAATGTTACATTATAAAGATGTTGCATCCCTATACTTCCTTGGAGTGAAAGTTTTAGTTGTTAATGGAGGCCTATTGCAAAAAAAGTGACCTAAATCTAAAAAAACATATAAATATGCTTCATCAAGAGATATCCAGCCAGCATTCTTTCCTTTTTTTAATTTTAGGAGAAGAAAACCACAAGCTTTTATTCAGTTTGGGCGTATAAGTGACTCCTCTTCTCATTAGGTAATGTGTTTATATGTATTTTTAATATTATATAATTTAGTGATACAGCTCATTTAATAACCATTATATGTGCTCTTTAGAGTATTTATAACATATTTTATCTCATGCCTTATTCTGAAATAAAGCCTGAAATGGTCCTTACATTTGTGAAATATTTTACGGAAAGTTTACTGCATTACTGGTCTAAATATGCAAAGCTGGTAGAGACAAGACTGCCCAAACAGACTTGCAGCTGTAGTTGCAGCTGAAGGTGGTCCTACAATGTATTGGCTCAGGGGGGCTGAATACATTTGTACTTCACACTCTTAAGTTTTTTATTTTTTAATCATTTGGAAAAGCATGTATGATTTTCTTTACACTTTACAAATACTTTCTACCCTGTGTTGCTCTCAATAAAATGCATTTAAAGAGGAACATCGGGGGGGGGGGTTAAAACCTCACCGATCTGCTGCCCCCCCCCCCAGGTTTTACCTTTGGGCAGTTTTTACTCACTTCGCCAGGGCATTCATCTTCTGGGTCTCTCGGATTCCGGGGGACCTCCCAATGGGCAGCACCATCTTGCATCCCATCAGGCACTGTGCGCTGCCCCTGATCTTACGGCTGCGCAGTGCCCATGAATGGGATGCAATGGAGCCAGCCGAAATCCTGCAAGACTTCACTGAGCTAAGGCCATGCTTGTCAGTTAGGGATGGCTAAGGCGGAGTGAGGATCAGGCCCTGAAGCAGCCGGATGTCACCACAGCAGGCAGGGGTGTCATCCAAACGGTAAGTAAGGGTCAATGGGGGGGTGGATCGGTAGCTTTTTATTTTAGGTCAGATGTTCCCCTTTAAGTTTGTGGCTGTAATGTTTAAAATGTGGAAAAGTTAATGGAGTAGGGATACTTTTTTTGAGGCACTGTGTCCATATACACATATCACCTTACAACAAGTAATGCCTTCTTTCTACAAGCCAATATGACTTATCAAAGCTGTTTGCCCATAATTAGACAATAATAAGCATAAGTTCTTCCCAACTTTTCTACTTTGCTTATAGAAACGTAGAAGGTTGATGGCAGAAAAAGACCACATGGTCCATCTAATCTGTCCATATGTGTATCCCTCTTTTTCTTTTGCCATTTAGTTTTTTATTAAAAACATTTATCTCCTGAACTTGATACAAACCTTTCACATATTTTAAGTGGACCAATCACCAGGATTTCGACTATCCTGATAATTGGTCCCTGCCCTGGAGGCCAACTGTGTGATACCCCCCAGATCACCCCCTTTCACTTACCACCCCCTGTTCCCGTGGTACATGCATGGGCGCTCATCCAATCAGCGATTTATGCAGCGAATACTTACAGCCGCTTTCATTCCCAAAGATCCCCCTCTCCCCCCAAAAAATGAAGACAACTTCAAGTTTAGGTTTTATACCAAAGAAAAGTTTAATAGTATGGTAATATTCGAAATAGCATCCAGTAAAATGAATGGTAAAACAGTTTATGATATGGCATTTCCCTCGAAATCTTTTCCATTTGCCGATGTATGAAACACAATGAGGTAGACAATGACAGTTCAATCCAAAAGTGGCGCCGTAATAATATTTAACAAAAACAAGACGCAAAACCAATGAAATATCTGATTAATGTTCGACCCTGTACAGTTCAAAAATAAACTTAAAATGGAAAAAAAAAACTTTACACATTTTTAAACATTTATGAGTGCATATTAATATTATTATTATTATATCTATAATTATTATTTTACATTAACCCTCTTATTGCCAGCGACCCTGCCTTAGGTCACGTGGCCTATTCCGGAGGAGATTTTCAATTTTTAGCTGTTATTAATGGAATGCTGTTGTTCATTTCCACTCAGCCAAAAACACTGAATTTCTTTTAAATAAACAAATATTTACAACATGAACAACAGTGCATCAAGAGAAACATGTGCATTTTACTTTGTAGCTTGAACTGTTTTTACCCTTTATGTCTCGCATGTACCATTATAAAATCTGGGAGTCCGGTGTGAATTATGAAGTTAAAGGACTTTTGTAGGCAAAAATGAGAATCCTGCATATAAAAACCCCAACCCCCCATCAGCTCTCCTATTAACTCTCCCATCAACTCCCTTATAGCTCAATCATCAAATCTTTGTTATCGTGACTATTTATTTTCATGCTTCATTTTGCATTTCAGCTAGTGCTTCCCTGTAGTGGCCATTTGTGGATTAAAATAAAAGCTCAAATCAAGCTTTTATTTTAATCCCCACATCAAAGTCCTCTTGTAGGAACCATTACATTTAAAAATAAATAATAAACTACAAATAATAATACACTAAATTAATAAACTAACTCTCAAGATGCGTTCTAGTGTGGAACAAGCATAAACTCTTCTAAACCATTATTGGGCAGATCTAGACCACACTGCAGTAAACCCTGGTCTGAGTTTGACCACTAGGGGGGGGCACTAGCCTAGTTTAGCTAAGATTATCAGGATTATCATTAGCAAGGACAATGGGGACCTGTCACACATGGCGAGGGTGTTATTCAGAAGCAGAGAGCAGAAAAGATCAGCTGTCTGCTCGGGCAAAACTGTGACCTCTTCTACTCACTGCCTGGAAAATAAGTGTTAGGGGTTAAAGTGATCCAACAATCCCCCCAAAAATGACTGTGGATCTCAGTGGAGAGGGGGCATCCCAACTGATGTCCTCCCCCACATACTTGCCTATTCTCAGGCAGCCTGCAATTACTGTTTGGCAGACCTTTACCAGAAACTGGTGCCACGTGATGGCCGAGGGCCAGTTGCATTTACGTGTCTTGAGTGTCAATGTGGGACTGTCCACCCAGCTATAATGACTGCCCACCAATGGTAACAAGCCCTAGCAGGGGAAGCCATGAAATGAGGAAGTGGTAAGCATGGGGTGCCAGGAAATTGACTTAGGAGGTGGGTAAGCATTGGGGGGCATCAGCAATCAGAACCCCATCTTTGATCAGAAGTGATTCAACTGTTGAATCACTTTAAGGTCTTCATAAACTAGAGGCAAATTGGCAACCAATGAGCAACCCATAGTTAATTGATTGGCTTAAATTGCCTAGAAGCTGCCCAACCACTGCTTGTGTGTGTGTGTCGCCGTTATTACAAAAGTGCACTTTTTGGGGACAAAATAAAATCAAATAAAAAGAAATAAATAAAGGTGATTAGGTGGACAACTCTTTTATGTATTGGTGGATGAAACCTTTATAATGGGAATAAAAAGTCTGAGTACACAGACAGGTTTATATGGAGCCAGAATTCTGTTCTATGTCTTTAATTTACTAGTAAGGGTGGTGTTAATATATCTGACTCCTCAGCGCTTAATACAGTATTTAAAGAGGAAGTTCAAGCTGTACATTTAACCCTCAGCCACCCCCAACCTCTGGTTTCTTCTACTGATGCAAGCCTGATTTGGATTAAAAAGATAAAGAAATATGCTACCCTGTTCCATATATGCTTTTAGAGCCCTTCCTGATATTTAAAATGAAAGATAGGTAGAGAGGTTGGTAGCAAGAATCACTGGTACAGCTACAGGGAAGCCGGGGATGCGGCCGCCAGCGGAGGCAACATCGGGGGATATGCTATGATCAGGTAAGATTACCACTGCCTCGGGGAGGTTCACACAGCAGAACATCCGGTATAGGATGCCCCGGGGGCAGGCTAGCAGCCAACTGCAGGAGGTGATTGGTCCACTTTAAGGTCTCAACAAACTGCAAACTTCTCCTGGTGACCCTAAAGAAGGTCCTCACAATGACCTTTTAGTTAGCTTCAGCACCCCCACCAAGCCATATATTTACCCCTGTGGTCTTTAAAGGAGAATTAGAGAATGTTTAAAATAAAATGGAGTAAGATGATGAGTTGACATCACTGACCCTGGATTGCCACCATGCTGCCATTCTCAAAAGATAAGCAGTTACATTTACTGCTGTGGAGTCTATTCCAAGCTGCATGGCTACCTGCCCCGAGGCTGCCTTAGCTGCAGCTGTCAGTGAACTCACCATGAATCACCAATTAAAATCTAGCTAAGGGTAGTGCAAGCAATAGGCCCCCAGCCTGGACATTTAATTGATTATTTCTCAGGAACGACGGTTTGCTGCCTCCTTTTATTTCATTTGTGATCCCAGGGTGCTGTAGAGCTCTCTTGGTTGGAGTTGTCAGATGAACCCTACAATCTTATCCTCCCAGCTGGTGACCTGTCTTTATCTAAAGGAATTCCCATGTCAGCAAGAACTGTCATCTCCACCCTCATCAATGCCTGGACTTACCCCTGCGGTCTTTAAAATTAGATAACGAAATCAGTAGACATGACCAAGCATTGTTTGCTTTGCACTCTTACGAGAACTAAGTAGTTATATAATACAATAATTCCAACTGGTCATCTTATTCCAGGTAATATGCAGTAGCAGCCTGGGGCCAAAAATCAGCCGGGGATTGTAACAGCCCTGAGCCAGCCCTTGACAAACCTGTTGAGGCCTCACCGATCTATGTTCCCAGCCTGACAAGGAATGTGCCCCACAGATGAAGCTTTAGCATTGCAGGGACAAATCAAGGGCAGGGTGGATTGGACCACTCTTAAACCGGAATTACTCCCATTTTTCCCAAAATGGGGGTTGTTCCCTGTGCAGTGAGGTATCCCAATCCCCAATGTCTCCCTGCGCATTCATTGAGTTAAACAGGAGACCATTCTCCATCATGTGGACCATATGGACCATGTGAGTGTCCACCACTGACATGCAATCTGCAATGGATGCTCACATGCTCACGGGGCTGGTAGAAAGTGTGAGTTTTGGAACTGGAATCCATAGAATCATACTTGCAGGTGGCCAGGTCAGTTGTTTTATTTGCCTGGAAAATGCTTCGGTGCTTCTGCTAGCCAGATCTGAATAAACTAGAAAAAAATGGTGTAGCAGAAGGAACTATTATAATCTCAGCTTATTCTAGTAGCACAGATCTTGAAAGGCAACTAGTGTGCGGAATAGAGTCCCCCCGCCCCGCGCATGGAGACATGGAGAAGCTTTCTTACACAAGTCACATAGTGCTTTGAAGACCTTTTAGACTGAAATTGTGATTCCACCAAACCAATAATTATCATTTCTTTCTTTTAGTTTTTTTAACCTCCGTTGTATGCCTCAGGCTCTTATAGGTTAATAATCTTCCAGGAATGTCTGGATGACAAGTAACACCCTTTCACTGTCTCACACAAACAGTCTGATTTTATGAGGAACTCTAGGAAGCTGTGATAAACAGGGGAGAACAGTAAAATAACACTGAGCTTACTTTGGGGTTACCTCTGGCAGCTACAGAAGGGTGTGACGCCCCATTGCCTCAGCTGCCTCCACTAGGAGCTCCTGCTTTGTGCCTGGGAAATATCTTGAGGCTACTTAAAGAATGTGTATTGTTTCAGGACACATTACTGCTTATCAGGGCTGGCCTCCGGATGGAAGGTGCCCTATGCAAAACTACAGGATGGCACCCCCCCAACACCCCACATGGTTGCCAAAAGCTACTGGGGTTCGCATGGAAGCCCCCTGCGCATAACGTAGCACCCACTTACAGAAGCCATTGGCTGCCAGTTCACTGCCCCATGTGACCACCCATGCGGGATGGTGAGCTGGCAACCAATAGGGTGGTAATGTAGAAGAAGCGGAGTTCCCTCGGTATCAGGCATGATGCTAGGGGCAAGTGGACCAGCAGTAATTTTTGACTGCCAGCTGCTTTAAAGTGGACCAAAACCTGTATTTGCTGTCCCTGAAGTCAAAAGCCAATGTGGGGTGCCCCACTGTGTGAACCATCTGGGATTGCCAGTATACTTACATCACAAGCAATACCATGGTGCATGCAAGGGCTCCCTATGCAGGGCTCTGTGGACATGGGCAGGGGGCAGTAAGCAAGCAGGCAGGTGAGTTGGGGTATGAAGCAGGCGGGCACAGCTGGTTGGCGCCCTGCTCTGACCTTGGTGCCCTGTGCACATCTCAAACACCCCAAAAGATGGCCCTGTTGCTTATAATATATCCTAATAAACTGTACAACTTTACTGATACCTTTGTCTTATGAGCGATTAGTCTGAGCCTTTCTAGTTTTGTTTCTTGTATCAAGCAGGAGCTAGATCTGTGAGTCTGACTTAGGAAGACTATAGATATTAACTATTCCTGCCTAGCCTGCTTCTAACTGTGTAACAGTCTTAATTTGAAACAGTTTCCAAAATAAGTGTATAGTAGGTTATAATGGCAAAGCTGATCACTGTCTCTGGAAGCAGTAAGAGTGAATAGGTCTAGAAAGTAAATGTACAAATGTAAAACAACAGGGCTGCTGTAGATTGCCCCAAGCAAACCTGGACAAAGGGGTTGATTAAGCGCCAGGTGCAAAAAGTAAACTTTGGAGTAAAAAGTGCACTTCAGGTGAAAAAAAAATCGAAGTGCTTTTTCACACCAGATGACCACCTAGACAGAAAAAGAAAGGGAATAGCACTTTTTGCTACAAAAACGGCATAGCGTACTTTTATACCTAGTCCTAAATCACCCCATGATAGAAAAGGGAATGGCACTTTTTACTACAACAACAGCGCAGTGCCCTTTTGTCACTAGGTGCTGAACCAACCTGTGCGCTACTTTTTTTTTTTGGAGTAGAACTTCCCTTTCCCTTAAATTGTCTATCTAGGGGGTTATTTCAGGACCAAGTGTAAACATTTTATTTCTATTTGATTTTTCAATCTAAAGTGCACTTTTTACTCCAAAGTACTATTTTTGTACCTGGGGCTGAAACAAACCCATAGTACTAGGAAACTGGCTCCCAGTGTTTTTATTTTTTTATTTTACTCACTACGTGCTCTGCCCTACAATACAGCTTCATAGAGATATATTTAATACAATGTGCTCATGTTTAAGCACAATGCAAATTGCAGTAACACAGTGCAACCAAGACAGGCGGAAGTGCAGATACCTACTGACACCATGCCTCTCAATAAGACAGTAACAAAAAATGGGATTGTTCTGTCATATGTAAAAAAATATACTATATGTGAAAAAATAAATTTAGCACTATTTTTTGTTGGGGAAGGGGGTAAAAAAGTGCCATTCACTTTCATTTTATAACTAGGGGTCAATTTAACACCAGATGTAAAAATAGCACTTTCAACTTTATTTTTTTACATAAAGTGAACTTTTTACAAACGGTAGTTGACCCAAGAAACCAATCAGATTTCTAGTTTTGGTTACAATATATGTCTTATTGGTTGCTCTAAGCCCGTGTCGCCCAAACCTCTTCTGGAGAGCCACCAAGTGACTCACGAGGAGAGAGTTGGGGAACACTGGTCTAAGCAATCACATCAATTTACTTTACTATATGTGACTTCAGCTGGTCACTTCTGCTGCTCCATTCTGCTAGACCTGTCTTATTAGAAGTGTCACCCCTTATTTTCAGCAAAATTAAATAGTTGCCTGGAGTTGTCTATCATAGTTTAAATACAGGAACTAGATCCCCAGACATCTTAGGCTGTGATCCTATTGGAGATACTGCCACTCAGTGTGGTGACACAACAAAAAGTTAATTTTACTAAAACTTCACTCCTTTTCCATCCAGATGACCCCCTACAAAGTTTACTAGATAGACTTCTTTTTGTGTTGCCATCGACATAAAAGAGACTTAAACAAAAAAGCTATGAGCCAATGACCCACAAAATTGTCCCTCAATTTTAGTGTTGAATGCAGGCAAATCTAGTCTTTGGTTGATTTATTTACTACAATTGGCTCTCAAAAGTACAGGCATGCCTAACAAAGCAGACCAACCAAAAGAAGGTGTTAGGAGTTGGAGGACGGAGTCTATTGCACTTAGCGAGGCTTTGCCCTCTTAAATATACCAGTGTGACTGGCCTAATGATGTCATCTACTGTTCTAAGCCTTTTTCTTGCTTTTTGTTACCTTAAATCCAACATCCCCAGCCTTGACCTTTTCCCACAGTTCACCATCTGCTCCTTGTACCTAGTAAATGACCTCGGCCTGTGAAGCGAGGTGGATCATTCTTCTCTGATAAGGAAAAGTAAAACTTTTATTGGGGCCAGTATGCTTGTTGACTGCTCCCATTACACTCCGCATGCCAGCCCATGAAAAGAACTGACTTTTGCGCTCCTGTAATCTTAAATGGCCTCAGTTTGAACAGGTGCCTGTCACTGCATCTTGTGTACACTTCAAATATCAACAGACAAAAAAAGCAGCAACATAATCCTTTTCTATCCAGACATGACCCCCACCACTAGATCTGGATGGCGCTGGTTCCATCAGATTTAACAAGGAGGAGGTGGGGGTAACAAAGTGCCACCATCAAACTCCTATCCGTTCCACCTCCCCCGACCCCCTAACAAGGAACCTGAGACTATTGTTGTGGAGAACTCGTTCTCGACTGTTATCAGGCAAATGACAATCAACGCTCTGGTCAGGTTCTCCTCTTTGTTCTGATGCTGCCAAAATAGCCATCTTCAGTTCAGTACAGAGGATCAGCTAATACTGTCTTCCTTCTAGCAGATAGGTAAAATAATATGACCAAAGTAAAGGTGATTGTGGTTATCTCTGCTCACCCAGTGGGTAGAAACATAGAGCTTTATACGTCTGTGAAGAGCACAGCCAACGCTATGCAGTCACTGATCAGTGCCAAGCTTGCAACGTAGGGTGTATCCCTCTGGGATATAGTGGGTGCCAGACATGTGTTACCACTTCTCCCCTGGAATTTGACACAGCTCCACCCTGGACCAGCCCGCTCGTGTCCTTTAGTTCGCTTTTTTCCATCCTATCTTTTCTGATAAGACCAACGTCCAAACAAGTAGCTGCTACCTACAGCCACAGGACTCTACCACCATGTCCTCATATTGTTTGTAGACCACGTTATTACCAGCGTCAATATACAAAATACTGATAGGAGTCAATTTAGTGGGGACGCAGCAGCTAGGAGGAGTGGATCCAGGGTCCATTGAATTCATTAAGGTCTGAATAATAGCATGGTTGGTGGGCTCCAAATGAGACCGCAAAGGGAAATCACAAACCCCCTCACAGTGATAAGCTTCGTACTCTAAAGGGGCAATAATCCAGTCATCCCACCCCAGCTCCTTAAAGTTCACATGGAGAGGCTTTTTGCTACATCTAAGCCGAGATTTCCTTCCATGTCGTTTACCGTGACGACTATTAAAAGTAGTCCTTCTTTTTCTCTTGGTTTTAAATTGAAACCGAGCTTCTTTTTCCAACCCTTTAGCAGAATGAACCTGTTCCTTTAGCTCATTATACAGGTTCTTCTTCTTGGATTTGGTGAACGTCACCAGAAGTGCCTTCTCCTGCTGAGATCGAGGCTTCCTTGCAAGGCCTAAACTTTTTAGGTTTACCTCCAGCCCAGAGGTGACCGAGGTGGCTCGTAACTCCAAGCAGAGCTGTTTTCTGAATTTGTGCTTGTTTTCCAGGCTTTTCCACACATCAAACACTTCCCATGCTGGCAGGGTAGATTCCTGTAGGTCCAGGGTGATGGAGTCCAAAGGCGTCTTAGATGAACATGGCAGGATCTGCAGGTGGTACAGCCCTGAAGGGGCTTTGCCCAGCTCCATGGGAGTTTTACGAAAGATCCTCAGCTCGGCCCCCACCAGCTCTTCTTTGTCTGACAAAGTTGATACATCAAACAAATACCTCTGTCTTCTAGAAGGAGAGTGGGAGAGATTGTCTGCAAGATAAAAGAGAACAACAAAATGCCGTCAGTTTCACTTAACAGTCTCAGTCTAGAATGTGTCCTGTCTACCTTGTCTAACTACCACGAACTCCAAATCCCTTCATCTCATCATTGTTCAAAACATTACATCTCCATTACTGTTTTAGAGGCCCTACTTGTGTTACAAAAGCTCAATAAAATTAATACTTAGCTATTTATAACAGGCTCTGTGTGACTCCATTAGCCACAAAAGTACTAGTAACTTCTATGGTTGGCTGGTAACAGTATGATCTGAGTAAAATGACCACCATTTATCTCTGTTGATTCCACTAGATCCTGCTAACTCTCACATATGTAGTAAAATAGAGGTTCCTCCAACATCCTCCCGTTTAACCCCACTCCGTTGCCTCCGCTCTTCTCCTGTCCTCCACCCAGGGCACCTCCTCTCACTCTCGCCTCAAGAACTTCTCGTGTCCCTCTCCAATTTTCTAAAACCCTCCAGACCCCCCCCCTGCTCAATTCACCACTACACAACCCCCCAAGCCTCAAAACCCAGACAAGCATACATCCTGGGTTAATGAATTCTGTGAAGGGCATGTGCCACAAAATTTATTCTGACTGTTTGTGATCCCCCCCTTTGTCTCCACCCCTTATCCACCTTCTATCCTTTAAGCTCATAGGCACAGGGCTCTCTCCTTTTGCGTCTTGTATTCAGAATATTCATTGTGAACTCTGTAGCAACTCATTTTAATGGTGTATGTACTGTATTCTCTACCCTGTCTGTAATCACTATTTTGTACTGCGCTATGGAAGATGATAGCGATTTATTAATAAATAACATTCATTATTATTTGTTGTTGAGGAGGAGGAATATCACCTAAGGATCTACAATTTTAGCATAATCTGATAACTCAGTGAATCACAAGCCTTGGTAAAAAATAAAGGAACCCTACTGGTATCTATTTAGCTTATAAAATAAACAATATAACCCACACAGACACATGTGGGGAGTCAAACTCATCTCCTAGCTCTGAACCTTAGGCCCTTATTTATCACGGGCTAGCGCCAGGTAGTGTCTGACGAGCGCCAGGTAGCGGCAGCTAACGGCGACTACCGACTCAAGTACGCCCGGCGGCACTCACAATGACGCATTTATCAAGCAAAATGAGGCTAGCGCCGGCGAGAGCGACGGCTAGCGCGGCATTCATCATGAAGCCGCCTGGACCGAACAGCGCCGCTGCAAATTCCCTCACAGCGCCAGGTATGAGCTGTCGCTCCCTGGCGATGTCCAATGCATTTCAATGGAGCAATCTATAATTAATCATAATTAATTGGTATTATTTTTTTTTTTTTTTTTTTTTTTAATGTCAAAAATTCGGAGACGACTTCTGCAATGTTAGGATTTATTTTTAAGTAAAAAAAAATGTAAAAAAAAATATGTGCAGAATTGATCTAACAGGTCTGAGATTCATGTATTCATATTACAAAATGATTCTAAAAACACGTATAATGTTACATTCAAAAAATATGGTTGTTTAGGGGTTAAAAACTAGTTAATACCCATCGCCGCCAGCGCTCTGGGGTTTAAACAAGGAATGGACAGCGACAGCACATTCGGAGCGTGATTTGTTAATGAATATGAAGCTAGCCGTTCGCTCTGGCCATTCGTTGTCAGGCGCTCACATACAACGCTGAACCTGTGAAACAGCGACCCCCCAGCCCGTATTCAACATTACCGCACACCGACTGAGTCGCTGTCATCAAGCTAACGCCGGCCAAGCACAGCGAATACTGGCTGGCGCTGAAAAAATCACGCTACAGTCGCTCATCTGTCGCTACCTGGCGCTATTAATGAATCGGCCTCCCCGTTATTAGTGGAACAGAGCTCAAAGTGTAACCACTGTAAAGGGAAACGGTAGTGAAAAAGGGGACTAAAGGGAGTTTATTATATATATTTATGTAGTTAACTGACACCACCAAAAACATTTCCATTTCTGTGTTTTTCTCAAAAAAGTCATCAGCAGCCATGTCCATATTAATGAGAAATCAAGCTGATTAGAGTGCCGAGACTAAGCAAGGGAGCAGGCTGGTGCAGGAAGGAGCATGATGCTGTAGCCTCCTAGTAAGAGGATAAGGTGTGCATTGAATCTAGTCATTTTAGATCAGGGGTTCCCAACTAGCAGCGATAGTACTCAGCCAGGTCAAACAGTACTATCTATACCCCAACTTGATCTGCTGCCATCTAAACTTTACCCAAACCCCCAAGTAAAAAAACTGATTCAAAAGGTGATGAGACCTAATTTTTCTGTGCATTATGTGCACGTCATTCACTTTTTTAGGATCTGTCAACCCATACATGCCACCTAGGTGGTACTTGATGAAAAGAGGTTGGGGCTCCCTGCTATAGACCGCCCTCTTATCATTACAGCTGCAATGTTGTATTGTTATTACAAGAATGGCAAAAAAAAAAAAACTTTAAACTTGAGGGCATTTAAATTGTAGGCATAAAGATATATTATTACAAAATAATCTAAACTAAATATAACTTAAACCAAATATAGTATTATTGATAGCAGAATAAGGTGATTGTTATTAGATTTAGCACATTATTTTGTATTACTGACGTGAATCGTATCATTATACTATTATAACAATAATTATAATACTCTAAATATATGGTTTATATGATAAATGAAAAATTATTGCTATTATCATGTAGTGATGAATATATTACAAGTGTTAATAATAATACTAATTAAATAAGTAAATAAGTAGTATTATTAGTAGTGTGAATATTTTTATTATATATATAAGTGATTGTTGTTATACTAGTACAATTGCTGCTCAAACTAAAGCCCCTTTCACACTTTGCTCTGCGTCACGTTGGCGTAGAAATACCAAAAAAAGATCCTTTCACATTAGTGCGCTGTGTCTTGCAAAATCTTGCCTGCAGTGCAACCACAAAGCCACCTCCTAGTCCATCATCGCTGGTGCCCCCCGCTGTCTGGCGCTTGCAGCCATCTCTTTGGGATTCTTGGGGTAAAAATAGCATTTTCTCTCAGATACACAAGTAAAAAAGTTACTTACATTGCAGAATCACTTTTTTTTAGCTTTATAGTTTTAAATTACAAATCCCAAAATGTTGGATTTTGGCCACATATGTTTGAATCAAAAAAACAATGAAGAAACTTTGGCCCTTATTTATGAAGGAATAGCGACAGGTAGCGACTGGTGAGCGACCGGTAATGACGGGCCCCGCCATGAGAACGCCGGCTCCCCACCACAATCACACATTTATAAAGCCAATCCTGCTTAGCGACTGAGATAGCGCCAGATAGCCACTCATTCATCATTATTCCAGCCTCAGCCACCAGCGCCAGCGTCCGACCTTGAACAGCGACAGGTATGACCTCTCGCTACCTGGCGCTCTCCAATGCATTTCAATGGAACAATCTTTAAATATTCATAATTAATTGTTATTAATGTTTTTTTTTTTTTTATGTGAAAAATTCTGTGACCACTTCTGCCATGTTAGATAATTTTTTTAAGGTAAAAAAAAAAAAAAAAAAATTGTTTGATATTATTGTATTCATATTACTAAATTCTTTTACAATTTTTTTTTTTTTGGTTTCCAAAAGTATGGTGGTTTGGGGGTTAAAAACTACTTTTAACACATCGCTGCCAGCGCTCTGGGGTTTAAACATGCATTTCACAGCACGAGAATTTTTTTAGCGTGATTTTATGATGAATATGGTGGGAGCCAGTCGTTCTGACCAGTCGCTATCATGCGCACCCATACATCGCGGAACCTGTCAAATAGGTGCATGATTTCCCATAAGCTGCTCTGTTTTTAAATAACCTTTAAAGTGGACCAACACCCAGGGGTGATCGGCCCAGGAATCTATAAGATTCCCGGGCCAATCACCTCCCTCACCGCGGGACATCCGAGATCGGGATGTCCCGCGGTGAGGGACCCCCCCCAAAAACGCCCCTCTAGGCGTGCGCGCCCCCGCACCGGCCGTTTGTGAATGGCCGGCGTGGGCGCGCGCACTGTCAAAGGGGCGCGCGGGAGGCGGCGGCGGACGCGCTGTCTTGTCCGCAGCTGTCACCCGCTTGTCCGTGGCTACGTGGGGTGGCTAATCGGGGTGCCCCCCTGAAGTGGACCAAAACCCAGGATAGTCAAAATCCTGGGTGTTGGTCCACTTTAAAATCAGATATCTACAGTACACCATTAAAAGTTATTTGCACCTCACCTGTAAAACTATTTTTTTAATTTCACATTTTCATGTGCTACGTTAGAAAAGCTCCCCTTGATTGTAAAAATTCAGCCTCTCCAGAAAATTCCAAAACTTATTTGGATAAACCCCCTAATCAAAAGACTACATAGAAATGTTTTGCTTTGACACCATTATTGATAATCAAAATATTCAAAATAATAATAATAAATGTTAGCTTTTAATGACCATTTTAGACATAATAATTATAATATATAATAATAATAATAATAATATGATATATAATTTTCCTTTTCTGTTTTTGTTACTCTAAATGTTTCTATTTTTCAACAGCTTTTCATGGATTTCTGCTTCTGTTTGTTTTAGTTTTTAGACAGACAGATAGCTATAGAAATTCTGCACTGGTACCATTACATGCACACAAGGAGATGTTTCTGTAACACACTTCACAAAGCAAATGAACGGAACTTCCTCGTAATTTAGATTCTGGTTGATGGGAAAATCCCCCCTTCAGCCTTGTGTTTGTGGTTTACAGTATGATTGGAATATTTGCTCCCTGGGGACTACTTATGTTGGCATGAACACAATACAGCAGGGCAACACGTAACATTCTTTGGGAAATCATAAAAAAAGATCCTCAGGTTTATGGCTTTGACCTACTATTGCCACAGAAAACTTTTACCACTTACATTCAACTAAAGGACTCCCCAAAGCAGAGGAAATGAGAATATTTATTTTGAGGGAAATAGGGGCTGCTGGCTAGTGGCAGTATTTAATGAATACACAGCTCTCACTTCCCGCCATCATGTCTTTCCTTTATCCATCTCTGTCAATCTCTATCCATCCCTTCCTTGATTCTGCTTCCCTTCATCCAGCTCTGTCTATCTCTATGCATCCCTCCTTCCATCTCTATCCATCATCCCATCTCTGTCTCCTTTCACCTATTTCTCTCTCTCTATCCACCCCCCTTCTATCTCTGTCTCTCTTCATCCATCTCTGTCTATCTCTATCCATCCCTTCCTTGATTTTTGCCTCCTTTCATCCAGCTCTGTCTATCTCTATCCATTCCTTCCTCCATCTCTATCTCCTGCCATCCATCTCTGTCTGTTTCTATCCATCCCTCCTTCCATCTCTGTCTCCTGCCATCCATCTCTGTCTGTTTCTATCCATCCCTCCTTCCATCTCTGTCTCCTGCCATCCATCTCTATCTCTATCTATCCCTCCTTCCATCTCTGTCTTCTGCCATCCATCTCTGTCTATCTCTATCTATCCCTCCTTCTATCCCTCCTTCCATTTCTGTTTCCCTTCACCTATCTCTCTCTCTCTCTCTCTCTCTATCCATCCCTCCTTCCATCTCAGTCTCTCTTCATCCATCTCTGTCTCTCTCTATCCATCCCTGCTTCTATCTCTGTCTCCTGCCATCCATCTCTGTTTCTCTGTCTCCCTACATCATCTCTCCTTCCATTTCTGCCTTTCATCCAGCTCTGTCTCCTCTTAGCTAACCTTCCATTGATCTGTGTCCCCCTTCATCCATCTCTCTATGCATCCCTTCTTCCGCCTCTGTCTCCCATCATTTATCTCTGTCTCCCCTATAGATCCCTCCTTTCCTCTGTGTCCCCCTTCATCCATCTTTGTGTCTCTCTATGCATCCCTTCTTCTATCTCTGTCTCCCTTCATTTATCTCTGCCTCCCTTCATCCATCTCTGTCTCCCTTATTGACCCCCTACCCCTCTATCTATCCCTTTTTCCATTTCTGTCACCATTCATCTGTCTCTGTCTCTCTCTATCCATCCCTCCTTCCATCTGTGCCCCCCCTTCATCCATTTGTCTCCCTCTATCCATCCCTCTTTCCAACTCTGCATTCCTTCTATATATATACTGTGTGAGTGTGTTCAGGGGTTATTGTGTTGTATTAGAGTATTAAAGCAGACCTCCAGTAAGAAATGACTGGAGGTCTTCTCATATCCCCACCTCAGGGACACCATTGGGGTGCCTGGGAAGTTAAATGTAAAAAACGAACACAAAATTGGGCAAAATGTTTATCTTTCATATTCCTCTCACTGTACATGACAATGTGCATGGTCTTTTGGCTGCCACTGGTCACATGAGTTTGGTTTTAAGCTTGCTTTTAACTTTTAGGTCCACCTTAAATAAGTTTCGAAAGTCATGCTGCCGATCAGAGACTTGCCCCAGATCATGTGAAGCCATTTTTATGGATTATAACAGAGGAGACTGCGGAAATAGAGCCATTAGTACAGAGCAGAGCAAGATCCCCCTGTTGATTATCCTGAATATATATTCAAAGGTCTGCAGTCAGCATTAGACTAGCCACATATAATTAAATGGAGATATTGGCATTTGTAACCTAATTTGAATGACATTAAAATGGACCTTCAGATGTCATCTACTGCTCTTCTGCCAGCTTGGCAACCTTTATCCAGGTCTCACACTTTAAACCGGACCTTCACCACGATTTATTGAAAAGCCCAAACCCTTAAAAACGATCCCCCAGCATCTAAAGTTAATATATTTTAAGTTTTTAGTCACTTACTTATTATTCTTTCCCCCACTGGGCTGCAACTCTGTTCAGGACTATAGGATACAGGCGCCGCCATCTTGACTCAGAAGCATCACACTTACTGAGGAGAGGAAAGCGAGATAAAGTGCCGGGGGCGGGTTATAGCTGTGCTTTGCTCAGACAAAGCAGAGCTGGGGTCAGGAAAAGGTCAGCAATCCCAGAATGCAGAGCAGCACAGTCAGAAGGCACTTCCTGTTTGCAGGCTGCCTGATGTTCCATGGGCTGCCATCTTGTTGCATAACATGCAGTAGCTGCAGGTAGCATGATTTTTAATGTGAGCAATCTGTATGTACAGGGTGTGGGAGACATATAATAGACTCTTATTCAGAGTGAAGGAGTATATAAAGTAGAGCAAGATTAGGCTGAGGCTCCCACACTACACACACCCTGAGGCTAGAAATGAGGGACCCAGCAAACAGAAGTCACTGGGGACATAATGATGCCACCACCTGGGCCTTAACGAGAAGTGCAACCACACACTAGGACAGGTAAGTATTTGGAGTGTGAGAACATTTCGGAAATGCAAGGGGATCAGAGGGCAGAGGGCAGGCAGATTTTTGGGGTGTAGGTCACTTTAGGATTGCCATCCTCTTTTGACTTAATCTGCTGTTCTTCTATCAGTGCCCTCAGCAAAGTTGAATGATTCTGCTGCTTATGTGTGTGTGTGTGTGTGGGGGGGGGGGGGGGGGATGGGAAGCTCTATAGTTCTAAAAAGACTTTAGGCTCACCCAAGTGATTTCCTTAGGGAAGTCAGCACTCCAGAGCTGCAGAGAAGCAAATCTAGGGATGGATTATGAGGGGAGTGCAAGGGGCACCAACCCCAGGGCCTCCACCGACCTTTGGGTTATGGTCTAGTCCAGAAGGCTTTTCAGTCTTTGGTCTGACGTGGGGCCAGCAACAAACCTATTGGTCGCAGTGGGGGCCCCCTGCCCCTTGGCAAGCCTTTTTCTGTATTCAAACCTGCAGCCAAAGCCACCACAGGGCAGGACAGAGAGTCTAGAGCAGCAAAGCCGTCATCAGCAACGCTACAGTGATGGGTGCAGAGCTGTCACTGCACATAAGCCACCAAGCACAGCCGCTGGCAGCTCAATGCACGGGAAAGTTTTTTGCTGGACAAGCTGGGTGACTACACTACCCCCCCCCCCCCCACCCAGAATGGCAAAGTGAAGTTCCTGAGCAGCACACACCCACACAAGGAACTCGATCTGACATTCCAGTAAGTGGGCGGGTGACAGACAACCACCAATCAGTTACTTAGCTGGACTATTATTTTAAAGGAAGAAAATACGGTATCTGGAGCCCTTCAACAGATTTTGTGCCCCGTGGTCCTGTTTATGACCGATGGTAAATCAGGTTTCCAGGCGGACATGTAAAGTATTGTGCTTGGTGATACTGCTGTCAAAGGGCGAAGAGCTGGATGTGCTTATTTGGAGCATGGCAATACCAAAGTGATAAGTATTTCAGCCCATTCTCAGGCATCCTTTTTACTATTATACTGCAGAACATCTTAAATGGTTTGAGGGAAGCACTTGGATAGCTGTAAAGTCTTTCTAGACTTTAGAACCACTTTAAAATACTCTTGGACTGCCACATTTACCAGCTGAAGAAGAATACTCCCTCCCCTTTCTATTCCTCAAGACATAAAGGAGATTTCATCTTATTATTGTTTATTTTTTATAGTGCCATCATCTTCTGTGGTGCTGTACATGATAGAAACAGTAGGGTAAAACAAATAATATAAATACAAATATGCAGATAATATATTTATAATACACAATTATTGCACGCCTTTCTGCACCCTGCACAAATTTTGCAGGCCAGATCAAATTATGAATTTTTATTGTTTTCGAAAGATACAGCCCTGTGGTGACCAAATAGAAAAGCCATGGGTGTGATATTTTGTAATGTCATCATCTTGCTGTCCTAATGACATCCATGAGGGAAAGCTTGATCTCCACTGTGCTCAGGTCCCAGAAAGTAAAAAAGGACTTTCAATTGATCCCAAATCTACCCAAACACTCGCCACTATCATAAACCAAAACAGTCTTGGCTGGCCCAAGAAGACCAGAAACATTTCTGATGATGTTATTGTTAACGAAACGTGTCTCAAAACCCAAAAGCACGAGTAATGAGTTAGGGTCACTAGTGCCACAACATTTTGGAAGCTTCTAGATATTTGCTAGTCTGTGCCCTGGTACGGAAGTGGTAAATGGGTCATCACCCCGGTAACGACAGCTAAACTGCCAACCTGACAGTTTGGCAGGTGCCAAATGGCACAGCAGGTGTTACGCAATGCACTCCCTTGGAGCGGAGAATTAGAAGTGTTGCTCTGCCACTCTCACTGAAGTCTTCCTTGTCTCCATAATGACAGTAGTCAAGCATATGATTTGGGCAGCCAGTAATGGGCGACTTTCAGCGATATCATATGATGAGAAAAAACCCCAGATGCAAGTGTCGCAGCCAATGTCTTCTACATTGTACCTATTAAAGGGGATCTTTTGTACAAGTCACTATAGTGACAACCCCAACACGTCTAATCAAAGCTTAGAAAGAGCTGATTTAGCTAATGAGCAATTATCATACTGGGGGAAGTCGACCGTGTGCTGGGCAAAATTAAATAGAACAACTTTGCTGTGTAACAGAACTTTTTACCAAGAACATGACAGTTCAGTTATTGAACCAATGATTATTACATAACGCCAAAGAAGGGTAACTAAACACATAGGGGTCGACTCAGAGCCTAGTGAGAAAACTCACTTTCTTTTTAAGAGAGAAAACTGCCATTTACTTGCATTGTCTGCCGGGTATAAATTCTCCCCAGTCTCTGAATCAGCCCCAAGTTAGACAATGAAAGTGAATGGCCATTTTCTCTTCCTAAAAAAAGAAGTGAGTTTTCTCACCAGACTCTGAATCAAGACCATAGAGTGCATTAGGAGAGAGAGCTTACAATATAAAGAAAAGTGGGTGGGGACAAGACGTTGGGCTACAAGGAGTATGTACTTAATTGTGCCCAGTTCTCCAAGGATAATTTAAGACTGTAAGATGGGTGGGTTAAGCCTGATGATAGCTTGTCTAAATAGGTGGGGTTTAAGGGTACTTTTAAAGGTTATAAGGGTTAGATAGTGGTAAATTGTATGAGGAACGGCATTCTATAGGAACGGAGTGGTGCGTGTGAAGCCCTGGAGCTGAGAGTGGGAGAAGGTGATTAAGGCTGAGGACAGAACGAAATCATGGGCAGAGCAGTAACTGCATCTGGGTTGGTATCTGTGGACTAGTACAATAATGGAAAAACACTGCGCTTAGGTCTTAGGTAAGGACGACTCTCAGAACGAATGCTACAAGCCTACAACGTGCCAGACTTTTCTATTCCGCAAAAAGTCCTAACAATAAACAACAACAGAAAGGCACAGAGCAGAATAATAGTTTTTCTAGTCCATTCAATTGGTAAAATGAGCTTCCAGATGGAGTCCCACTGTGCACCACCACTTGAAGGTACTCTTACCAACTCCAGGGTATTTAAACTGCCAACAGATTACTTGATGATTACGAGCACCCAAAATTTTAACTTCTTAGTTACTTGCCAATGTCCATGCACAAGCCATATAGAAAGCAAAAACAAAGAAACACATCTAGTGCAACTCTGTAGGTACAGCGGAATCACTCTTTATACTTCATAAAATGCACTTACAAAACACTCCTTGCTAAAACACGCATCCAATAAAAACGAAGGTGTCCCCAATCACTCACACTGCAGCCACTAGTGATAAAGAAATCAGTGAAACGCGTTAGGTGGAAGGTGAGAGGAATAATTTTGGAGACCAGAAGGACCCGATTTCTTTATCACTAGCTGCCGCAGTGTGAGGTATTGGGGACACCTTCATTTTTATTGGATGCGTGTTTTAGCAAGAAGTGTTTTGTAAGTGCCTTTTATGAAGTATTAAAGAGTGATTCCGCTGTAATTTCAGAGTTGCACTAGATGTGTTTCTTTGTTTTTGCTTTCTATATGGCTTGTGCATGGACATTGGCAAGTAACTAAGAAGCAGCTCAAGCTCATTAAAATTTTGGGTGCCCGTAATCATCAAGTATTCTGTCGGCAGTTTAAATACCCTGGAGTTGGTAAGAGTACCTTCAAGTGGTGGTGGGCACAGAAAAAATTTGGTGCATGCACAGTGGGACTCCATCTACAGCACTCTGGGAACAGCCTATTTGTTCAGAAATTTCTTTCTGGGTCCTACCCTCTTGCTCGAGGGTGTCAATGATGGCCTTCTGGACAGCAGTCAGGTCGGCAGTCTTACCCATGATGGCGGTTTTGAGTAATGAACCAGGCTGGGCTTTTTTAAAAGCCTCAGGAATCTTTTGCAGGTGTTTAGAGTTAATTAGTTGTTTCACATGATTAGGTTAATAGTTCGTTTAGAGAACCTTTTCATGATATGCTAATTTTTTGAGATAGGATTTTGGGGTTTTCATGAGCTGTATGGCAAAATCATCAGTATTAAAACAAAAAAGACCTGAAAATTTTCAGTTGGTGTGCAATGAATCTCAAATATATGAAAGTTTAATTTTTATCATTTCATTATGGAAAATAATGAACTTTAGCACTATATGCTAATTTTTTGAGAAGGACCTGTATGTCACAAGGTTTTAAGGGGCAGACTTTTGGCATACTAAAGACTTAAAGGAGCCACAGCACTCAACCCTTTTAGCTTGCAGAGCAACCTATAATCTGTCTCTAAATCTGGTAAAAACAGAGGCTCGGTAACACACATCTGCAGAAGTATGCTAAGCTGCACCACCACGCCAAGGTGCCTCTATGGGTGCAGTCCTAACTCTAATCTCTGAGAGCCCCATTTGGGACATACAATGCAAGAGATAAAAAGGGAGCAGCTTACCTGAGGTTGCCCTAAACCTCATGTGCAAGCCATGGGGTGGAAGGGTCAAGACCTTGCAATACAGCCTAGACCCCACACCCCATGTGCTTGCACAAATTCAAAGTGAACAAAGGGGGAGTGGCAGCTGCTCAGACCATTTTATAACTAACCTGGGAGGTGCAAGTCAGCAGGGCAATTAGGTTACTAAAGACTTAACCTCCCTGGCGTTTTGAAATAGACAAATGTAATGGTAACGAAAGTGTTACCATTGCATTTGTCTCTGACGCATGGCTCCGCACCCATGAGCCTCTGCGGCTCACAGAGACGGAACCCGGAAGTGGAGACGGACGCCGCAGCCGCGGCTCTCACCTGTGATCGTGGCGGGGACATCGCTGGATCGCAGGGAGAAGGTAAGGAGGCTGTGCCGCCCCCGCTCTTGCTCCCAAATCGATCCCGAGCGTGACTCGGGGTTACCGCTACTTACAGCGCAAATTAACCCCGAGTCACGCTCGGGATCACCGCTAAGGGGGTTAAAGGAGCCGCAGCACTCAACCCTGCTAGCTTGCAGACCAACCTATAATCTGTCTCTAAATCTGGTAAAAACAGAGGCTCGGTCACACACATCTGCAGAAGTATGCTAAGCTGCACCACCGCGCCAAGGTGCCTCTATGGGTGCAGTCCTAACTCTAATCTCTGAGAGCCCCATTAGGGACTTTTGGCATACTGACTGCAGGAATGTCCACCGGAGCTGTTGAATGTTCATTTTTCTACCATAAGCCGTCTCCAAGAGAATTTGGCAGTTTATCCAACTGTCCTAACAACCACAGACAAAGTGTAACCACACCAGCCCAGATGCTCACTTCCAGAATCTTCACCTTCAAGATTATTGATCAAAATCCATACACATATGCTATTTAGCAAAATGAGCTGTTATTATTGATCCCCTACAAAATAACAACATTCCCTGCTTCTCTTAATAGAAGGGAGAAGAATAAGGGGGACGGGTTTTAGATGTACCATTCTGCTTTTACAGGGAACAACTGCTTATCTTTTTATGGCCTGAGCTAGCCTGTGCTTGAACAGGTTTTTGCTATTGTAAACTGGTTAATACTGCTGCCCCCCACAGGCTGGCTCAGGAAACAGCAAATCACCCCTTTAATATCCAAAGATCCTTAGGAATCCAAAATCGTGCATCAGACTCTTTATATTGAGGGACAGGAAGTAGCTGCGCACTTTAGTCAAGCAAGTATCCTATTGGATGAGCTGCCGATTCCACATATATGTGTGGGTATTAACTGTCCCCCCAATGGTCACAGCTCTGCATTGTAAAATTCAGTATTTCTATAATGCAGAGCTCACTGATGATGTGAGGGGGTAGGTTAGGTTAGTTTTGCTGCCCCTGTGAACCAATACCCACCTTGGCCTATAGTTGCAAGGGAGAGTGTAAACCTGCTTTGTTTTTTAATCCAGCACCAGGGTTTTTACTTCTAATTACTGTTAACCACTATTTTTATTAATAATATTAACAGCAGGTTAGCTATTTTTATAATTATATATTTATTATTATGAATCAAATAGTGAACTAACCCCCCCCCCCGATCCAACAGCGCGTGCACCAGGCATTTGTAAATGCACCCTGTGCAGCGGGGATGCGGCTGTCGACGTGCTTGGCTCCACTCGGCTGTAGCCAAGCCTTCGACGAGTTGAGATGAGTGGATCCAAACCCGCTGACTGGACGAGAGGGCACGGTAGGTCCGGGAAAGGTGAGTTGGATTGAGCGACCTGGGGGGTTTCACATAGCGGGGCATCTTGAATCATGATGCCCTGAAGACCAAAACCCAAGATAGTCAAAATCCCTGGTTTTGGTTCACTTTAAAGTGCCATCCTGATTTGGGATTTCCTGCTGTGTGAAACCCCCCCAGGTTGTCCAATCTAATTCCAAACAAAACAAATATACTTACCTCATTGGAAAAATAATGTGTCTGACCTGTAAAAATGCCCCATCACATGTTAGGTATTTTTTGATGAATTTTTTTTTTTTTTTTTTTACTTTTTTGTGTCTAAAAACGAGATCTAGGTTGCAATCCACACTACAATGCACACCGAATTTTTACACTGGTTTCAGCAAATAATTAGCATGACACCCATTAGGTGACGGTTCTAATTCAGCTCATTATCAATTGTGCGCTCTTCTAAGTGAATGTTCTAAGTTCCACATTTCTAAGCTGAATCTTTGGCCTGTTAGCACTAAAAACAATGCTGTGCTGTGTGTGGTATGGATGTAATGTCTTATTTTGGTTAGAAAATATGCAGAGGTGTAGCCAGGCTTTCTGGCACCCGTGGCAAGGATGCAAAATGGTGCCCCCACCTGTGCTTAGGTCCCTTTTGGTGCCCCCCTGACCTGCTGCACCCAGGGCATGTGCCCCCCTCTGCCCACCCCTAGCTACTCCCCTGAATCATGGACTTGATTTATCAAACACTTCTTCCAGGTTACTCCATATCAGTGCAGATTAGAGCAATGCAACATATGATGCAACATATAGATGATATCTCTTTCAGCATGTTGCTGCCCTGCTAATGTTTTAGTAAAGGTGTTTGTTGCAGTGTAGCGACATGTAGCAGTTTAAAAGAAAATCCTAAATTACATTTTGCACCACTCTAATTTCCACCGATGTGGCAGATAGTGCTTGATAAATCAGGTAATCAGGTAGTTCCATGTGTTGGAACTGTATAATTAAAAACATCAAAAAAAGTTTAAAAGGTAATTTGATTGACTGGGGGTTCTAAGGCTCCTCGTATATATCGTGTGTTTACAGTGAACGGACCAATATATTCAACATATTTTATTAAAATGTATAAGAACTTTCAGATATCCACCCAGAGAACTTTCATGCTGTATATTACCTCTTATGTACTGTTCTGAACTGTATGTAAAAATGCCTTTTTTCTCATTGGCACCTAAAATAAACCACATTGTCAGACAGAGATCCTGGGAGTAACCCCTCTTATAAAGTTTAGATTCGGCTTCTTTCTAAGTCAGAATTTTTTTGTTAGTTTTGGGAAAAATTCAGGTCAGCTGCAACTGAAATGGACAAACTAAGCACATGGTTTGGCAACATTTATTCTTTTGTACGTACATCACATGAGCTGAGAACTATTTTATTATAATTCTTATTATTATTACTATTAAAGAAATACAGTTATTGCTACTGTTTATTATATATTCCTTTAGAATACTGCATGTGTCTCCATCATCAAATTTGGAGCTTTTTACCTGAGTTAAATAAGCCATAAAGAAATAAATCATAGCAATCCAACTTCATCAATCAACCTCATCTTTTACATTTAATGAGTTTTTTTAATGAGAAAAGTAAATAATCCATGAAGAAATATAGGAGATACCAAAGCACTGTGTGATATTAGATATTAATAACTACACACATGTAGTACTGTAGTACTTTCCATGAGGGGCAATAATATGATGACATTTACTGCAGAGGTTAATTGAAAATGTACAAGAGATGCTGATAGGAGTTATATTTTAGATGAGATTTCATATATAATATATATATATATATATATATATATATATATATATATATATATATATATTAACAATAATATACATTATTATTATCATTATTATTATTAATATTATATATATGAATTAATATAGTATATATATATATCCTACATTGGTGAGTAATAACATTACAGTTTTTAGTATAAATAATTGTCATTCAATAAAATGTAGAGATTTTTCCAAAATAATAATACAAGATTTTAATATTTTACTAAAGAGGTGTCCTGCAGAGGTAAGTAATATAAGATTATATCATACAGATGATTATATGGTATTCACTATCATGTAGGAACAAAACCCTTACAACATGAAATCCAACCATTATAAGAATGTAGATGTTTATAAAAATCTGGAGCATTTCAAGAAGCATTACATTTGTTTCAGATCAAATTCTCAAACTTCTTCACATCTTCATGTTACTGTCTTGTGTTTCAATAATGCAGCTTATATTTATCTTTGAACACATTGAATACCCAGATTAAGTAAGTATAATATTAATTAATAATGATATATCATTCTTGCATTTTGATCTAATATAGTTTATTAGTATAATATTATTATTTATACTTACTGTGATCTCAGCATAGTTATATTTAGGGTTAATGTATGCATTAAATTATATATTATAATACAGATTTCCCTAACCCGATGTTGTGGTGTAATAACAAATTAATCTTCAAATTAATATTTTACTATTTTTCATTTTGTTAGAAAATAATGTAATCATATAACTCAAACTTAAATCAATATATATTAAATCAGGATTCTAATCCTATCAAAGTCTCGAAGATGTATTAGTATTATATTTATTATGTACATAGTTATTAATATTATTGTACTTATTTTTATTATTATTTTATCACAGATGATTCCCAAATGTTTGGTTACCTAATTTGCATAATCTAG
This sequence comes from Gastrophryne carolinensis, assembly GCA_027917425.1. Lineage (NCBI taxonomy): Eukaryota > Metazoa > Chordata > Amphibia > Anura > Microhylidae > Gastrophryne > Gastrophryne carolinensis. The sequence goes on from CM051239.1 coordinate 382,378,686, forward strand.
CGAGTCATATTTTAGATTTAGTAGTAGTATTAGCAGTAGTATATCATTAGCAATACTAATATTTTACTTTTTTTGTGTATTATAAGTAGTATTTTATATAGCTCATTTTATCATTGGTATTAATATAATTATTATAGGTTCCACTTTTAGAGGTGCTTATTTTTTTTACTTTTTGTTAGCAATAGTTTTGTCATTACTATTAAAAGTATTATTAGTAGTACTACTAATAGCAGTATGATTGCTATAGATATTTTACACATGGAGGTCTTTGTAATAAAAAAGAATTAGTAGAAACCTAACCTTAAAAATCATGGGGATTATTCAAATGATTTCGGATTTTCCCGGAATGTCTAGAGAGGCGGTCAAAACTTTTCTCACTCAGACAAACTCTTGGACACCGAAATCTGGGTATGACAAGAGGGCATTTTAAGATGTAGGAAGGAATGTGAGCCTACTGAGTGGAGGAAAAAGAAAAAACAAAAATAAAAGGGAAAAATGGAAGGAAAAAAAGCACCTAATAAAAAAAAAGTAAAATAAAAATTCATATTTGTATTTCCCTACATGTGCAATAAAGTAGTTCCACAGGTAAGATGCAATTTATTTTAGTGGAGTAGATATTGTATTTTAGAAGTTAGAAGATAGCAAAAGCATAAACTGTTTAATGTGTTAGGATTTCCCGTAGGGTGCTGGTATTTTGTAACCTCCAAAATAAAATATCTATCTCATTTCAAATGTCACCTCACCTGTGGAGCTTCCCCAGGTGATTCTGCTTATGTGCCGTATAATTATAATGGTTGAGGGTATGGATAAAATATTAAATGGGATTATTCGGTTGAGAAGTGGGAGGATCTTGTATATTATAAATTATTGGCTCGGCATTGAGGAAAGGGAGGGACTGTGTACAATGAATTGCAGAGGTCAGATCTGTCACTTTGGGTTTGCGGAAAGACTGGGGTTTTCAATGCTGGAAAATAAAAGTACACTGGGTATGCAATGGAGCATTTTTACAAGTGGGGTAAATCATTTTTCCAATTACATTTTTTATTGACAGTTTGGAAACAATAGCCTATGGGTGAATTTGTTTTGTTTTATAAATATATACTAATAGTACATATACTACTGGAGAAACGATGCACCTTACCTGTAAAAACGCCCCATTGAATGTGCAGGTGTATTTTTGGGAAACATTAGAACAAACGGTTTTTGTTGCACTTTTTATATGTTAAAAACAATTTTCAGGCAAATAAAAAAAAAAGCTATACTTACCTTTTCTCCCAAACAGACCATCGATCCTAGTCCAGGGCAGCAGCGCTCACCTGAAAGGCTGGATGCAGGTCCCTCGCCGTCTGACACCTCACACAGCAGCGCCGCTCTCTTGCCTGGCTTCTCTTCCTGTCTCGCTCCGACGTGGCGATGACCCCGCCATCTGTCACAGTGAGCTGCCACGCCCCTCTCTAATCACTGCAACTATGACTGCGGAGATGCAGGTTGCAATTCACACCCAAATGTGCAGCCAAAGTTACACTTAACTTTTTAATAAAATTACGCATGACCTCCACTGATGCAGGAGTACACAGGTAGAGAGAGCCCTGCCCTTGCGAGATTACGATCTACATTTAAACTTCTTAACCAAATAATTAGCATGACCCTCATTGATCTAAAGATAAAATTAATACCATGGCCTTGATTCAATAAGAGTTGAAAAAAAAGTCTTGTGGTAGTAAAAGATTCACTTTAGGAGAAAAAAAACATGAAAACGTTACTGTTACCGAATCACCAGCTTGAAAGACAATGAAAGTCAATGGCACTTTTTACTACAGATTAAAAAAGGAAGTAAAAAGTTCTCTACTTTCTTAGGAGTAGAAAAGTGCCATTGACTTTTATTGTTTTCCTATCTGGTGATTCAGCAACAGTGACATTCTCAGTCGAGGCCAATGTATTGGCTAATTCAATAGGTTAAAAATAAGCTTTCAAACCCCTTAAACCGGACCTTCACCATTATTTATCGAAAAGCCCAAACCCTTTAAAAACGATTCTCCAGCATCTAAAGTTAATATATTTTTAGTTTTTCGTCACTAACTTATTATTCATTCCCCCACTGGGCTGCAACTATGTTCAGGACTTTAGGATACGGGCGCCTCCATCTTGACTCAGAAGCATCACACTTACTGAGGAGAGGAGAGTGGGATAAAGTACAGGAGGGCGGGTTATAGCTGTGCTTTGCTCAGACAGAGCAGAGCTGGGGTCCAGAAAAGGTCAGCAATGCCAGAATGCAGAGAAGCACAGTCAGAAGACACTGTTTGTAGGCTGCCTGATGTTCCATGAGCCGCCATCTTGGATGTTTAAAGGCTCATAACATGCAGTAGATGCAGGTAGGATAATTTTTAATGTGAGCAATCTGTATGTACAGGGTGTGGGAAACATATATAAGATAGACTCTTATTCAGTGAAGGACCGCTTTAAAGCGGACCAACACCCAGGATTTTCTCTATCCTGGGTTTTGGTCCACTTCGGTGGGGCACCCCGATCGGGGGTTGCACGCTGTGTGAAACCCCCCAGAAAGCCCAGAAAACTTACCTCTCCCCGCTCCCACGTGACCGCTGCAGCCAATCCCCGCCGGCGGACAAGCGAGAGGCAGCGCCGGACAAGCAGAGCGCGTCTGCCGCTGCCTCCCGCGCGGCCCTCTTACAGGGAGCACACCCGGCGCGGCCATTCACAAACGGCCAGTGTGGGAGCACGCCCTGCTAGAGGGACGCGCGGGAGGCGGCGGACGCGCATGCGGCGCTGGAACGTGGAAAAGGTAGGATTGTTTGCTTCCTGGGGGGTTTCACCCCGCGGGACATCCCGATTTCGGATGCCCCACGGGGAGGGATCTGATCGGCCCGGGAATCTTATAGATTCCCGGGCCGATCCCCCCTGGGCGTTGGTCCACTTTAAAGGTTCTTCAGACGTACCGTAATACCAACTAATTATTGCTAAATGTAAGAGAAGAGAACCCACCGTCACAGCTCTGAATATATGGATGTGGTCCTTTTTTTTGCAGAAGACCACATGCCCAGTTATTGGCAACCCCCCCCCCCCCCGATCTACAGGGGATCTGGACAGAGCAGTAAAACTGTGAAATGGAGCGATCCACTGAATCTGTACTGAAAGCTGAGTGACTTGCCCCAGGCATTAGGCCCCCAATGGGGTAATCCCTTTCATATGGCTGCTTGGTTGGGGGAAGGGCAGCCTGCTTCTAATGTAAGGACTGTTCAACCATACTGTACCCAGTGGCCTAACTAAATGTGGCGGAGCCCTGGTGCAGACATTAAATGGGACCAAGGCTCATACAGTAAACATTTTGTGTCTTTTAACTCAAGACAACTAAAGACTGAAACAGACAAATGTAGCTTCTGTTCTCTAAATGATGCCAAATGAGCACAAATCTGATAAAAAAAAGATGGAGGAGCAAAAATGCTGAATTCCTCCAACCTCCTGGGCCCCAGTGTAGTCACACCCTCTGCATAGTTACGCCCCTGACCATACACAGACTAATGTGTTCAGATCCCATCAGTTTAAAAATGGATGTACAGGATTCGATAGCCAGTGCTAAGGGCAAATCAAACATGAGCAGCTCCTGGAGGTCTGTCACTTACAGTATCAGGGATTGCGCAATATAACCGCTGCATCATCACTCCATCTAAGCTCTGTGTAGATCAGAACAGCGATGATGGGGATCGCATAACCACATCCACCCATTCCATTTATTCCAACCTGCAGAAATTCCTTAAAAAAATGTTTCCCGAAGGTGTCCTTGGGGGATCCTAACTTTCTGCCTATAATTATAGTAAATACATTACTGCATCCATTTAATTTTTCCCTTGACGACTGCAACAATTCATCAGCCACAAGTACGGTGAGCAACCCGCCCCCTTCTCTGCTGCCTGACCCAAACTGACAGCTAACGGGCGGCATCTACAATCTACAGATGCAGAATTCCTTAAAATCAAACCTAATGCATCAGTAGTGTGCTATGCTTAAATCTTCAATGCTTTTCAACAGCTTCTTTACTGAGATAACCCAAATTAGTTAAGTTAAGCTCCTGAGTTTAAGATGTAAGTTGCTATGACTGTAGATCATCAAACCACCACTGGGATCTCCACTCTTATCATCACAAACATTTTCAGAAGAATCCCAACAACTGGAATCATACTACAAATTAAATACTGTTAAAATAAATGAAATTAAACTACTACTACTAACACTACTACTAATTAAAATAATACTTGTGTCGTGTTCACTGTTGCTTTCAAGTCAGTAAAATATCAATATTAATAATTAAGACTTCTAAATACAACATAACTAATAATAACACTTATACCAGTTTATATTAATAGTTTTATTACTACTGCAAATTAGAATAATAATAATACTACTTGTATCATAATTCCTGTAGCTTTCTTGTTAGAAAAATAATAATTATTATGACCTGTAAATACAACATGGTTAATAATAACACTAATAATAACATCTCTAATATCTCTAACTACCACTACTAATAATAATATTAACACAATTATTACTACTACAACTACTACTCTTTTATCACTACTACTACTACTGTTACTTTTATCGCTAATAATAATAGTAAAAATTGTGTTATGTGTACTGTTGCTGTCTTGTTAGTAAAATAATAATAATGAAGACCTGTGAGTAACATGAGTAATAATAACACTAATAATAACAGTTTATCCCCTACTACTAATAATAATATTAATAATACAATTAATACTACTTTATCTACTACTCTTTTTATCACTACGACTACGGTTACTATTACTATTGATAATAGTAAAAATTGTGTCATGTGTACTGTTGCTTTCTTTTCAGTAAAATAATAATAACAATACATACATGAAATACAACTATGATAATAACTAATAATTAAGTAATAATAACTTTTAATTCCCTATTTCTACTAATAATTCTATAATGCTATTAATAATAACAATTTTGTGAATTACTACTACTAATATAACAATAATAAATAATAAATACCTTGGCATATATTTTATAACTAATAATGATAATTATAATTTTAATGATTAGTAAACACAACACAAAAACAATATAGCTTTTGTATTTCATCATTGTATTGTATCATGTATTTCAGGATCTTTCCAAGCTCCATAGACAGTATGTATATATATATATATATAATCATTATTATTATTATTATTATTATTTTTAATGATAATTTTAGTATCTCTAAGAGGAGCCTATGAGGGAATGCAAACATAATTTGCTTTGATTTCTCTTCTCTTCAAGCTTCTGAAATAAAATATCTACCCCATTGAAATTTTTTTTATTAAAGCCAGTAGAATTGCTCCATTACATGTGCATGAGATTAGTTTTTTTGTTATCATTTTATTGTGTGCAGGGTGACGGAAAACTATCACTATCGCAAGCTCTCCCGCCTTGTAAATTGAAATTTTGATAGGCCACTTTGGACCACCATTATTCAGGCACTGCAAAGCATATTTATGATTTTTTTTTCTCTTTGAAGAGATTGGTGCTGTATTTTTCAGGGGCTGGTCAGCGTTTCGTCATTACAGTTAAAAAAAATCATTGCTAGGAACATCTCGAACTGACAAGTCCCAATGCAAGTTATTTACAAAGAAATGTGTGCAATATTAATTATAAGCATTAAAAGCTTAAATCCAGTTCTCCCCATTGTGCTCCATGGAATCTTGACCTACAGCGCCAGGTTACAACTAGCACTGCTTCACCCAGAGCGCCCGGCGCTGTGACCTTTCAGTGCTAGTGTTAAATGAGATGTTAGCCGGCGGCTGAATTGGCGCTGCCATTTTTTTTAGTTTCCTAAATGGACTGCTGAGTGCAGCTTAGGCCAAAAAAGTGTGCCATGTGGTGCTGAGGGCCTGAGGCTTCATAATAATAATATAATAATAATAATAATAATAAGGCTCTCGTTGTGATTTATTTTAAAATAAAATAAAAAAGGTTCCTAATTTTTATGAGATATTTAAAGGCAAGTTTAATCAATCCAAATGATTAAAATAATCTGCTTTATTGCCATTTTTATCTAATGCTCTGCCTCGTACTAGAAGGACATTGGGCTGATAAGTTTATAATGCCGTGTATAATAAAGCCGGTATATTGTTATATGTATTACGGTATATGCAAGGTTTGATTTTTATGGTTAAGTAACTTGTTAGAGGAAAAATTGATAAATAACAAAAAAAAAATAGAAAAACTAATTAGGAAAAAATAAAAAAGCATGTTCCAGTTTATTTCTATATGTATTTAACTCTAAAAATGACTAGTCCTTGGGAAAAAAGGGACCAATGTATAATAGAAATAATTGATCATGATGAACATTTCCAATATTATATATTGAATCAATATTCAGGATCAAATGCAAGGACAATGCATTAATAATAATGATTATTTTTCTAATCGCAGTTGGTTATACTTTGCTTTGTAATGTTTTTTATGTTGTTGCTGCTGATGATGATGATAATAATAATAAAAAAAAGTTATGGGTAGCTAGTTGTCTGTCTCATGTTCTCTACTTACTGCTTCCTTTCCCCCCCAGTAGCCCCAGTAGCAGTGGTGTGCAAGGTGACCGCAGAGTCTGGTGTGGGTGGTGTAGGCTTTGCTGCATTGTCCAGCCATGGCTGGGGGTCGGGGCCAGGCAGCACCATCTGCAATTTAATGAGCCCTTCATGTGCCAGCAGCAATTTTCCTGCCACAAGCTGAAGTCTTGTGCGATCCTGCGGGCAAGGCCAGCGTGCAGACATGGTTCAATCCCTGATGGCTGCAAACCTTCTGAATGAAGAGGACCCTAGATGATGTTACTTAAGCCCTCTCATGGAGCAGCTACTGCATGTAGCCCTAGGCATTTATAGAGACAGAACTTTTGCTATTCACTCAACCAGATAAATAAAATGACAGGATACCTGAGAAATTGGCTTAATGATCGGAAGCAGAGGGTGGTTATCAATGGTACACACTCAGACTGGGTCACTGTTACTAGTGGAGTACCACAAGGGTCAGTTCTGGGACCAATTCTATTATATATATATATATATATATATATATATATATATATATATATATATATAAATGACATTGGGTATGGCTTAAACAGTAAAGTCTCAATCTTTGCAGATGATACTAAGCTGTGTAAAGTAATTAAAACAAAAGAGGACAGCAGGCAGCTACAAACAGATTTAGATAAATTGGAAGCATGGACAGTTAAATGGCAAATGAAGTTTAACACAGATAAATGTAAGGTTATGCACATGGGAAAAAGAAATCTGTGTCATGATTACACACTAAATAAAGAAACACTTGGTAAAACAACAATGGAAAACGACCTAGGGGTTTTAGTTAACAATAAGCTCAACTGTAGTAATCAATGCCAGGCAGCTGCTGAAAAGCAAATAGGATCATGGGGTGCATCAGGAGGGGCATAGGTGCTCATGACCAGATAACATGTAATAACATTTCCAGCTATGGCTACTAGACCACTGGAAGGAGTTAAACAGGCTGAACTGGATGGACTTAAGTCTTTATTCAGCCTTACATACGATGTAACTATGTTACTCTGTTACCTGTGTGAATCAAACAACTTGATAGATAATCGAGTTGCCTTTTTTCTGAAAACCTGTCCCCTCCTCACCTATCCTATGGTGCTGCTGTCCCATACTATTCATCTACCTTAGCAGCAGGCAGTGCCCTCTCCCCATCACTGAGCCCAATAGGGGAATTAGGGGCCTGTCTTCTGACTTGCACCACTAACAGCGGTCCTGACCCATCTGCAAAAAAACAAGATGGCTGGGATAAATTCACCCCCCTTGGAGCCCAGACCCAAAAATCAGCTTTAACCACCACCAGATCATAAGAGCCTGCTGCCATGATACAGGACATTTGGCATATTTTGCCATGTAACTTCAACTGGACTAAAAGTCATATTTGGTTCGATATTGATCATTCCTTGGGGGTATCCTGATTTTGGATGCCCCACAGTCAAAATGAATGCCTGAACCCCCAGCTGAACCGCAGTTACCAAGCCGCTATCCACCTCTGTATTACAGCTCAGCACAGAAAGTGATCCCCTGCTTGTCTGCTGTGCATCCAGGGAACTATAGTGAATGTGCACAGCGGCGTGAGGGAACATTCACTTCCTTTGCCTAAATGGAATACAGCATTGGATCGTGCCTTGGTAAGTAAGTTTGCAAGTGTTGAGTTTCAAGTTATTTATCAGGAGCACAAACACCTTCTCTACATACTCTGGCTATGAATCTGGATACTATCATTTTAGTAATTTATTTTACTAAGATGTGGGGACCCTTCTTACTTATAGAACACCCCACCCCCAGATCATCCCCAATCAGGCATTACTATTCACCTTTGCATGTCGGGCTAGGTGAGCACGCATGGGGGGTTATCAAATAAAGCCTCCACCATCAGCAGACCAAAAAATAGGATGCTGCCCGGTGGGGGACTGAAGGTGTGGATGAGGTGATAATGGTTAAATTTAATTAATTTAACTGCACCACCAAGCGCCAAGGTGCCTCTGTGGGGTGCAGTCCTAACTCTAATCTCTGAGGGCCCCATTTGGGACATACAATGCAATAGATAAATTGGGAGCAGGCTTACCTGAGGTTGCCCTATAACCTCAAGTGCAGCCCATGGGGCTGCTCCCAAGTTATCTATTGCATTGTATGTCCCAAATGGGGCTCTCATATAGTACAATCGAATTGTATTAAGTAAAATCCAAATCCCGAATTGCAAAATAAGTACCCAAAAAAGGCGACGTTTCTGGGCTGCAATTAGGGCCTTACTCACTTTGCCCTAAGAATATGGCTTTTTTGAGTTCTAATTTTTTTTATTCTGTATTTTAATTTTTCCCTAATACAATTAGATTGAATTAGATTGCTGTTTTCTTTACTGATTTGGTTTCGCCCCACAGTCGTGCACCCGCCTTATATTTTTATATTTTTACATTTGTGGACATTTAATGGTAAATGTGCTTGAAAACACTATCCCTGGCTATGAATGGAACTAAATCTACACATGGAGATTTTCCAACAAAATAAGGGACCAGTATGTGTGGTTATTGTTGTTGGATGTGATTATGACTACGGTATTTATTGACATCAGTTTTTGGGGAAAGGCATGTTCAGGGAGAACCTGCTTGTCTATGGTCAGCATAAAATGGCTGATTCTGAGGACAGAATCAGCAATTTTGTATCAGCAATTCAAAAACAAAAGCTTTCTAGCAAGACATGACACTAGCCAAAATCCTGATTACATACAGAAATCAAATGTTTCTGTGCAATCAGATCTCTTCCTTATTTATTGGACCCATTTCTAACCACAAAAAAAATGAATGTTCTCCCAGGCCACCTAAAAATTCTCCGGGGCTTTTATCTCATCCTTAAAAAAAGGAAAACTATCTAATTAAGTCATTTCTTTCAGAGGCTAATCTGTCTAGAGACAGCCTGACAGGCAGCTCCTGTCCAGGGGAGAGGCAGGCAGGCCTCAGCAATTAGCCGGCCACTGGGCAGTCAGAAGCCAGCACTTCACAGGGGCGGAAGTCCTCTTGAAGTTCTTGGGGATGTGCCACTCGCTGCACCCCCCCTTCATTACGGAAGACTAGACAATATTTGATATGTTATGACATGAACACTCAATTAGATCATGAGTTCAAATAGTACAATCAGCAGCTTGATGCTGAGCAAAACTCAGAAGGTCCAGGGTGAGGTCACAGCCGGTGACACATCAAATCAAAATCAAAGAGTTAACGTGAGGATTTGGCTTGAGGGACCTGGTGGCCGGGTAGACTCTCCCATTCTCTTCTGGTGTATCTTCTGGTGTGTGTGTGTGTGATAACTGCGAGTTACAAGGTCTTGATGCGTACTATATACTATATTGTACTATACTGTATATGGCAAATATTACCTAGAGCAGAGATACTCAACCACTTCTTGTAAAGGTCCATTTAAAGGCACCAGATGAGAGGTAGCGGTCAGGGCGGAGGGCTGTGGTGGTGGTGGATAGTTAGAAGTCAGCACTCTGGCGGAGGGGCTATAGATTCCCCAAGCAAAACTAAAAAAAATAGGCTTCTTGCCCCCCTCCACTCCACCCCAAAAATCCTACTGGCCACTGGGAAAAAACAGGAGCTTGGAGCCAAAAAGTTACTGGCAATAAGGCCTGATAACAAGGATGGATTGATAGGGCTTGGAGGAAAAAAGATGAACTGGTGAGGAGCCGTAAGGAAGAGGGATGGAGAGACAGAACAGGGAGGGCAGGGAGGGAGGGATAGACAGAACAGGGAGGGCAGGGAGGGATGGATAGACAGAACAGGGAGGGATGGATAGATAGAACAGGGAGGGCAGGGAGGGAGGGATAGATAGAACAGGGAGGGCAGGGAGGGATGGATAGACAGAACAGGGAGGGATGGATAGACAGACCAGGGAGGGCAGGGAGGGATGGATAGACAGAACAGGGAGGGATGGATAGACAGAACAGGGAGGGATGGATAGACAGAACAGGGAGGGCAGGGAGGGATGGATAGACAGAACAGGGAGGGCAGGGAGGGATGGAGAGAGAGCTGGGAGAAGGGATGGATGGGCAGATCTAAAAGGACAGGAATGAATGGGCAGAGCTGGAATAAAGACTAATGGATTGGCATAGCTGGGAAGCCGGGGATTGGATGAGCAAAACTGGGATAACAGGATTGGATGGGGCAGAGCTGAGGGGACAGGGATGGATGGGGCAGAGCTGTGGAAGGGGGTGAAATGGTGGGACAGGGAAATATGAGGCTGCGGGAAAGGACTGGATGGGGCAAAGAGACAGAAACAAAGTTTGTGTGTACCTTGTAATGCCACTTCCATATTGCAATGCTAGGTGCCAGGGAGCCATGACACTGGCAGGTAGACTAAGTACTACATCGGTGATCAAGGGGGCAGCTCTGAGCACAGCAACACAGAAGCAACTGAGTGCAGGGTTCCAGAAATCTGGCGCCATTGTAAAGCACTGAATGTTTCAAGATAATGTTCTGTGCCATTGTTTAATGAATGTGTTAGGTGTAAGGTTAAACTTTGCAACATCTGTATGTTACACTGTAGCCCACAAAAAAAGCCTTTACTGAGCTATTCAACTATTGAGATGCAAATAGGAGTTCTTTGGCTCCTCTTAGTTCATTAACCCTCCACTAGCCAAACCACCAGGTAAGAAGTCTGATGACTTTTTAATCCAACTGCGGGCTCCTAATAGGTTCCATGAATTTATGTGCCCTGATGTGGTCCTGAAATCTGTTGCCTTCAGCCCTACACCCTCACCAGGTTCCTGGTCCACAGGCCACTAAACTAAACAGATCAGTTGTCCCTTCCTCACACTCAATGGACAGTCGTATTATGAGGCATTGTGTTCCACATTATTGGTAAGAGTGTCCCAGGATGTCTGGGCACTATACAACTGCTCTGAATAGTAATAGTGGAACAGCCAACCTGTCCCTTCGAGGTTTCAATGCATGTGAGCCTGGTAAGCAGTGTTCCTGTGGCTGGCTCTGCCCACAGCAGAGAATTCCCATGACCCCCCCCCCCCCCCAACAGCCTTGCTGTGTGCAATAGTTATCTCTCATACCAGCGGGCCAAAGCAAGACACACTGCAGCATCTGGTGCCCCCTAACAGCACTCATATATATTTATATATACATATGTATATACATACCCCACATTTCCTCTTCCTTCTTATTTTTACATTGCCTCCATCTCATGCTCATGTCCAATCTCTTTTTGCCTTCCATTGATCTGCCTCATCATATCCATTCTTTTAACTTAATTGTATGTATAGTACAACCTGGACATTAACCACCACAGTTAGCTCAGAATTTTAAAGTGGCAAAAAAAAACCCCAAAACAACTCTATCTTCCTTGCTCCCACACCCCAGGTACATTAGTGTTTGGATGTTTTCTGCCCTCAATGTTGCTTGATATTCATTCATTCATTCATTTATTTTCGTTTTCCCCAGCTATGCCATTGTATGCCGTTGGTTGAGCGGGGCGGCGGCGGCGGCAGCATCCCCGCTACCCTCTAACAGGGAACGAGCCCACAACGGATATTCACAGAAGCCTGGCGCAGATGCGCGCCCTGCAGAAGGTATAGCAGGGAGCATCCACTGCTCGCACATGCACAGCTGGACTGGGGAGAAGCTAAATTTACTGGATGACCTGGAGGTTTCCACAGCGGGGCATCCTGAATCCAGAGTATGACTGCCCTGGAGTCTTTTGATCCACTTTAAACCTCACCTACTTTGATGTTACTTGGCTTAACCAACCCATTTTACAATCTTCAGAGAACCTGTCATCATTCTTAGTACATACCAAGGCCATAACTGCAGGGGGTGCAGAGTTAGCAACCACATTGGGGTTTATGAGTTTAGGGAGCCCCTCCATTGTTGCACAAAATCCTCAAAAGGGGAAGACAGTATATAAGGCCAATTTTATCATTAAAAAAACACATTTATCAAGTTGCTAAAAAATATTATAAAATATAACTTTAAACTCAAACTCCAAACAACACAACCCTCTTATCCCCTAACCCCAAACAAATGAACCCCCCTATTTTATAAACATACATTTTTTGTGATCCACAGCCCCACTCCCACTCATTCCACACTTGCACCACAACAGCGAAAATATTAGGGTCTTATGCTGTGCATATTTGCAATACTTGAGGGGAGGAAGAACCGAGTTGGAGGTCGAAGCTAAATGGACAGAAATCCATAAAGTGTGCCGCAGGGCATGCCTTGTCTTCCTTTTTTGCATTAAATGCAGATTGCATTTAATTTGCAAATGACTGCATTTGTGCTGCATGCAGGGCATGCGCCCTGATAAAGGTATAGCGGGATGTGGCCGCTCTTCGCGCATGCACCGGTGGACCAGGAAAAAGGGTGAGTTTCCAGGCTACACAGCAGGACATCCTCGATCGGGGTCCCCCAGGGGGGCAAGTATGTCTCATAGACTCCAGGGTGGGTTTTGGTCCACTTTAAATCTGCCTGCAAGAATTAGGGGGATGAATAGCAGCAACTGATCATCAGAGAATTATTGTGCAAACACTGCATTTGAATTTCTTACGAAACAACAAAGGATTAGTGGCCAAAAATAGCTTGTTAAAGTTTTTCTTTTGTCTTGTGCAAACGCTGCGTTTATGCTGTACACAGGGAGGCTGATTCATTAATAGCGGCAGGTAGCGACAGTTGAGCGACTGTAGCAGCATTTTCAGAGCGCCCGCTAGTAGTCGCTGTGCTTGGCCGTTGTTCGGTTTGCCGTAATGTTGAATATTGGGCGAGGAGTCGCTATTTTGACAGGTTCCGCGCTGTATGTGAGCGCATGATAGCGACTGGCCCTAGCGACCAGCTCCCACCATATTCACTAAAAAATCACGCTCAAAAAATTCTCGCGCTGTAAAATGCATGTTTAAACCTCAGAGCGCTGGAGGCGATGTGTTAAAAGTAGTTTTTTAACCCCCAAACCACCATATTTTTGGAAACGAAAAAAAAAAAACAAGTGTTTAAAATAATTTAGTAATATGAGTACATTAATATCAGACCTGTAATATAAATTCTGTATAATTTTTATTTTTTTCCCTTAAAAAAATTATCTAAAATGGCAGAAGTGGTCACGGAATTTTTCACATTAAAAAAAAAAAAAATAATAATAATAATTAATTATTAATATTTAAAGATTGTTCCATTGAAATGCATTGGAGAGCGCCAGGTAGCGAGAGGTCATACCTGTCGCTGTTCAAGGTTGGACGCTGGCGCTGTGGGCCGAGGCTGGAATAATGATGAATGAGTCGCTATATGGCGCTATCTCAGTCGCTAAGCAGGATTGGCTTGATAAATGTGTGATTGTGGTGGGGAGCCGGCGTTCTCGTGGCGGGGCCCGTCATTACCGGCCGCTCACCAGTCGCTACCTGTCGCTATTCCTTCATAAATAAGGGCCTAAGCAAGTTGTGGCCCCTCCAGTGTTGCTCTTGCACCTAATTTTTAGATTTGTGCACATAGAAAGGAATTAAAATTGCCTCTGCTTTAGTAGTCTAATTTATACCCAATTCAGGTAAAATAACAGGAGAAAACCATGATAGCAAACCCTGGCCTTGACCCTCTCCTTTTTGTTTTTTTTTTATCTCTTTCGGTTTCTTTATATTCTCGCTTTATTTTTTGTTTTCGTTTCCAAACAATGGTCTTGATGCAGAGCCTGGTGAGAAAACTCACTTCATTTTTAGTAGAGAAAACTGCCATTCACGTTCAGTGTCTATGGGGTGTAAATTTTCACCTGGCTTTGAATCAGCACCAGGATAGAGAATGAAAGTGAATCGTAGTTTTCTCACCAGGCTCTGAATCGATCCCAATAACTTTCATGCCTTCAACAGGGCCTAGTCCTATTTAGTTGTGCCTCTGGCACATACTCACCTCTTGGCATCTTCCCTCTTCTGTGGGGTGACATCATCTTTCTGGGTCTGCTGATCCCGGGGAGCCACTATTCCAGCCGCCTGCCAGCATCGGTGTATAAAGGGGCACAAAGGCCCCCTTCCCTATCCTAGCAAGCTATTGCCGGGCTGCCAGGACAGGGGGGCTTTTATTCAATCGGCAACAGTGGGTGTCATGCCAGATGAGTTGATACAGGTCAAGTCTAGCTTAAAGCGGACCTTCACCATGAATAAGAGCATATCTTATATGTTTCCCCCACCCTGTACATACAGATTGCTCGCGTTAAAAATCATCCTACCTGCATATACTGCATTTTATGAGCCTTTAAACATCCAAGATGGTGGCTCGTGGAGCGTCAGGCAGCCTGCAAACAGGAAGTGTCTTCTGACTGTGTCGCTCTGCATTCTGGGGTTGCTGACCTTTCCCTGACCCCAGATCTGCTCTGCCTGTGCAAAGCACAGCTATAACCTGCCCCCCTGTACTTTACCCCGCTCTTCTCTCCTCAGTATGTGTGATGCTTCTGAGTCAAGATGGCGGCGCCCGTATCCTAGAGTCCTGAACAGAGTTGCAGGAAAGAATAATAGGTAAGTGACTAAAAACGTAAAATATATTCATTTTAGATGCTGGGGAATCGTTTTTTTATGGGTTTGGGCTTTTCATTAAATCATGCTGAAGGTCCAGTTTAAGCCCATGATTTGTCTCCACTCTTATCTTCTAGATCACTGTTTCTCAACCCAGAGGGTACTCAGCGATGTTCAAGGGTGCACCAACAGGGGGTCTGAATGGTTTGGTATATTATTTTAACAGTAAAACATTATTCTTTCTTGCTTCCAAGGATGATACAAGGCTCATGACCTACATATTTTGGTAACATTAGTAATTGATATCCTCCTTTGGGGTTCTTGGTTGGAACTGCTTGTTTTTTTTGTTTTTTGTTAGGTGGTACTTGATAAAAAAAAGGTTTGCGAACCACTGCTCTAGATTGTAAGCTTGCGAGGGCAGAAACCTCTTTCCTAATATACTCCTGTTTCCATATATATAGTATTTGTAGCACTTCTATCATATCTGACATGTAATATCTTGTTTATAATCAGTATATATACTATATATATATATATATAATATATGGTGTATATATTATTATTATTTTTGTTTATTTATATAGTGCCATCATCTTCCATAGCGCTTTACAAAGTAGTAAATAAAGACAGGGTAGAAACATACGGTACATATACATATATATACGGGGAGGCTGATTTATTAATAGTGACATGTAGCGACAGTTGAGCGACTTTAGCGGTATTTTCACAGCGCCCGCTAGTAGTCGCTGTGCTTGGCCGTTGTTCGGTTGTTGACAGCGACTCAGTCGGTGTGGCGTAATGTTGAATACAAGGTTACGAGTCGCTATTTGACAGGTTCCGCGATGTATGGGTGCGCATGATAGCGACTGGTCAGAGCGACCGGCTTCCACCATATTCATCAAAAAATCACGCTCAAAAAATTCAAGAGCTGTGAAATGCATGTTTAAACCCCAGAGCGCTGGAGGCGATGTGTTAAAAGTAGTTTTTTAACCCCCAAACCACCATATTTTTGGAAACCCCCCCAAAAATTATTTTAATAATTTAGTAATATGAATACATTAATATCAGACCTGTAATATCAATTCTGTACAATTTTTTTTTTAATTTTTTTCCCTAAAAAAATTATCTAAAATGGCAGAAGTGGTCACAGAATTTTTCACATTTAAAAAAAAAAAAAACATTAATAACAATTAATTATGAATATTTAAAGATTGTTCCACTGAAATGCATTGGAGAGCGCCAGGTAGCGAGAGGTCATACCTGTCGCTGTTCAAGGTCGGACGCTGGCGCTGTGGGCTGAGGCTGGAATAATGATGAATGAGTCGCTGTATGGCGCTATCTCAGTCGCTAAGCAGGATCGGCTTGATAAATGTGTGATTGTGGTGGGGAGCCGGCGTTCTCGTGGCAGTGCCCGTCATTACCGGCCGCTCACCAGTCGCTACCTGTCGCTATTCCTTCATAAATAAGGGCCTATATATATATTCATGGGGTGCAAAGGTAGGTTGTGTTATAACAAGTTCTTCATTACTTATTATATATTTCATATTATTTTATTTTGTTAAAATGTGATATGTCTTATTGTTTTGCATTATCTTAGTGTGACTTAGGGGTTTATTCATCAAGGGATAGCGGCAGGTAGCGCCTTGTAAGTGGCAGGTAGCGTCTGGTGAACGCCAGGCGCTGTAAGCAATACTACATTTATGAAGCCGATTGTGGTGAGCGACTGCAACAACGCCATGTAGCGTATGATTCCTCATCACAGACGGCTCAGCTTATACCACCATGGCTCTGGCTTCCAGAGCGTCTGGTATTACCTGTCGCTCTCCCTTACATTTCAATGGACGTTATTTTTCTTCTATTTAAACAGGGTTTTCTTTTAATTTTTTTTAATCAAATCATTGTGTGGCCTATTAAATGTCATTTGTGAAAACAATTTAGATTTTTTTATATTTTTATGCAGAATTGACATTACGGGGTCTGGTATTAAAGTGTTACATGTCACAATGTAATTCCATATGTTTTTGCTTTGTTACTTGTGGATATGTGTTCAAAATCAGACTTTAATCACACAGCTTCTGGCGCTCTGGGCTACAGCGACCCAATTTTGAGCGCCGGCGCTGTGTGAGGCTGTTTTTTATGAATATGGTTTGAGTCGCTCACACTGACCAGTCGCTACTGTTCACTCCCATATAGCTCTGTGCTGGTGTTATAGCGACACATCAAATTCATCAATGCCGGTCAGCGACTGAAGCGCTCTGTAATAGCGACTCATGGCTGATCAAATCGAGCACTAGCGGTCGCTTTTAGCGCCGCTGTACAGACGCTCATCTGCCAATACCTGGCACTAGTAATGAATCAGCCTGCCAGTAACATTTTTTTTATTAAAAAATGACTGTACACCTACTTTTGTATCCCATATATATATATATACAAAAAAAGGGAAAAAACCTGCACCAGCTAATCTATAAACCAAGTGTGCTCAATAGAGGATAGGTGTGCTACAATGCACCCTTCTAATGCAAACAAGAAACGGGAATCCCACTATTCCCAAACAATTTATCCTCAAAACACGGCACCACTACAATAATATAAGATTAATTAATTATTTTAATCATCCAAAAAGCTTTTTATGTACATATAGAGACAGAAACTTTAAAAAACCTCATTAAAAAACACAAACACAAGACCTAGGAGGAGGAAAAGGGCAGGGGGGGGGGAGGACACAACAAAAGCCCCCCAAAAGATGATGGCTATTACTACAATAGTTAATTCATTTATAATAAATAAAACCTGTGAATTGTGGTCCAGCTGGAACAATAATTAATAGTGCTAATTATTAAAAAACTCAATACTCTCAATACCTAATATTTGTGCCAATATTCTCTTAAAGTGCTAAGTGCAGAATGTGCTGATATAAACATAAGAGGACAGCCAGGAGCCAAAAAAAAACAGATATCAATAGCAAAGAAAAAATAACTCACATATCCAAAGTGGCCATCAACTCATCCCCCCCACACTCCCGCACGTACACTGTAGACACGTTGCGTGACGACACGTGTCACTTCTCCAGGACAAATATATATATATCGCAGCATTATATTATAATCTACAACATTTCAGAAGAATCCTGGATTCCAATTTGTATTGTCGGATCTGAATAGAGAGATTGGTCAGTTAAAGGGCATCTGTCAGAAAATCCACAAGCCTCCGAAAACACACACAGTCCAAATAAAAAGAGGATGCTCAGGTCAGAAGAAGTCCTTTGATTTCAGCACGCATCTCGCACATGATTGTAGTCTCAGCCTTTTTACCCTTGCAACATAATGGCTGTCTCCCAGCACATCACAAAGCAAGCCCTTTAGGCAAACAAGTCTTAACTGAGTTTTTTTTTTATGGAAACCGAGACTAAATAACCAGCTCATATAACTACAAAGAAACCATGTGGCTTTTCAAAGCAGAGTTTTGTCCTAAAATCAACATAAAATATAGTAAGTTAATTTGCTCTCCAGAGCTTTCAACAGCTAATGAACCCCACTGACAGCCCAGCTTGCTGCACCTTTAACAGTCAGGTTGTGGTGGGGGAGCTCCCATGGTGGGGTGGGAGGAGGAGGGGGGGATTTTTTTTTTGTATAGAGGGGGCCAGAGAAAGAATTTACAACTCTTATTAGAGCTCTGTTAATTAGTCTGCCCATAATGACTTGTAAGAAAAGAAAAGCTAAACAAATACAAGTCCATGTAGAGTATCACGTTTTATGGCCGGGATTAGAGTGTCATAAAACGTAATCGCTCATAGGAGTCATTTCTGATACCCGGCAATATTCAAACACTTGTGAGATGATTAACTAAAGTGAAGTGAAGTGAACCAGTCTGAACGGTAAACTTCCTATAGCATGGAGGGTTATTAAAAAAAAAAATAGGAGCATCTGCACATGACATGAATGTTTAAAGTGTTTACAGTCTCACTTCACTTAACTGAACTTTAGGAAATGACCCCCTCAGGCTGGTCCTAAGCTTCCCACACACACATAGTGCGGGACAAGGCCAGGATGAGCTGCGGGAATTTGTATGATCTGTCTGAAAAATGTTTTATTTCACGTGTTTTTTTCTTTAATTTAGGCATCAGGAGAAAAACAGACATCCATGGAGGGTCATACTATTTTTGGATGGGGCAAGTTTGACCTTTGGTGTGCTTTCAGATCGATTGCTGATGCTCCCGTGTATATAATGCTTTCAGCCCCGTTTTCCCTACCTGCGCCATGTATCCCTAGAGAAATGCAGCCTTACAACTGGTCAACGGCAGTAAAGTGGTTCAGACTCTTTTAGTGTCCAAAAGCAATCTGGACCACATGACCGTCAGTGTCCAATTACAAGCCCAGATTTTGCTAGGATAAACAAGATGCGGGTAAGAATATTGGGGCGGAAACAGCAATCAGGATGCCCCCCCCCTGCTCGCAGACCTACATTTTATTTAGTGTAAGATAGGTGTTGGTCCACTTTCAGGCAAAACAGAAACACTAAAGCAGGGGCGTAGCTAGGGGGGAGCAGGGGGCTCCGGGTGCAGCAGGTCGGGGGGGCCTAAGGGGGTCCTGAGTACAGGTGGGGGCGGTATTTTTTTTTTATATTTGCCCCAGGTACCAGAAAGCCTGGCTACTCCTCTGCACTAAAGGCTGTGCCTTGGACCCACTGAAGGTCCCCTGGTGGTGTAGTCAGACAGGGCACATGGATAATAAATAGGACCATAGTCAACAGAACCACCATCAAGTATTTTCGTCAGCATCAGTCTCAACTAGGAGGGGTCACATTGGCAAAGTGACAGAGGTGACTTGGAGCAATTTGGTGACATTGGTTGGTGCCCAAGAGGCTGAGATAGCAATAAAGGGGAAATCCATTGTACAACACCACCGGATCCTCAGGGTAAAATCTCTGATATAATAGTACAGTAATTGTGAAAGATTGGGGATACGATTGGAATATGAGACTGATGGGGAAAGGGCTATAACTATAAGACTCATATATTCAGAGGACTAAGGAAATCAGCATGTGTACTGCTAGAATGTTACATATGAATGTAACATGAATATGACTGTCCTAAACTGTTGTTTAAATTGAAGCAGAAATGGCAGAGATATTGGGGTTTATAGGCTCAGCCATTGACATTCCCCCTTACATCCTGTCCCCCAATCAGCTCAACAGAGTGGGACAGGATTTCTGGCCCCTCCCTCCTGCCCCTTCCACCACCTCCTCCTCCAGATTCATCACAGATCCAAGGGCCACACCCACTTTTCCAGAAGAGAAATCATAAGCTGAACCTGTGAATCTTGATATCTTGGCCATTTCTTCTTCAATGTAAAAATGGAAGACAGTTTAGGACAGTGCCAAATGTAGCCCGACGCAAAGGTGTAACAATTACCTTCATTAGCACTTTAAGAGTGTAAAAAACTCTTTAAAGAGGAACATCAGACCAAAAATAAAAAGGGGCAACCCCCCCCCCCCCCCCCCATCAGCCCCTACTTACCTTCTGGTTGTTGCCGCTGCCTGCCACGGCAACATCCAGCTACTTTGGGGGCCCGATCCTCTCCCCCGCCGGCTTAGACGTCTGTAAATGACAGTACGGCTTTAGCCATGCTCTTCAAAGTCCTCTGCTCAGCGAAGTCTCGCAGGATTTCGAGCGGCTCCATTGCATCCCATTCATAGGCACTGCGCAGGTGCGAGATTGGGGGCTGTGCGCAGTGCCTGATGAGATGCAATCCTTCAGAAGGTCATCCATAATCCGAGGGACCCAGAAGATGGATCCCCGGCGAGGTGAGTGAAAAAAAAACTGGAGGGGGCAGCGGATTGGTGAGGTTTGGGGAGGTTTTAACCTCCCTCGATTTTCCTCTTTAACCCCCTTACAGTTTTTGCTGAGCCATGCTTAGGTGGTGAGCTCCCAGTTTTGTCCTAGAAGAGAACTGACTCTGCCCTCTGCTGCTGAAAAAGCTCCTCAGCCTGCATGCCAGAACTATCCCCACACTCTTCCAGTTTATCTCCATTCTTAGATCAGTCTCTGCTAATGAAGGCAAGCTAGTGGAATATTTGAGAGAGATTTTTTTACATTTTTAATAGGGGTTAATGGAGTTTGTGACGTATTTATGTTCATATGTGCTTGTGTTTGTCTGCAGGGGTTGTGGTGAGAGTTAGTAGATATGTGTGATATGTTTGGCATTGGTGTGTGGGGGGTATAAGCAGGGAAATTGGTGGGCAGTATGCTTGATTCATTACAATCTTATTTATGATAGTCAAAATCTAAAAAAATCTAAATTCTGGACCATTTTCTTTCATTGTAGCCGACTAGCCGACGATCAGTTACCAAATTACTTAAGTGGCCCGCACTCTTTGAGAGGTTGAGCACCCCTGCTCTAATACAAAGATAACTATGGCAGCAGAAGAGTGTCCTGTCCATACCATGGCCTTGATTCACTAGGAGGCCGATTCATTAACAGCAGCAGGTAGCGACAGTTGAGCGACTGTAGCGGCATTTTCAGAGAGCCCGCTAGTAGTCGCTGTGCTTGGCCGTTGTCCGATAGTTGATAGCGACTCAGTCGGTTTGCCGTAATGTTGAATATTGGGTGAGGAGTCGCTATTTGACAGGTTCCGCGCTGTATGAGAGCGAATGATAGCGACTGGCACTAGCGACCGGCTCCCACCATATTCATTAAAAAATCACGCTCCAAAAATTCTCGCGCTGTAAAAGGCATGTTTAAACCCCAGAGCGCTGGCGGCGATGGGTTAAAAGTAGTTTTTTTAACCCCCAAACAACCATATTTTTGGAAACCCAAAAAGTTTTTTAAATAATTTTGTAGTATGAATATATTAATATCAGACCTGTAATATCAATTCAGTACAGTTTTTATTTTTATTTCTTCTTCCCTTAAAAAAATTATCTAAAATGGCAGAAGTGGTCACAGAAATGTTCACATTAAAAAAAAAAAAACATTAATAACAATTAATTATTAATATTTAAAGATTGTTCCATTGAAATGCATTGGAGCGCGCCAGGTAGCGAGAGGTCATACCTGTCGCTGTTCAAGGTCGGACGCTGGCGCTGTGGGCTGAGGCTGGAATAATGATGAATGAGTGGCTATCTGGCGCTATCTCAGTCGCTAAGCAGGATTGGCTTGATAAATGTGTGATTGTGGTGGGGAGCCGGCGTTCTCGGGGCGGGGCCCGTCATTACTGGCCGCTCACCAGTCGCTACCTGACGCTATTCCATCATAAATAAGGGCCTATGTGTTAAAAAAAATTCTCATGGTAGTAAAAAATTCATTTCATGAGAAAAAAAGCCTGAGAATGTTACTGCTGATAAATCACTAGTTAGGAAAACAATGAAAGTCATTGGCACTTTTTACTACAGTGTAATAAGGAGTAAAAAGTTCGCTACTTTTCTCAAGAGTAAAAAAGTGCCATTGACTTTCATTGTCTTCCTAATTAGTGATTCATCAGCAGTGAAATTCTCAGCCTTTTTTCTCATGAAATGAATTTTTTACTACCATGAGAATTTTTTTCAACTAGTGAATCAAGGCCTATATCTCCACATGATTTCCTTCCTTTAATTGGAAGTAAATGCTGCATGAAGTGGGGTTAGATAGCTGGAAGACCACGTTAACATTTGTGCCCACTGGCATGTCCCTGGCTGCCTATACAGACAGTGGTGTAACTAAATGTGACGGGGCCCTGGTATGAACATTAAATGGGGCCCTTTCACAGCTCATACAGTAAACTTTTTTTCTGTCTTTTAACTCAACTGGATACAGCTGGACAACTAAAGACTGAAACAGCAGAGCCAAATCCTGCTTCCTTTATCAGGTGAGCACAAATATGAATAAAAAGGGAATGGGGTCCTCCTGACCTTCTGGGCCCCGGTGCAGTGACTTCACCCCAGCTACATCTCAGGTCTACTTATAGGGAACAGCAGCTACATCTCAGGATAAGAAAGACTGAATGAAAATAAATGTCAAAGGCCCATCAGGAGTCGTGCTTCAATAAATAGCCAGAAGAGGGAGACACTGAGCCTGAGCAAACCCATGACAGGGCTGTGCCAAGGGCAAAGAAGGGATTTGCATAACAAAACTGGGCATCATTTTTTTACACCATATAAAAGAGCAATACAAATGCTACCATGATGCCACGCTACTGCACTATGCAGTAAGCAGAAAATAAAGGGCAAGCGTGATGAAAATGTGAAATCTTTCATTTCAACTGATTAAATCAGGTTTACAAATTCCTAAATTAAACTTGATGAGCCTCTGCCAACATCAAGAAGTTTTTCTGGTACCAGTTTGCATGGCCAGCCTTTAGGATACGCGCGGTGTGCAGTCGCACAGGGAGCCATCATGACTTCTCTTTTCCAATATCCTCCATCTCTCTTCTTTCGTTTGTTACGCATTTCTTTATCATTCTTTTTTACCTTTTGTCTTTCTTGAATTTTCCTTTCTCCATCCTTTATTTGATGATATTTTACTTACATTCCGTAGTTTTTTCATGCCGTTTCAACATTTCCTCCATCTTCCTGTTGTCTCCATCTCCGCTCACCTCCCATCTATTTTCAGCTTCTTCTCATCTTTCACCTTTTATCTTCTTTCCATCTCTTTTACAGTTTCTTACTGTTTTTCTCTTTGTTTTTTCTTTCGCTTGTTCTTTCTTTTTCCACTGTCCTAATTTTTATCTTTCCCTATTCAACTATCTCACTTTCTCTTTCTCCTGTATTCTTCTACATTTCTCCCATCTCAATCTCATTCCCTCAATCATTCTTTCTCTCTTTCTCTCTCATTCTTTCTTTCAATATTCCTCTTTTTCTTTTTGTGTTTTTTTCTATTTCCGCCTTCCTAATTTTTATCTTTACCTATTCAACTCACTCGCTTTCTCTTTCCGTATTCCCTTGCTTTTCTACATTTCTCCTATCTCAATCCCATTCTATCAATCACTATTTCTCTCTCTCGTTTTCCCCAATTCACCTCACCCTGCTTTCATTTTCACATTCCCACCAACCTTCTCATTCTTTTTACATTGCTTTTCTCATTCTCTTGATCTCTTTTTTACATTTCCTATTATTTCTCTGTTGTCTACCTTCAGTCATTCTTTTTCTGCATTCTCTCTCTTTTTACCCTATAGCTTTGTCTTCCTCTCTTCCTCGTTTCCTCTGTTGCTCACCCTCTATTATTTATGTGTGTGCTGGGGGAAGGGGGGGTTCATCCTGAAATCTTGCACAGGGCAACACTTACCCTAAGGCTGGCCCTTGCCAGTTTAGACCTACCTGGCCCTGGAGCAGTTCATTTGACCTTTTATCGGTCTCATTAGATTTGTTTCACACAGGTATTATTTCTTCATGAAAGATATACTAATTAGTGTCAAATTCTCCAAAAGGCAACCTAGGCAGGTGGGTGCATGAGGCCTTCTAAATTCCAGTGGGGCCTAGTTCACTTCTATTCTTTTTTTTTTTTTTTTTAATTAATTTTTATTGGAGAAGTGCAAGTTACAGACCATGTTCAGGCTACAAGGAAATACACACAGTATCTGAAGCATTAAAACACAACAAGCAGGTTGGATATCGATCAACTCGCGACAAGTCGACAAGAACATAATGTATCAATAGAAAGAGACCATCCACTTCTATTCTTTTTAATTCATGGTAGACAGGTGCGGACTGGCCATAGGGAGACTCGAGCAAATGCCCGGTGGGCTACACTGCCTTGGGGAGCAGTCAGGGGTGCTACCATTACTAACACTCCCATCCAATCCCATCCCCCCTACCACCACTCTATCCCCTCACCCAAGCAATCCCAGCCCATGTCCTCACCCTAATGATACAGCCTCAGCCTTGGAGCACACTGGCTGACTGTCCAGGGAGCAGCAGAGGTGCCACTGGCTGGTCATGGGCAGGCCAGGTGCTGGTAAAATCCCAGGCTGATTTTTGGCTCCAGTCCACCACTGATGGTAGATGACCACACTAGAACCCATAAGGTCCACATCATAATGCAGGTTACATTGTGACCATCTCTTTTTACTTTAAAGTGGACCTCCAGTCCAGTCCAAGTCTCTGTGCTGTCACTGTTCAGAGCATGTAGTGTCAATCAGATCACAAACAGTAATGTATAAGGTTGCAGTAAAGCTGCAGTGTAGACATAGTGTAGTGTAGACATAGGGATAATCCTGAACAACCCAAAAATGACTACACCAGGCATTCAATGTATTCAAGAAGCTTCCAGATACATCGCAATATTGGGCGCACAAGCAATGTTAAGTTGTGCAATGCCAGGCATGTTCCCCTATAAGGAGACCTGAGGCAAATTACATGAAGTCTTTACATTGAACTCCTCAGTGCTCACAGGCCTGTGTATGGAACATTTCCCTTTACATACCAGACCATCTATCAAGGCTTCCATAAACACCCTACAGAATGCTCCTCCAAACAGCTGAGGCCACCATGAATAGACCAGTACAGTGCCCATCACTACCCCAAACACTATATCCCAGGGCTTCCCAGCACTTTATTCTAGAAGGACACATGGAAAAGCTTTGCTTACTGGACAACCTTCCCATTATTACAGGACACAGATGAACATCCGAAAAAATCAAACCAAGACAATCAAAAAAGTCATTTTTTTTTCTACAGAATGACATCTTACGGGGTTTGCCTATAGGCATATATATGTTATAGGACTATCGAGACTCCTGGTGCCTCAGGGGGGCATACAGAGTACTGGAGACCCTCCCCCATGCATAGACCCCCATAACCCCACAATCCTTTCCTGACCCTCAAGCGAAATGCAGCCCCACGATCGGCCGCCGGAAGTCACATGAGTGACCGCTGTCGGCCAATTGCCGGTTGCCGATCAAGGTTCAGGTGTGGATTGTGGATGGTTGGAGGAGTCTATGCACGGGGGACTGTCACAATGGAGCCCCACACCCATTATGTAGAAAATGGGTTTGTAGCATTTTACGCTTGCTTTTGTTTTGGTCCATTTTGAAGAGGAAGTCCAGTCAAAAATGACCAGACTCTTTAAAGTGGACCAAGATTCCAGGGCCGCCTGATTCCCTCTCCCTGGGTCATCCTGAATTGGGATGCCATGCTGCGTGAGTCCCCAGTAAAACCTACCTGATGCCTGATCCAACGGCGCATGTGCAGGCTGTGTATGCGCTACATTAAGCTTTTAGGCAGGCACATCCCCACGCCAGGCATTTGTGAATGGCCGGAGCAGGCTCGCAAGGATGCAGTCATTGGGCACATGGCTGCATTGGGTCCTTAGCCGATTCTTACCAGAAAGAGCCAAATGGAGCCAAGCGTGTTGATTGGCTGTTTGTGCGCATATGTACTGTAGGAAAGGTGAGTTTTTCTGGGTGATCTTGGGGGTTTCACACAGTGGGGCATCAGAAATCAGGATTCTCCAGGGATAGTCAAAATCCACTTTAATATGCAGCAACGGGGCAGCCCGGATTATTGTGCTGCTAAACCAGAGATTGGGACTGTCTGTGTTTTCACCTCTTCCGGGTTGCGCATCCCACATGACTTCAGGCAACCTATCAGGCTCGCCGGTGGTCGTGGATATTACTGCCAGCCATGCAAGTCTGATAGGCTGATCCATGACCCACTGTGGCAAGATCCTGGAAGAGGTAAGTATCCGGATAATCCTGTTTTTCTGGTGAGCGCTGCCAATCCACAGCAGGGCAGACAATTCCGACTACACCACTGCTGCATATTAAAGAGGAAGCCCTGTCATTTTTATTTGAAAATTTTATTTAAAGTGGACCAAAACCCAGGATTTTGACTATCCTGGGTTTTGGTCCTTTCCTCCAGGGCATCTCGATCGGGAGTGCCCCACTGTGTGAAACACCCCAGATTGCCGAAGCCGACTCACCTCTTCCTGGTCCTATGGCGCAAGAGCGGCCGCTCATCCAATCAGCCCGCTCAGAGCTGCTGACATCATTCGTCTAAGGCCAGCGGCTTAGAGCGCGTTAGTGACTGCATCCCCCGCTACCCTCTAACACGGAGCGTGCCCGTGCCAGTCATTCAAAAATGCCCTGCTAGAGGGATAGCGGGGATGGCCGCAGCTTGCGCATGCGCAGTTGGACTGGGAAACAAGGTAAGTGTATGGGATGACCTGGGGGGTTTCACAAAGCAGAGCATCCCAATTTTTGATCAATCGATAAGATTCCCAGGCCAATCACAATGGGTTTTGGTCCACTTTAAGGAAAGTGTATTAATAAAAATACCCACCCAGAATCACAGTTAATCCCACTTTTGATTTGCAATATATATATATATATATATATATATATATATATATATATATATTTATATATATATATATATTTTTTTTTTTTTATATATATATATATTCCTTTGTATTTTCTGATTCAGAGCAGAGCCCACAGAATACAGCCTCCTGCCTCTGACTGTTTCCTCCATAATCTTCATTAACTCACTGATAAGATACAGTTAAGTGAGCAAATGTTTACCCTTATTCGATTTGAACTTTTTATTTGCTCTAAAGCTGGACTAGATAAAATAAAATAAGGCTTCTCTGGCTGAAATCAGGATAAGAGCAAAGAACCAAACAATCAGCTTCTCCCTCCCCTGCAAAGTCATTGTTTGGCCTTATCTGGCTCTCAGGACACACAGTAAAAATTATTATCATCATCCTGCCGGGAGCTGAGCAGTAATGGCTGAGCCTGCCCAGAGCTAAAACATTGAGGGCCAGATTTATCAGAACACAATGAGGGTGTGCGCGCCACATGGGTGCCATCAGTGCCTATCATTATGGGTACAAACCAGATTGTTTGCTCGCATAGGCGCATGGCAAAACACACATTTACTAAACTGTCAGTGTACAGTGCAGGGCACCAACATTATATGGGACAGCGCTCTCAACTCTCATAGAATATAGTGGGCAAATTACACAGCATTGCTATCTTACCTGTTTTTGTATTTTTATTAATACACTTTTGTCCAAGGCTTTGGAAACATGAGAGGGGCACAATAATATGTAATAATGTGTGTATTGGGATCTTTTTTTAATCACCAGAAAGTTTGTCCCATATGTAGCATATATAACTTTATTTTCTAGTCTTTAAAGCGGAACAAAAACTAGGAATTTGACTTTTCCGTATAGGGATGCCCCGCTGTTTGAACCTCACCTACTCATGCTCTGACGCCGCATGTGCGGGCTCTCGTCCAATGACGCCTTACACCAGGGATGCAGGGGATGCTGACAGCAGCCTGCCGAATGATGTCATCTCAGCAGGTGGCTCCCATTGGATGAAAGCCTGTACATGCGCTGTTTAAGCGAGAAAAAGGTGAGTTTTTAGGGGTGAACACAGGGGGCATCCCAAATGGGGATACCCCGGGTAAAAAGCAAACGACTGGCCCTGGAATCTTTTAGATTCCAGAACGGCGGCTGGTGTTTTTTGTTCCACTTTAAATTGTTACATATATAGGTTAACAAATAGTGACATATATAGGTTAAAAATATGGACACACCCTGGCATAGCCTATGTTTTAAAAGGCAGTTCGCTACACTGGGGCCTTTACACTATGGCAAGCTCAAACACCAGCATCATAAAGCATACTGTACTGGTGAGCTCTGTGCTGTTGAAAAAGGTGGACTGTATCAAATCAGGCCCTTAAACAGGAAATAAACCCATTTTTTTCACTAGCTTGGGTTTCGTTCCTCCTGCCTGGGGCATCTCAATTTGCCCCACTATGTGTATGCCCCAGGATCGACTGAAAACTGTTTCCACAAGACAGCGGTCACATGATGAACAAAAAACTTTATGTCAGCAAAAGCAATAAAATGCTCAACCAATCAGCAAATGCTTGTTCATAGCTCAATAACATTGGCCATTTCCGCAGATCCATTCTCATCCAATTGTGGTTGATTTTGTGATTTTTCCTTTGCAAATTGATTAGTGGAAACAATCTGCCATCTTGGGGCCCTATACAGCAGCAATGTCTGGGCCCCCTCATAATCAATGTGTGATGGCTTGGGTCCTAGTTTTAAGCTGAGCCTCTGGCCCCAAGGCAACCAGGCTTAAAGCAGACTCCCCAGGACACCAGTAATCTTTACCTTATCCTCACTCCCCAGCCGGGTATCCAGCACCGCAATTGACTGCCCAGCGCTTACGTGGGTGGGGGAGCGAGGTTAAGGTAAGGACAACAGGTGTCCGGGGGGGGGTTATGTGCAGGGGGGCTCCAGCATTTTGGACGCCCCAGCCTGTCATATAGTGGGGGCGCCCACCAACACCCTCACCGCAGAGGTTGTTGGTCCGCTTTAATGCAAAAGGTTGTGACATTGAACTGAATCTCTGTCCCCAAGGCAGTCAGGCATATTATTCAGGCCATAAAGAAAATCAACCTAGGGGCCCATACATCGCATTATAGGCTATGCTCCCCTCTCTAACCTATGTGTGATGGCTTAGCCTTTAGTTTGTATAGGCCCCCAGCTTGGGGGAGGAGCCTGACACCCTCATTTATCATCAATACCAGCAGCAACAGTGGGGCAGCCTGCAGGTCTCATTTCAATGTGGCAATTAGGGCCAACCTGGCCCAGGGCCCCCCTCTTTCACAACTGTACAACTTGATCCCCATACTGGAGCCTTAGCTTTCCTACCCTGATGGCTGCCCTGGGTCCAGCCATGAAGCTCCAGCTTATCAATCTCTATTAAAAACCACAGGGTGTAATGATGACCGTCTGTATTGATATTGAGTAGCGAGTAACAAAACACTGTGTACACTAATGTTGTGTAGCATTTACCAATTCACAGTCTACAACAATGTTGTGTAGTATGTAACCATGCAGAGTCACATTGATGTCGTGTAGCATGTAACAATGCATAGTCTACGTTGGTGTTGTGTAGCATGTAGCAATACACAATCTACATTGATGTTGTGTAGCATGTAACAATGCACAGTTTACATTGATGTTGTGTAGTATGTAACCATGCAGAGTCACATTGATGTTGTGTAGCATGTAATAATGCATAGTCTGCATTGATGTTGTGTAGCATGTAACAATACACAGTCTACATTGATGTTGTGTAGCATGTAACAATACACAGTCTACATTGATGTTGTGTAGCATGTAACAATACACAGTCTACATTGATGTTGTGTAGCATGTAACAATGCACAGTTTACATTGATGTTGTGTAGTATGTAACCATGCAGAGTCACGTTGATGTTGTGTAGCATGTAACAATACACAGTCTACATTGATGTTGTGTAGCATGTAACAATACACAGTCTACATTGATGTTGTGTAGCATGTAACAATACACAGTCTACATTGATGTTGTGTAGCATGTAACAATACACAGTTTACATTGATGTTGTGTAGCATGTAACAATACACAGTTTACATTGATGTTGTGTAGCATGTAACAATACAAAGTCTACATTGATGCTGTGTAGCATGTAACAATACATTTCATTACAGCATTTTATCTCTAAGCTACATCCATACTTTTGTTATTTCTTGAATGGTAAAGAGGAGCCATGCTGAGGGCTTTTAGTGATCTAGCTCCAGGAGTCTATAGCATGTGACAGACTTCTGTTACGGCATCTAACCTAACACCAGGGGATCACTACACAGCAATAGTTACACAAACCACAGCCCACAACACAACGCTACTAACAGCCTGAAACACAAAAAAAAGCTCTGCAGATAAGCCCCAGGCCAGGCCAGAGGGGTGACACTCACAGTGTACTCACACTGCTGTGAGTGTGTGTAATACAATGTATAATACTGTAACAGAAAAATAAATAAACAAGTTACCTAAATCACAATAGACTCATACACATGCGAAGCCAAATATTCAACACAATGTTTACATTGAAACTTTTTTCCTGGATTTGATTATTTTCCAA
Organism: Gastrophryne carolinensis; assembly: GCA_027917425.1. NCBI lineage: Eukaryota > Metazoa > Chordata > Amphibia > Anura > Microhylidae > Gastrophryne > Gastrophryne carolinensis. Next base: position 382,409,674 of record CM051239.1, read on the forward strand.
CATCTAATTCTGCACCTATCTCCCCAATTTATGTTAAAGATGAGCAACACATCCGATTTTCACTTTTGGGGGGTATTGTTCCTCTAAGTGGGGGAATCCCAATCCCAATTCAATGTTCACTCGCTCACCTTCTTGTCCATCCCACAGAGCAGACTTAGGGGTGAGAATGTGCGCGCTGATTGGCTGAGTGGCCCACTCAACCAATCAGCGCGCTCGCTTTCACTTGGCACCCGTCGGCGCCGCTGATGGCTAAGCAGAGTGCGCCGCCAGCCGCATCCCCCGTTCACCTCCTAGCCACCACGTGCCTGCGTCGGGGGCAGAGATGCGGCGAGGGCTCCGGGACAAGGTGAGTGAACTGTGGCTTCTGGGGGGTTTTACACAGCGGGCACCCCAATTCAGGATGCCCTAAGGAGTGGAACCTTAGACTCCAGGGTCTCCGATGTTCCTCTTTATTGACCTATCACTGCAGAGTCCTCTAGCCCTATGTTTTGGTGTAATACTAGATTCATCTCTCTCAGTCACACCTCACATTCAGTCACCAACTCAAAAACATCTCCTGCATCAGTTACTTCCTCACATCCGAAACCAATGAAATGTGAGTGCAAGCCAAGATCATCTCCCAACTTGATTACTGCAAAACCCTCCTTTGTGGTCTACCAACAAAACATACTGGCACCCCTCCAATCTGCTGATCTCCTCATTCACCTCTACCATCACTTTGCTGGTGCTGCTCCTCTCTGGAAATCCCTACACTGGCTATCACTATAGAATAGAATTCAGTTTAGACTCCTAACCTACAAAGCCCTCTGCTCCCACCTGTCTTGGTGTTATATTGGACTTCTACCCCATATGAACACCCCAGATTTAGTCGCTTGCCACCTCCTGTCGTCTCCAGCTCAGAAACATCTCCCGCACCAGTCTCTTCCTCAACTCCAAAGCCACTAAAATTCGAGTGCATGCCCTGATCATCTCCAGACTTGACTAGTGCAACACCCTCCTCTGAGGTCGACCTGAAAACATACTAGCACCCCTCAAATCTATTCTCAACTTTGCTGCTCACCTCATCCACCTTTCCTCTGGCTTCCACTGCACTGACTGCCACTACTTGAAAGAGTTCAAAATTAGTTCAAACTCCTAACCTTATTCTACAAGGCCCTCACGCCCATTCCTACATTCTATCACTAGTCCAAAGATACCAACCCAGGCACAGTCTCTGATATGCCAGTGACCTCCTCCTGTCCCCAACCGTAATCACCTGCTCTCACTCTTGTGTCCAGGGATTCACATGTGTCACTCCAATCTCTTGGAAAGCCTTTCCTCATACCTTTTGCCACTCTCCAACGCTTATAGTGCTACTGCAGGTAGAGGTAATTGTTACACCATTGTGTCAGGCTACATTTGTCACTGTCCTAAACTGTTTTCCATTTTTAAATTGAAGAATAAGTGGCCGAGATATTGAGGTTTACAGGTTCCGCTCATAATTTCTCTTCTGAAAAAAGTAGGCGTGGCCCTTGGATCCATGATGCTACTTAATAATCAGATCTCTGCGCTGACAGCAATTTGATGAATCTGGAGGAGGAGGAGGAGGGAGGGACCCGAAATCCTGTCCCTCTCTGCTTAGCTGATTGGAGGACGGGATGAAAAAGAGAATGTCATTAGCTGAACCTGTAAACCCTGATATCTCAGCCATTTCTGCTTCAATATAAAAATGATAAACAGTTTAGGACACCGGCAAATGTAGCCCGAGCAATAGTGTAACACTTACCATTGCCTGCAGTATCACTTTAAAACCTTCAAAAGCACCCTTAAACCCTTATTTAGACAAGCTTACCATCTGGCTTACCCAATCCACTTTACAGTCTTGTCACCCTTCAGAGCACTTGCTGCATTGCTTAGTAAATTCCCTTTGTGACTCAACATCTTGTCTCCACCCTCATCCTTTAGATTGTAAGCTCACAAGGGCAGGGTCTCCTGTACCCGAAGGGGTGGGCTGCTGAGCCACCAATAAACTGGTAAGGAAAATTAATGGTTCAGCTATTTCCACCCTATATCTGGTGCTGCCTGGGGCAGCTGCCTCACCTGGCCTCATTACAGGAGCACACACTTGTGACACTATAGTACTGGCATTACACGCTATCACACTAAATACACAATAAATAATAACACAATCCCATTATCAGACCTCATTACTGAGCACACCTCTATAAAAAGGATTGTTATGTATTTACTAGAATTGTGTATACACTTAGATCACTTCTGCTGATAAATTAAGTTGTTTTGGGTCATGTCTTGTTGAGTATTAAAGTGGACCAATCACCATATTGGCCGGCCGATCACCTACCCCCGTGGCAACACAATTTGGGATGCCCCACTATGTGAAACCCCACCGATCATCCGCATCCACGGCATCTTGTGAATGAGGTGCAGGAGCATGCCACAGACCACAGGGAGACCGGGGATGCAGCGGCTCCCCTTTCTCAATATTATAGCTGTTTCCAAACAGAACTGTGCGCAGTGCATTAACATGTATATATATATATATATATATTATACTGTCAGTATTGGACTGGCCGACCAAAACCCCAGAGGATTATGGCTTGCCTGGAGAGTTATCTCAGGTTATTTTATTCAGTATATTATAGTTGGTCAATAAACATTATTACAATCTAATTGTGTTTTATTTTGAAGGGTGGGTCCCAAGGATTTTCTCTGGTGGGTCCCAAAAGTGCTGCCATCCAAGTACATGTAAATGGGATTTTCAAAAGTGTCTTGTGTATTCTAAAACATTGTCCTCCATGTGTTGAGCTGCTTTCATATTTGTTCCTCTTATGTTAGCAAATGTATGTTTTATAGAACCCTTTTTCACTACCTGGAATATGTTGCTATTAGCAACCGTACACCAAGTCTGTACACCAAGATCTACAAGAAGAGAGAAATTACCCCTGTACTCGTAGTAGGTTGCTGCTGTGTATGTGTAAGCTGAATACGCTTTAATAGGATTGTAGGTAGTGAAAACTGCTAAATAAATAAATACAAATACAAGATCAGCTCAGCAGCTTGAGGACATCATTTTGGCCCCCAAAAATATACACAAAATTTCATCAAAAGTGGACATTCCTTAAGCATTAAACGTAAAAAAATGTGAACATTTAGTAGACTATTAAGATTAAAACAAAAGAATCTGATGACATACAATAGAAAGCATGTCACTATAAATATACAAATAAACTATACTACTACTAAAATAGCCGTTTCAATATTATAGATTCCTATCAATATTATAGATCCTGATATACAGTGTAACAGTAAACATTAAATAATTGGCTTGCAATACAGGAATCTCGCTCTGTTCTCAGGGAAAAGATTGCGAAATGGAAAGGCTGAACAATTATTGTCACTGTAAAAGTAGTTGTATTCGTTTTTCGCGATGTTCGAATATATGCTGCATAACTATATGGACCTGCTCGTTGTAATCTAATGCTGATCAATGAGACTCATTAAAGAGCAGGGGCGTAACTTGAGGGGGTGCAGGGGATGCAAGCGCACCAGGGCCCAGGAGGTGGGGGCCCCATCATTGTTTCTCTTTCACCTTATTTATCATAGTTGAGCTCACTTGACAGCATTTAGATAAAGGTAGCAGCATACATCTCTGCTGTTTCAGTCTTTCGTTGTCTATAGCTGAATCCAATTGGGTTAGAAGACGGAAAAAAGTTTACTTTATGAGCCTTGAAAGGACCTCATTTAATGTTAACACCAGGGCCCGTCACATTTAGTTATGCCACTGTTAAAGAATATGTATTCTGTATATCCGTATTTATTACCGAAATGTTAACAGTTGATTATTAGGAATCTCATTAAACCTGTATAAGATTATTAATAATTAATAGCACATTTTCTAAATTCGGGTACAGCAGTAGGGATCACGTGACAAATAATCTAATAATGCAGCATGTGGGCAGTTATTTCGTTTTAACAAAGTATCGACAATTGACAATGTCATTCTAAAAACTCACTAAAGTATTCACGAGCCGCTTGGCCAAAATGAGAACTATTCGCTATATTATTCGTATATCTAATATACTAGTAATTCAGGGTAACTATTCTCGTGAGCATCTATATAGTGTATAAAAGCTGGGGTGATATAAATATATAGTCATTATAATGAATAAACAGGTAGTAATTCCTAAATACACTGATGTTAAATGGATTAGATTTATTCGGGGTAGTTCACATTATATGAGTGGCAGTTTATTCCTTACTGTCACAACGATTATTCCTGCAGACTCACTGTATACATTGTATCCTGTTACACGGGTTGATTTATTATTATTGCTACATTGTCACTATACAGACAAATGCACGCCTGTCCTATTACTATATGGAGATCCTTATTATTTATAATAATATAATAAAATAACGGAGATTAATCACTGTAGAGGTACGGTATACAAGGTCCCTATATTAACAATTAATTGTGCATAATAATAGGGGTGATCACATTATAAATCGCCTCTATATGAACAATATCGGTATTTGCGGCTACTATATAAAAATTCTCATCATAAAAGGACACTATATACAGGCTATTTATTTTTCTACTGGCATTATATACATACAATGTACTCCTGCACTTTCACTATAGGCAGCGAGTTATACACATTCACTGTATAGGTACGTTATATGGACAATTTATTCCCACACTTTCACAATTATTATTATTACATGGCTTCTTACATTTTACAGAGGCTCTATATGGATAAAGTAATCATTGATGGCAACAACATCATATAGAGATATTATATATAGGCAATTTATTTTTTATATACCGGCAATATGTATATATATATATATATATATATATATATATATATATATATATCACATTCAAATGATAGGTAATTACGTTATACGGGATCACTATATAGACAACACAGTCCAGCACAGTTATTATTATTAAATGGCTTATCACATACATAAATTCACTGTATAAGTACAGTATACAGGGTTACTATACAGACAATGAATTCCCACACTGTCACTAATACTACTACTACTAGTAATAATGATAATAATAAGAAGAATATATACATACAGTATACAAATTCACTGTTTGTATAGGTCCGGTATATTGGGTCACTATAGGGAAAATGTATTTCTATACTGTGACTATAGGGGGGATTACACTATAAAAAGGCTCTATTTTGAGCAAATACGTATTTACGGCAACTCCTCGAAAATTCCCATCATCTAAAGACATTATATACAGGCTATTTTCTATACTTTCACTACCGAATATATGCAATGTACTCCTGCACTGCCACTATATAGAGAGAGTCCCATTATACACAATCGCTGTATAGCTAACCACGGTATAGAGGGTCGCTATATTGACAAGTCATTCCCAAACTGTCTCAATGAATACAATTATTATTATTATCGTTAATACATAGCTTATTACATTACACAGATTCTTTATATGGAGAATGTATTTTTTCTATATGAACCGTGGCCACGTTACACAGCAGGGTTACTGTATAGGTAACCACATTATATCGCAGAGTCATTGTATAGGTAAGCACATTATACAGAGGGATCAATGTATAGGAAACCACATTATCACTGTATAGGAAACCACATTATACAGCAGATCACTGCATAGGTAATCACATTATACAGCAGGTCACTGTATAGGTAACCACAATATGCAACAGAGTTACTATATAGGTAATCACATTATACAGCAGACCGACCATATCGAAAATTCACTTTTATACTATCACTTAAAGGCTGATCACATTATAAAGAGGTTTTCTATAAACAGTCATATTATATTGGGCCACTATATAGACCACAAGTGGCCGGACAATCCCAGTATACAAAATGACGAGATATGCGGGTATGCTCGCATTATACAGCAAGGTCACTAGTTAGGTAGCCACATTATAAAACAGAGAGGCTGTATGGACCATTTCCTTCTATACTGTATCTATAGGGCTGATCGCATTATTCAGGAGCTCTTTATGGGGAAAGTTATTATTTACGGTCTCTATATGAGCAGTCGCATTATATAGTGCAACAGTAGTCATTATTTGTAATCCTGTAATACATTATGACTATATACAAAAACACTACAGCAAGGTCACTATCTAGGTATAGCAGGGTCATCGTATGGACTCTATTTCTTTATTGCCTTTATTATTATTATATTAATATTATTCCGTAGGGAGCATTGCACCTTATGATTCGTAACCTCTATATAAATATTTGTATTATATAGGGTCTCTATGAATCTATTAATGTATTGCCTAGTACAGAATGACCATATAGCCCCCTACATTGTACAGCGGGGGTCATCGTATGGACTATAGACTTCTGTACCATCTCTGTAATGCTTATGGCATTAGACTGGAGAATAGAGAGAGACTATTCGCATTATATAGAGCTACTATACGTGTATGTTTGCAGGGGAAATCTCATTATACAAAATGACTATATAGGCAGCAGCTGTATTCATTTCTATACAATAACTATTGGGCTACATGTGGAGGGGATTCGCAGCCTACATACGTATATTCGCAATAGTTAGGACCGCTATACATGTATATAGTTCTAAGCTCTCACTATATTGAGAAGTATAGTGGGTAAATATATACGTGTGTGTATGTGTGTATATATATATGTGTGTGTGTGCGTGTGTGTGTCCTGGAGTTATAGTGTGTATATATATAAATTATATATATCAGTCCTGGAGCTATGATATATATATATATATATATATATATATATATATATATATATATATATATATATATATGTGTGTGTGTGTGTGTGTGTCCTGGAGTTATAGTGTGATCATTCGAAGGTCCCCTTTAGTTTTCCCTCGTGTATCGCTATATAATAAATAGGTGCATTCTATAGATCGCATCGTCAGTGTGACCCTATAGGGCGGCGGGGGGTGAAGGATGCCAGTTATGTGGGTTGGTCGCGGGTGGGTCGCTTACCCCGGGCGCGGTCCACGAAGCTGCTGATGGTGTTGGCGGATCGGGCGCTGGGCAGCAGACTCGCATTGATCCCGAGTTTCTCGGCGGCGGAGAAAGTTTGGTAAATAGCCATCATGTAATCGTGGGGCACCACCGGTGGCGGGCGGCTCTCCCGGCGGGCTCTGCGGCCAGGGGGGATGGAGGCCGCTCGGGCTTCGGGTAGATCCCGGAGGAGGAAGAGGCAGAGGAGGAGCAGCAGGGTGGCGGCGGGGGTCTCCATGGCAGGCAGCGGCTGGGCGCTGCTCGATCCCGCTCCGGCTATTGACAGTGCGGCTCTGTGGGTCGAGGAGGAGGTGAGGGGGTCTGGCCACGCCCCCTGACCACACCCCCTGTGTGAGTGAGGGGCCTCGGAGGCCCACCCGTACCCCTAGTTCTCTGGACTGGCTGTTGCCATGGAAACTCCTCCTAGTGATGTCTGTATGGGTGCTGAGGAGACCATAAATAAAGTATCCTATATATATATATATATATATATATATATATATATATATATATATATATATATCCCTTACTGACTCACAGGAAACAGGTCTCCTCATATATTACCCTATCCAGGGGCACAACAACACTACTGGTACACCCCCCCCCCCCCCCAAGAGCTCTGGTTTGCTGGTAGTTAAAGCAGACCTTCACCCTGAATAAGAGTCTATCTTATATGTATCCCACACCCTGTACATACAGATTGCTCACATTAAAAACCACCCAACCTGCATCTACTGCATTTTATGAGCCTTTAAACATCCAAAAAGGACGGCACATGGAGCGTCAGGCAGCCTGCAAACAGGAAGTGCCTTCTGACTGTGCTGCTCTGCATTCTGGGATTGCTGTCCTTTCCCTGACCCCAGCTCTGCTCTGTCTGTGCAAAGCACAGCTATAACCCCGCCCCCTGTACTTTACTCCGCTCTCCTCTCCTCAGTATGTGATGCTTCTGAGACAAGATGGCGGCGCCCATATCCTAGAGTCCTGAACAGAGTTGCAGCCCAGTGGGTGAAAGAATAAGTGACTATAAACTTAAAATATATTAATTTTAGATGCTGGGAAATAGTTTTTTAAGGGCATGGGCTCTTCATTAAATCATGCTGAAGGTTCGGTTTAAAGAGGAACAACCTGGATTTGGTTTCTTCTGCGTGGGGCATCCCAATGTATCCCCCGTAAACTTACCTTGCTTTCCATCCCATTACGCATGCACTGGCTTGCGTTCCATTCAGCTATTGCTTCGCCACCTCGAGCAAAGCTGATTGGCGAGCACGCCGCTGGTCGCACCCCTGCTCCTCCGCATGCCTGGCGTGAGTACGCTCCTCACATAGAGATATAATAGCGGAGAAGTGACCATGTGCCATGGGTTTGCCTGCCGAGGTGAGTTTACAGGCATTCCCAAGTTTCAGACACCAGGATGCCCCAGCGGACCTAAAGTCTTGGCTGGTGGTAGTTCCCTTTTAAAGCAGACCAAAACTCACATTTTTAACTAGCATCCCCTAAATTGCTCCCCCCATGAAGAGCACCTTTTGCCAATTATTAGTGCTCCTGCTTCACTCTAATCCCAGATAATGGCCCTTGTTTTAGCTGTAAAGCTCCGCCTCCTCCATTCATTGCCATTGTTGTGTGTGGCAATGATGTCATTGCCACACCTATGCAATGACTGAGATCACCTGCCATCTTACAGAGAGGGACAGCAAAAAAAAACAAGTTCCAGGATGATTCGAACAAAAAATTCCTTTCTAGTTCTACACCCTAAGAAGGGAGTATTGGCAGGTGCTATGGCCAAATGTATTTCACAAGTTCGGTGGGTTTTGGTCTGCTTTAAAGTCTAAAAGACTCCAGAACAGGCTATTTTCTCTCCCCGCCCGGGGCATCCAGATTTGGGATGCCCTGTTGTGTAAGTCCCTCCGAGTCCCCTGCTTCCAGATTCAACAGCACATGCGCAAGCTGCGGCTGCCATCTGCTATACATTTAGCAGAGTATAGGCTGGTATTTGTGAATGGGTGGTGCGGGCATGCACCCCGTTAGAGGGTAGCAAGTATGCAGCTGCCAGCGTGCTCAGCTCCGCTCAGCTCTTCTTGGCTAGACTCAGCAAAATTCTGCCGAGCACACTGATTGGACGAAAGCCCCCAAATGCGCTGGGAGACCAGGGGAAAAGTGAGTTTGCTGGGTGACCTGGGGGGTTTCACACAATGGGGCATCCCAAATCGCGGTGTCCTAGTGGCAAGGACCAAAACCTAGGATAGTCAAAATCCAGGGTTTTGGTCCACTTTAAAGTGAACCTATCAGGTGGTGTGAATGATGCCCCACTGTTTGAGCCCCCCACGATCACAGACACTTACCTTTTTGGGGATCCCACACCACATACCTGGCATCCCTGTGGCTGTGGAGTACTCTCACATCCAGCCATTTAGATAGGCTGGGGGCAGGGGAGCATGCATACATAAAGCGCTGATTGGATAAGAGCCCGCACATGCGCTGTGGGACAATCCGGAAGGGTAGTTTCTTGGGCGACCCCGGGGTTTCAGCTCACCAGAATTGTAATAATCCTGGTGATAGGTCCATTATAAAGAGGATCAAAATCCTCTGGTATTTGATAGGAATCAAAGCCTCTTGGAGCTGCGGAGTCTCAATTTTTTGGTATTTTATTGTATGCTTGTGCACACATAGGAATTTTTCTTCTGCATTTAACCCATCCATGCAGTGAGTGCACACATGCCTGGAGCAGTGCCCTGGCCTAATTGCAGCCAGGTTAGGTGTTAGGTGCCTTGCTCAATAGCACTTCAGTCATGTCCCATGGCCGGGAATCCAGCTCCAGCTGCTGCGCACACCCACGCAAGACATTTCTGAATGGCTGATGCAGGTACGCACAGCTCAAGAGAAGCGGCTAACCTGCCACTAAGCTTTACTAAGCCGCTCTGATGAGGATAGTCCGCACATGCATCATAGGATCACAGGGGAGGCAAGTAATCTAGGCAATCTGATCACACTTCTGTGCTGCACACAGTGCACATCTTTCTAGATGGGATAGTTCACACATCTCCCCTGCGTTACGCAATGTATCAAGAAAGCATCACAGACACCTTTTTCAACACAAGGTCAATAGAAGTCTATGGCAACGCAAGCACAATGCATGTATATTGCAGTGTACCTGTGTTATGCTTGTGTTGCATTTGCATTGCCACAGAATTGACCATTTGCTTATAATATATATAATATACATAACGCAAATGTATTGCCAACGGGTCAAAAGTGCAGCATTTGTTTTATTCAATACAGCTCTGGCATAATTACAAAATGCCAACTCTTAACGCAACAGAGAGGTAGTGTCTAAAGCATAACTTCCAAAAATCAGTGGAAATGGACGCTGCAATTTTGCGAGGAGGGAGAATTAATTAGTTGGTGAAATTTCTCGTTTGTCACATGACTGTTGACCGTTAGGGGACAGAAATTGACCACAAATAGACCCATACACTCCACTCCAATGTCTCAAATTCTTAGAGGGAGTGCACAGTACAAGCGATCTCATTAATGACCGAGACAAATATTTAGTGTCCGAATACAAATTGTCCGCTTGCATACAAGTCGTTCGCTTGGTCGCTTAACGACTGGTTGATTTATCTGTTCCTGGAAAAAGACCTTAACACCCAGGACCAGATTATGGGTCTCCATTTTATGGAGCAGTTCTTTCAGGAGGAGCCCTGCACCAACACCACTCCATCCCCTGTATTGTAGTAGAATACTAGCACTTAGTAAAACTTCACCTTTAATGTATCCATTTAAAATGATCCAGTTCCATAAGATCCAGAAACAGGATGACAACATGTAGATAACATAGTAGCGCTGCTACGTCTCACCGTCTTCCCTTGCTCATGCCTGCTGCTATCACACCATCTACCGCATGCTCAACAAACCCCTAACTGGCTCGCTCCAAACCACTGTGATACTGGGGGGGGGGACCAGACTGTGATATTGGCGGAGGGGGGAGGACCAGACTGTGATACTGGGGGGGGGGGGGGGGATCAGCCTGTGATATTGGGGGAGGGGGGAGGACCAGACTGTGATTCTGGGGGCAGAGAAGGAGGATTAGACTGTGATACGGGGGGGGGGGGGGGGGGGGATCAGACTGGGAGACCAGAGGGAGAAAGGGATTGGACCCTGATACTAGAGCGAGCGGAGGATCAGGAAAATCAGACTTGGAGACTGGGAGGAGAAACAGATTAGACTGATAGACTGGGGGGGGGGTAGACTGGGAGACTGGGAGGGGAGAATAGGATTAGACTGGGAGAATAGGGGGAAAGAAGGGTCTGACTGGGAGACTAAGGGGCAAGAAGATTCAGATTTGGAGACTGGGGGGTGGGAGAAAAAGATTAGAATGGGAGACTGGGGAAAGAGGAGGACCAGACTATAAGGCCCCTTTCACACCTAGCTGTTCTTGTCGTGTTGGAGTAAAAATATGCCAATGTATCAAAAAAAGGGAAAATAATGCAGCCTATTAAAAAGAAAGGTCCCTTTTGCATTAGTGCACTGCAGTTTGCCAAACGCTGACGTTTATGGGCACCGAAGGTGAAGTGCATGTATTGCCCCTCACCCATTGCTGCAGCCTCATCCTCCACTGCTGCTGCATCATCCTCTGCTGCTGCTGGTCCCACCTCCACCCTGTCCTCCACTGCTGATGTCTCATCCTCTGCTGCTGGTCCCACCTCCACCCTGTCCTCCACTGCTGATGTCTCATCCTCTGCTACTGGTCCCACCTCCACCCTGTCCTCCACTGCTGATGTCTCATCCTCTGCTGCTGGTCCCACCTCCACCCTGTCCTCCACTGCTGATGTCTCATCCTCTGCTGCTGGTCCCACCTCCACCCTGTCCTCCACTGCTGATGTCTCATTCTCTGCTGCTGGTCCCACCTCCACCCTGTCCTCCACTGCTGATGTCTCATTCTCTGCTGCTGGTCCCACCTCCACCCTGTCCTCCACTGCTGATGTCTCATCCTCTGCTGCTGGTCCCACCTCCACCCTGTCCTCCACTGCTGATGGTCCCGACGCTCCTCATCCTGCTGCCACTCCTGCTGCCTCTTTCCCCCGCACTGCTGGTCCTGTTGCCGCTCTGTCCTTCTCGTCCTCCACCTCTGCCGCTCCCGCCGCCTCGTCCTCTGCCGCTGCTGGTCCTGCCACTGTCCTCTGCCGCTGTCAGTCCCACCTCTGCCCCCCCCCCCCCCCCCGCTGTCCCCCTCGGCCTTCGCCACTGCCGCTCCTGCTGTCCTATCCTCCTTTAAATGCCAAGCCCATAGATTCTATGTGCACGTCTCTCCCCGTTAACTGGCAAGCATGTAGAATCTACAATCTGCTTGCGTTCCCCCCTCTTGTAGCAAAAAAAAAAAAAACTTCTCACCTTCGCCCGGGATCCAGACCAATTTTTTCCAAAAAAACAACCCTTGATAGTGCACATAGTAGTTGTATTTTATTTGAAAATGTCATAAAGCGCTCTTTTCAGTTTGGGGGAGTCTCCTGGTCAGGAACGGGGGGGCTACTGATACTTTAGTACAGTGGTACCGTTGTAATCGGGAGAAGTGGGGATTTTACACGCAATACAATTGAATTTTTTATTAAAATAAAATGTGACGAAGTTTCAAGAATATAAATTTTTTTTTCTATACATTTTTTTAGCCCCAAAATATTATGAATGCACTGAAAAAATTACAAATAAGACATTTTATGTTAAAGCCCAAACTTAGACCAAAATAAGGAATATATCATTTTTCTGGAAATTCCTGCAAAAATCACAGTTAAATATACATAGTGCAAATTGGTAAAAAATGGTCTGGCAACAGAGGGTGACATCTTTCTGGTGGCCGTAGCGCAAGGTTTTGAGTGCCGGCATCTCTTTCATTTTGGCAACTGCTATTTTGACTAGATAGGCGCTGAAAGTCACAGCACCCGATGTCAAGTAATTTGCTTTGATTGTTGCATTAGGTATTGGCTGGCCTGTGTCAGCGCCTGCTGGACCCGAATGTCAATTATAACAGCGCCAGTGAGCGCCACTTTGTACAGCCGTCTTTTCAGTGCTGCACAGCATATTTATTCTTTTTTGGCACCATGAAAAGATTGGCTCTGTATATTTCCAGTGCTAGTCGGCATTTCATCATTACAGTTACAAGAAATCACTGCTGGGTACAAACTTTATAGTGCGTTTTGGCTGCGTTTTAGTTGTTATTGTCCAAATTACACATTGTTAAGCAAAAGAAGCCATGAAAAATGATTGTAGCAGAAAAACATAAAATTACATTTAGGCCTTGCGTTTCCATTATTGACAAGTCACAATGCAAGTTCTGTACAACGAAATGTGTGCACATATAAGCACCAGTTCTACCCATAGTGATAAATGGGATCTTGACCTACAGTGCCACTCTCAACTGGTGCTTCTTCAACCAGAGCAGCTCGCACTGTGACCTATATGGGCTAGTGTTAAATTAGACAGAGGCTGGCAGCCGCATCTGTGCTGACATTTTTTTGGTTTGTTAAATCGCACGCCGAGTGCCACTGAGGAGGAATACGGCTTTTACATGAAATATGTTTTTTTGAAAAGCTTATAATTTTTATATTAAAAAAGCTACAAAATGTTTCCGCATATTTCACCCCAAAATATTGATAAATATACATACAGACCAAGAACAACAGAATTTACCCATTATTCTTAGCAGTAGGTGACATTTCAAGCATCTGGAAAGACCGTTTTATTCACCAGCACTTTGCATTCCCTGATAAACCTTATTGAACTTTCATACTTCTGCTGACGCCTCAGGGAAGTTTTTTTTGGGACAGCTCTCTCGCTGTCCCCCGTTTGTCCGCACGGTTCTGTTGCTGTGCCGCGCTGGTCTCTGCAGCATCCAGTGCACTGGTTAGGTTCCCGGCATCTCTGCTCTCTGCCACAAGGAGGGGCAGGGGTCAGTGAGAGTAGCAACAGACATCAGGATCGGTGATGCATTAGAGGTATGAGGGGTAAAAAAAAAATGTCAGTGCGTTTACATTTAACTATTTGTGAACTGGTGAGGAATCCTTGAGACCTCTATACCAGTTCACAGGGCAGGAGGTGCTGGCATAACCCCCCCTATACCCCCAACGCCCAGGGGAGTGCAGAAGCACCCGAGTCCTGTGAGGGCTATGTGGACTGGTAGCGCTCGGTCTCCACGCCCTGGTCTACCAGCCCCCATAGCTTGTGCTCGGGCTGGTTTTGCTTGGATGGGGGGACCCCATGCCGTTTAAAAAAAATATTAGGGTTTAACCTTAATTGCAGAGAGGGACCCTAAGTGTTTTTTTTTTTATTTGACCTGCAATCCACCGCTAAACCTGATGTCCCGCTTTGTCCATCACTACTGTCACTGCCAGCCAGAGAGATCATCAGGAGCGCCTGGGTTCCGACAATCTTTCCGGCTTCTGACATCTGAGATCTTGCTCGCGCCACAGGGAGGGGCTATTTATACTGGATGCGTGAGCTGATGTCAGCTCACTCCCGGTATAAAAGCCCCTCCCTACGGCGGGGGGCTGAGATGCTGGGATCCCAGCCAGGGCACTGGATTCTGTGGAGACCAGTGTGGAACAGTGCTGGGGGTTGAGGCCATCACTCGGCACTGGAATGGGGAGTGAGCTAAGCTTATTTTCTTTTTTTTTATTGACTTTGTTAAATATACGGTTCGAACCCCAATTTCTTGGGGGAATTCAACGAATTGCCCAAACCAAACTTTAAAAAGTTTGTTCATCTCTAATTGAGACATGCATGGATAATTCGTCCTCTACTGCCCAGGAGGCCATGCAGAAGGGCTTATTAAGAAATATAAAGCACAGCAGAATGAAAGATGCAGCCCCTGACAATTACAATAGGGAGAGCAGAAACCAGGCTAATATAGAAGCACCTGTGAAAAAGAATATTATAGGATAACCTATAGAGCAATAAATCTTTCCTTCGGTACTTTTGACCCCCCCTAAAGCTGGAGGAATTGCGGGGAATCTCCCTTCATGTCTCTCCACTCCCATTATGTCATTAGTTTCATGGGGCGATTCCACAAGGGCTCCGCCTCTGTTGAATTAATGGTCCCTTCCATGGTGGAATTAGCTTTGCAGGCCACCAAGGAAGGAGGGGGGGGAAGTGTCCTCCTCACTATAAATGCAGATGGAACCGCTGCAACAGCCACTCCCCACCATCAGAAAACCAGAGCCACCGACACGGCATACCTGAAGAAAGGACACCGCCTGGCAGTGAATAGGAGAAGGAAGATGGCGAAAGGTAAGGTTTTTTTTATAGTTTGTGAACTAATAAGTGGTCGAAGGACCCATATACCAGTTGACAGGGTAGTTGCAGCCTGGGTGGGAGACATCTGTATCAAGGAGTTTCTCTTATTTTTTCTCTCTATACTCCCACTGGTCCTTTCTCTACCTTCTGGGTGCCTAGCGCCTTCCAGCCTAATAAGGAAAGCTATTGCTGCACTTTGTACTTTACTCTGATCCTTAAAGCGTGCTGAAAGTCAATATTTTGTAGTCATTTTTTTTGCCACGTACATATTTCTATGCATACAAGGTATTTTATCTGGCAAGAGTGGTGTTTTACAATATACATGGTGGTACATACCGTATTTTTCGCCCTATAAGATGCCCTTTTTTTCCCTCAGAAGTTGGGGGAAATGTCAGTGCATCCCCGTGCATTTGGGCGAATGGAAAAAAAAACGTAAAAAAAGACTTACAAGAGTCTCCCACGCCGCTGCCATTGGGAGGCCAGCAGATGGAGGAGTAGTGGGCAAGAGGGAAGGGAGAGGGCTGGGTAAAAGAACCCTGCCCTTTGTCCCCACTCTGGCTGCTACCGCCACCCCTGCAGCATCTTGGGCCAGTGCGCACACACACTCAAGTCCCATGCAGCGGGTGGGTGTGGCCTGTGTCCACGTCCATTGCCCTCAATGGACATGGATGCAGGCCACGTTCACCAGCTGCAAAGGCCCGTGTGTGCGCGCTCTGGCTCGAGAAGCAGCGGCGGCTGCAGTCAGAGTGGGGACAGAAGGCAGGGTTCATTTAGCCTGCCCATCCGCCACTCCTAGAAACATAGAAATAGACATTAAACTCTAGTTTCCACAGTTTTGACCATCTATCCAGTAAAGCTAAATCATTTTGCATGTTGCAGACACCTCCAGGAATATCCACCCTATTACTAACCTTTGTATCATCAGCAAACAGACAAACTTTTCCTACCAAGCCTTCTCCTATGTCACTTACAAATATATTAAAAAGAATGGGGCCCAGGACAGAGCCTTGCGGCACACCACTTGTAACTCCATCCATCAGCAGAGGAGCAAGGCATGTATGAGTCTACCTTTTTTTCTCAGGGTCTGGGGGGGGGGGGTGATTCTGCCACATTGCCTGTGGGAATGGGATCAGGGGAATGTCACACTGCCTATGGGAATGGGATCAGGGGAATGTCACACTGCCTATGGGAATGGGATCAGGGGAATGTCACACTGCCTATGGGAATGGGATCAGGGGAATGTCACACTGCCTATGGGAATGGGAGGGAAGAGAATGCCACACTGCCTGTGGTTTATGGGAGGGGGAATGTCACACCGCCTATGGGAATGGGAGGGGGGAATCCACACTGCCTAAGGGGAATGAGAGAGAGGAATGTCACACTGCCTATGGGAATAGAATGGGGGATGAATGCCACAATGTCTATAATGGAGAATGGGTGGATGGCATGCCACACTGCCTATGGTGATTTGAGGGGGACATGCCACGCTGTCTATAATAGGGTTCGGGAGAGGGGATGTCACATTGCTTGTAATGGGGGATTCTGCATTTGGTTTGTGTGTGTGTGTGTGTGTGTGTGTGTGTGTGTGTGTGTGTGTGTGTGTGGGGGGGGGGGGTTAGTACAATATTTGGTTCAGAATCATTTTTCTTTCTATTTCCTATTTTCCTCCTCCAAATCCTATGTGCATCTTATAGGGTGAGAATGTGGTGGTGGTGGTGGTGGTATATTTATATAGAAGAAATAGTCAATCTAAAACTTTTCAGTGAGTTAAAGATCTAAACTTTACACAGAACTTTAGGAGCACAGTTATGAACCAGCTCCTTGAATAATATTATAATTTTTATTCTCTATTCCGCAATGCTGGGTTCCTCAGCCAGTTTTAACCAAATTCTTAATGGCCAGAGGAAAGAAGCTGTTTTTATACCTCTCATCAGTGGAAGTCTGTATCATTGGCCTGAGGGTAGAATGTTGAAAAAGGTTTTACCCGGATGAGTGGGGCCGCCAACAATCTTAGTTGCCCTAGATATAAGTGTTATCTCGAAGATTATCCAGTATCGGGAGTGATGTACCACACTCCTTTTCAAATGTTGCCTGTCCTTGCTGTTGACTCCCCCTATACCAGACCAGTATTGATTCACACCTGACTGATTCTACGGTTGCCCTGTAGAACATGGTCAGTGCCTTCTTGGAGAGCCCATATTTCCCAAGTTGTCTCAGAAAATAGAGTCTGTGCTTTCTGTACTTTCATTTCTAGTATGGTCATAATCTACTTACTTTGTGTGCATGGTCCATTTCAAGTGTCCACCCTCGATAACTCCATCAATGATTAAGATGATTTAAAGGAGCATTATTGTGAAAAATGGCTTAAAATTTTTCGGATGGCGGGAGAAGGGGTCACTTATACACCTGGCGTCAAGAAATATCCAGCCAGGCTTGTTTTTCTTACTTTTAAAGGAAGGAAAAGGACATCTAGGGTGACAGGCTCTGTCACCCCTGATAGACTAGATCTGTCACCCATGTATTTTATTCCTAGGAGGAGAGGAAAACCACAAGCTTGGTGGGAGTTTTATTCAGTTTGGATTTACAAGTGCCCCCCCCCCCCTCTCATTAGCCAACGAGTTTATATGGATTTTTAATATTTTTGCAATAGTGCTCCTTTAAAGTGGACCAAAACCCAGGATTTTGACTATCCTGGGTTTTGGTCTTTCCCGATCGGGGGTGCCCCGCTGTGTGAAACCCCCCAGATCGCCCAAAGAAACTCACCTCTTCCTGGTCCTACACCGCATGCATGGTCGCTCGTCCAATCTGTGCGCTGGGCGCCGCTGACATCACATCGTCTAAGGCTTCATCTAAAGGCATTGGCTCTGAGCGTGCTGGCAACCGCATCCCCGCTACTGTCTAACAGGGAGCATGCCCACATCGGCCATTTACAAATGCCTGGTGCCTGGTGCGGGCACACGCCCCGCTAGAGGGATAGCGGGGATGCGGCAACAGCTCGATCATGTGCCATTGGACCGGGAAACAAGGTAAATGTATGGGGCAACCTGGGGGGTTTCACACAGCAGGGCATCTCGATTTTGGATGCCCCCGGGAGGAGGGGATCAATTGGCTTACCTATCTTATAGATTCCTGGGCCGATCGCGGTGGGTTCTGGTCCACTTTAAGTCATTCTTTAGTCAAAAAACCAAAAAAACATGTTACCGGATTGCCTGATCCCTGTCCCGTGCCGCGTGCCGCACACTTTGCCTTTGCTGCAGTTGCAGTAAAACGTAGTTGCAGTGAATGGCAGTACATGGAGAGGGGCATGCCATAGTTTCTGTAATGATTACGCAGGCGCTCCATAGTATACTGCACAGCGTTGTCGATGTGGCCTAGGTAGAGGCAGCGGCGTACGGTGCGTAACTGGGATCAGGTGATCCAATAGGTGTGTAAGCACCAGACTAGCAGCAATAGCCTGTGGATAATGAAAGGTGAGTATAGTGTTTTTTGTATTTTGACTGAAGAGTGACTTCAATAACAACCTTCAAAGGATGAAATGATGCTCTGGCACCAAATAAGGTGGTCTCATCATCTCCCCCCCCCCCCCCAAAAAAAACCCAAAAAACAAAATACAACCAGTCCAGTTATTTTGGTCTATTACTGTTTATATACAGCAGTCTGGATGAATGAGAACATTTACAGACATATGGGACCTCATGTCATCTTTTTTGACCACCATATGGAAGGACTTTTAATTTGCAGGCTGAGCACAAAGACAAGACAATCAATTCATTGACTTACTTGTGTGAAGAAGCAAGCTTTGGCTTGAGCAGGAAAAGCTATTTGCACATCAGTGTGTGGAGCCCATGGGTGGCACATGTACACCCTGTATGGGGTGCACTTTGCTGGAAAAACAGGTTGATTGAAGTGGCCGGGGTGCGCTTATGCGCGCTCACAAGTGGCTTTTGTCTTGAGTCATGTCACTAGAATCCTTTCACATGCTAATAAATTGGTGGCCCGGCCATATATAGATTACAAGGTTCTCTATCAGAGTCAGAAGACACCTTGGCTTCCTTCCTGAACGTCACCAGAGACAGGCCTGGTTTTCTTTACACAGCCACCATTGGATTAAAGGAAGATGCTAGACGGATTCAAAATGAAGGGAGCTCTCAAAACAAATTTTTGGAGCAACAAAACTGTCCACTTGGGAAATAGGTCATTCGGAAAGCCACTTAGACCTTTTCACCATTCATTATTTTTGGCGTGGACATGTAAGAGGAGACTAAAGCACAATGTTTGTTACAAGGAACTCTACAAGAGGGGCCGGGAGCATGGGGTTCACCATTGTAACACTCATCCTTTCTTGATGAGCTCATACTGTAACAGTAATGTAGCATTATGGTCATATGAGGCACTTCTTCTGACTTCATAGGATTGTTTCATATTAAAAGTGGCCCTAGAGTGTCAGGCCCTGATTTAATGAACTTTCCCTAAAATATCTCCTCAAACAAAGGTTTTATTCCTGTTTCATTTTAGATTAAAGAGGACCAAAACTGGAGATTTAAACCATCCTAGGGTTTGGTCCATGTGCCCAAATTGGGATGCCTCTCTCTGTGAAACCTATTCTTATCTCACTAATGGCTAAATCAGGGGCTCTCCTCCAATCGGCTTTCTTAGCTGTACATGATAATGAGCCTGCACATGAACCAGGGGATCGCCGGTGGGGTAAGAATACAGCCAAAATCACAGACCTGGGAATCCTAAATTGGGAAATTGACTTTTAGTTTTCTTCCACTTTAAGTGTGAATCAATACAGAGACAAATTTAAAGCCATGAATACAATAAAAAATTTCACTAGCACAATGTAACAATTTATTTCATATGCTTTGTTGTTTAAAAAAAACCATCACCCTGTCCTCATAGCAGTGAGTTCTCCGCCACTTCTCGTTGGCCGGCATTCCACTCTGTAACCTGTGGAGCTGGCCATGTTCCCTCATATGACTGCCAGTCATGTGACTTCCAGCAGTCAATTGGGTTTACTGGGCTGGCAAGTGAACGGTGATGGGGAACCAAATTGGCTGCCAACAGTCATGTGGGGCTGCCGGTGGGGATAAGCATCTAAAAATGCAACAAGACTCAGTCTACAGGACGCAGGGGTGCACCTGTAATGAGGCCAGGTGAGGCAGTTGCCTCAGACAGCACTATCTGGGGGGGGGGGGATCTCTGAATCCATTTTATTTTCTTTAATGGTTTAGCAAAGCACCACTGCATGCCATTATGTTTTTTTAATACATTCAGTCACTGGTGGTGCAGTAGCCCCATTCATGTGGCAGAGCATGCGTTGGTGGATCAACAGTTAGGCATATTTTCTTGCCAATTGCTGAGGTTTTATATAGCAGAATTTCCCACGTAGAGAGAAATGGCTGGCCCTACAGGTTGATGTTACACTTTAAAAGTAATATACAAACCACGGCGGAAGAGATGCTTCGAACTGTTGCTCCCCTAAGGACCATCAGTGGACAAACAGAAAAATTAAGTGAGGTGAATAAATTAGTGACGATGTGGTGGGCCCGCAGCCTAATGACTAAGGCCCTTATTTATGTAGGAATAGCGACAGGTAGCGACTGGTGAGCGGCCGGTAATGACGGGCCCCGCCACGAGAACGCCGGCTCCCCACCACAATCACACATTTATCAAGCCAATCCTGCTTAGCGACTGAGATAGCGCCATATAGCCACTCATTCATCATTATTCCAGCCTCAGCCCACAGCGCCAGCGTCCGACCTTGAACAGCGACAGGTATGACCTCTCGCTACCTGGCGCGCTCCAATGCATTTCAATTGAACAATCTTTAAATATTAAAAATTAATTGTTATTAATGTTTTTTTTTTTTTTTTTTAATGTGAAAAATTCTGTGACCACTTCTACCATGTAAAAAAAAAAAATTTGTGCAGAATTGATATTACAGGTCTGATATTATTGTATTCATATTACTAAATTCTTAAAATTTTTTTTTTTTTTTTTGGTTTCCAAAAATATGGTGGTTTGGGGGTTAAAAAACACATCGGCTCCAGCGCTCTGGGGTTTAAACATGCCTTTCACAGCGCGAGAATTTTTTGAGCGTGATTTTTTGATGAATATGGTGGGAGCCAGTCGCTCTGACCAGTCGCTATCATGCGCTCCCATACAGCGTGGAACCTGTCAAATAGCGACTCGTCACCCCGTATTCAGCATTACTGCACACCGACTCAGTCGCTATCAACAACCGAACAACGGGCAAGCACAGCGACTACTAGCGGGCGCTGTGAAAATACTGCTACAGTCGCTCAACTGTCGCTACCTGCCGCTATTAATGAATCGGCCTCTTTGTCTGAATAAACGAAGCGCGTTGGGTGGGACCCTACCACATCGTCACGACGTTCCTATCAGGCAGCTGTGTACGCTTGAGTTTCACCTTCGCAGCCCACGGCCGGGGCAGCGAGGTGTTTTTATTGTTGATTACCCGACATTGGAGAAGTACAAGGCAACTATTTGCTCTATGAAAAACTGCATTTGGATTATATGATACGCATCTCTATAAGAGTTTTATGATAAGTGCAATAATATTTTAAAAGGTTTTTCGATATAAACGGTGTCACGCTATGTCCGTTTGTTTTCAATTTTTTTCCTAACAACTTCATATTAACAACTACGGAGGTTATGAGGATGGAATAAGAGGTCTGAATCAGAAATTACTCCCTGGTATAAAGTTTATTTGATTGTGACGGGCTTGAATGAAAGAAATAATCTGGTACGTGCATTTTGAACTTTGGTGGCTGGTGTGCACAGTGAAATTATAGGAGCACTGCTGGTGAAGTTATTCCCGCTGAATAAAAGGAGTGAACCAATTAACCCTTGCTTTTCCCGCGGAGTCCTGCTATGTTCTTTACAAAGTTTTTTCTTCCAAACAAAAAGTCTCCCCACACCCCAAGAGACGTGATCCAGTGCAGATCTGGCTTCTCTGACAGTGCAGTTCCCCCCCCCCCCACCACACCTGCACCTTGCTGATTGACTGGCTGTGCTGAGTAGTCTTAGGGGGTTATTTAAGAAAGGATAGCGTCAGGTAGCGCCTGGTTAATGAGAGGTAGCGACAGATAGCGACTGGTCAACGCCAGACACGGCACGCAATTCCACATTTATCAAGCAGAATCTGTTTAGCGACTGGGATAGCGCCATGTAGCGTCTGATTCATCATTTTCACAGCCTCAGCGAACAGCGCCGGCGTTCAGCCTTGCACAGCGCCAGGTAGGACCTCTCGCTACCTGTCGCTCTCCCATACATTTCAATGGACGAACCTTTTCTTCTCTTTAAACGGGTTTTTTTTTTTTTTTTCAAAAAAATCACAAATAATTCTTTGACCTCTTCTGGTATTGAAAAAGCATTTTTTTCACATTTTTTTTATTTTTTATATATTTCTTCAGACATTTCAGGTCTGCCATTAAAGTGTTCATGTTACAATGTTGTTACAATGTAATTCCATATGTTTTCGCTTTGTTACTAGTTGATAGATGCTTGAAAACAGACTTTAAACACACCGCCTCCTGCGCTCTGGGCTTCAAACAAGTATTTTTCAGCGCCAAAGATTTGTGAGGCTGTTTTTTTGCTGAATATGGTGTGAGTCGGTCGCTATGAGCAGTCGCTAACATGCGCTCCCATACAGCGCTGTACTGGTCAAATAGCAACTCCTCACAATGTATTCAACATTACTGAACAGTGACTGAGTCGCTATAATGTAGCGACCCACGGCTGAGCACTGCGACTACTAGCGGGCACTCTGAAAATGCATGCTACAGACGCTCATCTGTCGCTACCTGCCGCTAATGATGAATCAGCCTCCCCAATTATTGTTGCTTTCCTGGGACACAATGGATCCAGCAGGGTAATGTGTTTTGTTCTGTGCCCAAGTTAAGTGGGCAGAGCAGGCCTGTCTGGAAAGTCTGAGTTCAGGAAAGGTAAGAAAATCGGAATAACCCCCTAGGGACCTTAGTAAGTGAGACAAAAGTCTTTTCAGACTGGTGCTTTACTTTAAAGTATCTTTTCAATAGCAGCAACTTTTCTACAGCTTCCCATATGGATAGCAATGTGGCCACTCGCTCTAGATCTGTGATAATAGGGGCAGCATAAAATAGCAGGGGAGACATCTACAGGTGGGGGATCATAATGCAACAAGTGTTCCAGAATCAAACAAGAAAGTTAAAGTGGACCAAAACATACGCCGAGCAGCCCGGGAATCTATAAGATTCCTCCTCCATCGTGCATCCAAAATTGTCACAGAACAAGAATTATTGGCTTGGATAAAATAGACCAGGCATGGGGTAAAAAGATCCATTGTGAAGGAATACATGTTCCAGTATGGATATAGTAGATTCAACATGAAATTAGAAGGTTTCTAGCACGGATATAGTAGATTCAGCATGAAATTAGAAGGTTTCTAGCATGGATATAGAAGATTTAACATGCAAAGAGAAGGTTTCCAATTTGGAGTAAAAATGTTCCGCATGGAAGAAGAATCAGCATGGAAAAATGGTTACAGCATGAAGTTAAAAGTTAAGCATGGAGAAAGATGTGTTCCAGCATAATGGAACAATGATTAGCATGAGGGAAAAGGGTTCCAGCATGTGGCAAGACATTGTGGAATAGAGAAAAAAAATGGGTATAGAATATTTATCATAAAATGAGAACGGTTCCAGCATGTAAAAAGGTTCAGCATGGCAAAAGATGGGTTTTGGGGGGAATGCATGGGGGGAAAAGATTTAGCATAGGTTCGAGCATAGAGTAATAAAGTTCAGCATGGAGAGTGAAAGATCAGCATGGACTAAGGTTTCCAGTATGGAGAAAGAATAAAAAGGGTTCCAGCATGGGGTTAAAAAAAAGGTTCAGCATGGAGATAGAATGGTTTCTCAATGGAAGAAGAAGAATCAACATGGAATAAAGAGGTTTCAGAATATAAAGATTTAGCATGGAGAAAGAAGATGAAAGAAGAAAACACAGCAAGAGTAAGAGGGGTTACAGCATGTGACAAGATGAAACAGTATAGAGAAAAAGGGTCTTATGAAACAAGAATATACAGCATAACGAAAGAAGGGTTCCAGCATGGAAAGAGAATCAGCATGGTGGAAGGATTAGCATGGAATGAGAAGGGTTCCTGCATAGCATAAAAAAGGTTCAGCATGGCAAAAGAAGGGATCGAGCATGGAGGAAAAAGAAGTGGATAAGTGTGGATCAAGATAAATCCGCATGGAGTACAAAGATTCAGCATGGAGAAGAAAGGATTCCATCATGGAGCAAGACTATTTAGTGTGAAGGAAGAATGGTTTCAGTTTAGAGAAAGATAATTTATCATTGAGTAAAGAAGGGTTCCAGCATGGAGCTAGAAGATTCAGCACAGAACAAGAAGGGTTCCAGCATGAAGCTAAAAGATTCAGCACGGAGTAAGAAGGGTTCCAGCATGGAGCTACAAGATTCAGCATGAATATGGCTTGGTTCCAGCATGGAACTAGAAGATTCAGCATGGAGTAAGAAGGGTTCCAGCATGGAGCTAGAAGATTCAGCATGAATATGGCTTGGTTCCAGCATGGAACTAGAAGATTCAGCATGAAGTTAGATTGGTTCCAGCATAGAGCGAGAAGATTCAGCATACAGTAAGGTTAGTTCCAGCATAGAGCAGAAAGATTCAGCATGAAGTAAGGTTAGTTCCAGCATAGAGCAGAAAGATTCAGCATGCAGTAAGATTAGTTCCAGCATGAAGCAGAAAGATTTAGCATGGAGCAAGATGGGTTCCAGCATGAAGCAGAAAGATTTAGCATGGAGCAAGAAGGGTTCCAGCATGGAACAAGACTAATCAGCCTGGGGAAACAAAGGTACCACTTTATAAAACAATGTACATGGTAAAACAGGGGGTCCCACCATAGAAGAAGAAGATTCAACATGGAGTAACATTGGTTTCAGTGTAGAGCAAGATGTTTCAGCATGAAGTGAGAGGGGTTCCAGCTTGGAGCAAGATCATTCAGCATGGAGTGAGAGGGGTTCCAGCTTGGAGTAAGGTCATTCAGCATGGAGTAAGAGGGGTTCCAACTTGGAGCAAGATCATTCAGCATGGAGTGAGAGGGGTTCCAGCTTGGAGTAAGGTCATTCAGCATGGAGTAAGAGGGGTTCCAACTTGGAGCAAGATCATTCAGCATGGAGTGAGAGGGGTTCCAGCTTGGAGCAAGATCATTCAGCATGGAGTGAGAGGGGTTCCAGCTTGGAGCAAGGTCATTCAGCATGGAGTGAGAGGGGTTCCAGCTTGGAGTAAGGTCATTCAGCATGGAGTGAGAGGGGTTTCAGCTTGGAGCAAGGTCATTCAGCATGGAGTGAGAGGGGTTCCAGCTTGGGGCAAGGTCATTCAGCATGGAGTGAGAGGGGTTCCAGCTTGGAGTAAGGTCATTCAGCATGGAGTGAGAGGGGTTCCAGCTTGGAGCAAGGTCATTCAGCATGGAGTGAGAGGGGTTTCAGCTTGGAGCAAGGTCATTCAGCATGGAGGGAGAGGGGTTCCAGCTTGGAGCAAGGTCATTCAGCATGGAGTGAGAGGGGTTCCAGCTTGGAGCAAGGTCATTCAGCATGGAGTGAGAGGGGTTTCAGCTTGGAGCAAGGTCATTAAGCATGGAGTGAGAGGGGTTCCAGCTTGGAGCAAGGTCATTCAGCATGGAGTGAGAGGGGTTCCAGCTTGGAGCAAGATCATTCAGCATGGAGTGAGAGGGGTTCCAGCTTGGAGTAAGGTCATTCAGCATGGAGTGAGAGGGGTTCCAGCTTGGAGTAAGGTCATTCAGCATGGAGTGAGAGGGGTTCCAGCTTGGAGTAAGGTCATTCAGCATGGAGTGAGAGGGGTTCCAGCTTGGAGTAAGGTCATTCAGCATGGAGTGAGAGGGGTTCCAGCTTGGAGTAAGGTCATTCAGCATACAGAAAAAAGGGTTTCGATATGGAGCTGAAAGAAGTGGAAAGTGGGAGCAGCAGAATTGCACCATTGGAAATGGAAGTAGATATAAGGAGACAACAGGGGCCACATATTTAAGTTGCATAAGGCAGAGACAATTCAGATAGTAGCCATGTGTAGTATTGTCAGGCTTGTGATTAATCCTTACCTATAGCCATACACGTTCATCTGTGCTGGATGTCCCTGATGTGAGCGTATAGTCATTCTAGATGTAAAGACCAATATTTTTTAAGATGTCAATGGGGTAAACATCACATGTTGTCAGAGGAACATACTTTTGGCACTAGATTCAATATTGACATGGAACCTTGCCACTCATTTTAAAACAATCATGAGCTCCAGCTTGTTTTTATCTCCGTCCCTCTCGTGGGAGAGCAAATTTATGAAAACTGCCTACTCCCTGTTTGATAATATTACTAACTTAGTATTTTTATTAAAAAGTAGGTGAAACTTTGAAAAGCTCCGTCAGTCTGAAACTTGGCGAGAACCGGAGCTCTGGCTACCCTGGGACTCCATGATCAGACGGGCCATGTGGTCTTTTCTCGTGTCCTGATAGGTGTGTCACTTATTTCAGTTATTTAAACTGCAGACTCGTGTTTCAGTTTCATCAAACAGACATTCTCCAGGGCCTTAGCGGAGCACTTGCTCTCCATCATAGGTTATGGGTGGCCAGCGAGTAGATATGGCCTCATCTGTTAGCAATTGGAGACCTAGCAGCGGGCTCATATGAAATAAGCCTCATACTACGCAAGGTGGTCTCGCTTGATCCCCAGATATTCATACGAGCTTCTAACCAAAATTGGAAGCCTTTGGAACGTAGATTTTATTGCTTCCCAAAGCAAATCGCACTCCTATGTAAGAACAGCATGGTGCTGCTCATCACGAAATAGGGTTTATAATAAAGCGCTGCAACGGATTGCTTCGATTAATTCATATTTGCGGCCATGAAAGAAGCGCAGCAGTATAATTTTCAGTAACA
The DNA here is from genome assembly GCA_027917425.1 of Gastrophryne carolinensis. Classification (NCBI taxonomy): domain Eukaryota; kingdom Metazoa; phylum Chordata; class Amphibia; order Anura; family Microhylidae; genus Gastrophryne; species Gastrophryne carolinensis. Next base: position 382,436,948 of record CM051239.1, read on the forward strand.
ATTTGTTATGTATTTATTTTATTCACCAGAGTGAGGCAACCGGGAAGGCTTGATCCACCCAAAAATAATATTTCCAGCTGCAAGATCTCCTTTCTGGAATCTCTGAAAGCACCACCCACAGTCCATTGTTATAACTGACAGCTCCTGGGCCTTGGCTCACTCCGGCAGATAAGAAACCGCAAGATAGATTGTCCTCCTAATAAAATAAAGAATTAATTAATGGCATTGCCTGGCCTACAGCATAAAGCGAGAAATGGTCTGATATTAAAAATCTGCATGAACATGCTCCACAGCAGGGCGAGGGGTTACCGTACTTACTTACCCTGCATGAAACAAAAGCCTATCTTTCTTTTTACCACAACTTGGATTGCTAAGCTATAACTGCCTTTTTAAAGTGGACCAAAACCCAGGATTTTGACTATCCTGGATTTTGGTCTTTGCCCGATCAGGGGCGCCCTGCTTTAATACAAAAAATGCAATTTTTTATTACATTAAATTAAATTAAAGCCCATGAGCTCAAGGACCCCATCATTGTTGCTCCTCCACCTTATTTATTAAATTTGTGTTTGCTTGGCATCATTTAGAGAAAGGAAACACCATACATTTCAGTCATTAGTTGTCTAGCTGCATCCAGTTAAGTTAAAAGACAAAAAAAGGTTTACTGTATTTAATGTTTGCATAGGGACCGTCACATTTACATACGCTATTATATATAAATAGAAATCTATCCTGAATATATGGCCTGATGCAGAGCCTCCCCTGAACTGACCTTAAAACCTTCCGATTGTCCGGGTGTCCTGTTTGAATCGTGGCTCAAATGTGATGCAGAGCCTCCGTCGGAATGGCTCCCTAACTGAGCCGTTAATTTCTCTTCATTCGGGAAGTTTTTTTTTCTCTCTCGGGTGCCTTCATTTTGATCGGGGCTTCAGTTCACGTTCATACGGGCGTCCCATTTTTTCCTCCTTTTTCCTTGGTTTTTGAACGTACCTGCTTGCCTTCCGTCGTATTTTTCCATCCATTTTTGGGGGTTTTACAAGTATACTTACATCTTCATGGCTCTTCAGTTGCCAATCTGGCTACACGCAAGCGCACATCCCTAAACCTCCATTGGAATATACATATGGCACCAACTGCCAATGTGACACATATATATTTTTGAAAATTAAATTTTTGGTGTTCCTTCTTCCTTGCCTTTAATGCATACCTTAATCTCTTTGGGGTTCCTTCTTCCTTGCCATTAATGCATACCTTAATCTCTTTGGGGTTCCTTCTTCCTTGCCTTTAATGCATACCTTAATCTCTTTGGGGTTCCTTCTTCCTTGCCATTAATGCATACCTTAATCTCTTTTGAGTTCCTTCTTCCTTGCCTTTAATGCATACCTTAATCTCTTTTGTGTTCCTTCTTCCTTGACTTTAATGCTTATCGTAATTTTTTTATAGTTTTTAAGATTTATTGTCCCATATCTCAACCTTTTGTGTCATGTAAATGTGTGCTGATGTTGTGTGATTGGACATTTGCAGGAAAGACAACACACCAAATCTTTTTCTGTGTTTTTTTATTTAAAACGTTGTTTTAACTTTGTTTAAAATTTTTTTTTCCTCTTAAAAACGTGGGTTTGGTCCACAAATAATTAGGGATGAGCGAATCGATCCGGACGAACCCGGATTCGATCCGAATTTCAGGAAAAATTCGATTCGGATCGAATCCGAATTTCCCCGCGATTCGATCACTCGAAGTTTTCCTTTAACATCCATTCATTTACATTACAGGCATTCTAAGATGGCGGACGGGACATGTCTGGACATGTATCCCGCGCCAGTGCAAGCTGGGGCAGTCACATGCAGCCTATCAGCAGCCAGCAAGCCCGGTGACGTCACACAGCGGTATTTAACGGCGGCCATCTTGCTTTTCCTCATTTCTCTATTGCATTCGTGACAGACAGACAGAACGCTGTGTAGCTGAGGCAGTTAGACAGGCTGGAGACAGGGACAGACAGGGACAGGCTGGAGACAGGCAGGAGACAGGCAGGAGACAGACAGGAGACAGACAGAAAGCCAGGGAAAGGTAGGAAAAACGGAGCTGGCTGACAGGGAGATTTTTTTTTTTTCATCCAGCCTTTGTTAGCGTTTTCAGGCTGCTTATAGTAACTAACTGTGCATATATACTGAACTGATCTTAAGTCTGCTGTGAGGCATCCCATTCTGTGACTAAAGCAGCCTCTGTTTAAGACCATATAAGCATTTGCTCTTATCATATTTGAAATTAGGCCTGATAAAGACACTTTTGCTGGCCAAAGCACTACTGGACCCTGCCAGCTCGATTCCTGCCCGGGGCATCCCATTCTGTGACTACAGCAGCCTCTGTTTAAGACCATATAAGCATTTGCTCTTATCATATTTGAAATTAGCCTGATAAAGACACTTTTGCTGGCCAAAGCACTACTGGACCCTGCCAGCTCGATTCCTGCCCGGGGCATCCCATTCTGTGACTAAAGCAGCCTCTGTTTAAGACCATATAAGCATTTGCTCTTATCATATTTGAAATTAGCCTGATAAAGACACTTTTGCTGGCCAAAGCCCTACTGGACCCTGCCAGGTCGATTCCTGCCCAGGGCATCCCATTCTGTGACTAAAGCAGCCTCTGTTTAAGACCATATAAGCATTTGCTCTTATCATATTTGAAATTAGGCCTGATAAAGACACTTTTGCTGGCCAAAGCCCTACTGGACCCTGCCAGCTCGATTCCTGCCCGGGGCATCCCATTCTGTGACTACAGCAGCCTCTGTTTAAGACCATATAAGCATTTGCTCTTATCATATTTGAAATTAGCCTGATAAAGACACTTTTGCTGGCCAAAGCACTACTGGACCCTGCCAGCTCGATTCCTGCCCGGGGCATCCCATTCTGTGACTACAGCAGCCTCTGTTTAAGACCATATAAGCATTTGCTCTTATCATATTTGAAATTAGGCCTGATAAAGACACTTTTGCTGGCCAAAGCACTACTGGACCCTGCCAGCTCGATTCCTGCCCGGGGCATCCCATTCTGTGACTACAGCAGCCTCTGTTTAAGACCATATAAGCATTTGCTCTTATCATATTTGAAATTAGCCTGATAAAGACACTTTTGCTGGCCAAAGCACTACTGGACCCTGCCAGCTCGATTCCTGCCCGGGGCATCCCATTCTGTGACTAAAGCAGCCTCTGTTTAAGACCATATAAGCATTTGCTCTTATCATATTTGAAATTAGCCTGATAAAGACACTTTTGCTGGCCAAAGCCCTACTGGACCCTGCCAGGTCGATTCCTGCCCAGGGCATCCCATTCTGTGACTAAAGCAGCCTCTGTTTAAGACCATATAAGCATTTGCTCTTATCATATTTGAAATTAGGCCTGATAAAGACACTTTTGCTGGCCAAAGCCCTACTGGACCCTGCCAGCTCGATTCCTGCCCGGGGCATCCCATTCTGTGACTACAGCAGCCTCTGTTTAAGACCATATAAGCATTTGCTCTTATCATATTTGAAATTAGCCTGATAAAGACACTTTTGCTGGCCAAAGCACTACTGGACCCTGCCAGCTCGATTCCTGCCCGGGGCATCCCATTCTGTGACTAAAGCAGCCTCTGTTTAAGACCATATAAGCATTTGCTCTTATCATATTTGAAATTAGCCTGATAAAGACACTTTTGCTGGCCAAAGCCCTACTGGACCCTGCCAGGTCGATTCCTGCCCAGGGCATCCCATTCTGTGACTAAAGCAGCCTCTGTTTAAGACCATATAAGCATTTGCTCTTATCATATTTGAAATTAGGCCTGATAAAGACACTTTTGCTGGCCAAAGCCCTACTGGACCCTGCCAGCTCGATTCCTGCCCGGGGCATCCCATTCTGTGACTACAGCAGCCTCTGTTTAAGACCATATAAGCATTTGCTCTTATCATATTTGAAATTAGCCTGATAAAGACACTTTTGCTGGCCAAAGCACTACTGGACCCTGCCAGCTCGATTCCTGCCCGGGGCATCCCATTCTGTGACTAAAGCAGCCTCTGTTTAAGACCATATAAGCATTTGCTCTTATCATATTTGAAATTAGGCCTGATAAAGACACTTTTGCTGGCCAAAGCACTACTGGACCCTGCCAGCTCGATTCCTGCCCGGGGCATCCCATTCTGTGACTACAGCAGCCTCTGTTTAAGACCATATAAGCATTTGCTCTTATCATATTTGAAATTAGCCTGATAAAGACACTTTTGCTGGCCAAAGCACTACTGGACCCTGCCAGCTCGATTCCTGCCCGGGGCATCCCATTCTGTGACTAAAGCAGCCTCTGTTTAAGACCATATAAGCATTTGCTCTTATCATATTTGAAATTAGCCTGATAAAGACACTTTTGCTGGCCAAAGCACTACTGGACCCTGCCAGCTCGATTCCTGCCCGGGGCATCCCATTCTGTGACTACAGCAGCCTCTGTTTAAGACCATATAAGCATTTGCTCTTATCATATTTGAAATTAGGCCTGATAAAGACACTTTTGCTGGCCAAAGCCCTACTGGACCCTGCCAGCTCGATTCCTGCCCGGGGCATCCCATTCTGTGACTACAGCAGCCTCTGTTTAAGACCATATAAGCATTTGCTCTTATCATATTTGAAATTAGCCTGATAAAGACACTTTTGCTGGCCAAAGCACTACTGGACCCTGCCAGCTCGATTCCTGCCCGGGGCATCCCATTCTGTGACTAAAGCAGCCTCTGTTTAAGACCATATAAGCATTTGCTCTTATCATATTTGAAATTAGCCTGATAAAGACACTTTTGCTGGCCAAAGCACTACTGGACCCTGCCAGCTCGATTCCTGCCCGGGGCATCCCATTCTGTGACTACAGCAGCCTCTGTTTAAGACCATATAAGCATTTGCTCTTATCATATTTGAAATTAGGCCTGATAAAGACACTTTTGCTGGCCAAAGCCCTACTGGACCCTGCCAGCTCGATTCCTGCCCGGGGCATCCCATTCTGTGACTACAGCAGCCTCTGTTTAAGACCATATAAGCATTTGCTCTTATCATATTTGAAATTAGCCTGATAAAGACACTTTTGCTGGCCAAAGCACTACTGGACCCTGCCAGCTCGATTCCTGCCCGGGGCATCCCATTCTGTGACTAAAGCAGCCTCTGTTTAAGACCATATAAGCATTTGCTCTTATCATATTTGAAATTAGGCCTGATAAAGACACTTTTGCTGGCCAAAGCCCTACTGGACCCTGCCAGCTCGATTCCTGCCCGGGGCATCCCATTCTCTGACTACAGCAGCCTCTGTTTAAGACCATATAAGCATTTGCTCTTATCATATTTGAAATTAGCCTGATAAAGACACTTTTGCTGGCCAAAGCACTACTGGACCCTGCCAGCTCGATTCCTGCCCGGGGCATCCCATTCTGTGACTAAAGCAGCCTCTGTTTAAGACCATATAAGCATTTGCTCTTATCATATTTGAAATTAGCCTGATAAAGACACTTTTGCTGGCCAAAGCCCTACTGGACCCTGCCAGGTCGATTCCTGCCCGGGGCATCCCATTCTGTGACTAAAGCAGCCTCTGTTTAAGACCATATAAGCATTTGCTCTTATCATATTTGAAATTAGGCCTGATAAAGACACTTTTGCTGGCCAAAGCCCTACTGGACCCTGCCAGCTCGATTCCTGCCCGGGGCATCCCATTCTGTGACTACAGCAGCCTCTGTTTAAGACCATATAAGCATTTGCTCTTATCATATTTGAAATTAGCCTGATAAAGACACTTTTGCTGGCCAAAGCACTACTGGACCCTGCCAGCTCGATTCCTGCCCGGGGCATCCCATTCTGTGACTAAAGCAGCCTCTGTTTAAGACCATATAAGCATTTGCTCTTATCATATTTGAAATTAGGCCTGATAAAGACACTTTTGCTGGCCAAAGCACTACTGGACCCTGCCAGCTCGATTCCTGCCCGGGGCATCCCATTCTGTGACTACAGCAGCCTCTGTTTAAGACCATATAAGCATTTGCTCTTATCATATTTGAAATTAGGCCTGATAAAGACACTTTTGCTGGCCAAAGCCCTACTGGACCCTGCCAGCTCGATTCCTGCCCGGGGCATCCCATTCTGTGACTACAGCAGCCTCTGTTTAAGACCATATAAGCATTTGCTCTTATCATATTTGAAATTAGCCTGATAAAGACACTTTTGCTGGCCAAAGCACTACTGGACCCTGCCAGCTCGATTCCTGCCCGGGGCATCCCATTCTGTGACTACAGCAGCCTCTGTTTAAGACCATATAAGCATTTGCTCTTATCATATTTGAAATTAGGCCTGATAAAGACACTTTTGCTGGCCAAAGCCCTACTGGACCCTGCCAGCTCGATTCCTGCCCGGGGCATCCCATTCTGTGACTACAGCAGCCTCTGTTTAAGACCATATAAGCATTTGCTCTTATCATATTTGAAATTAGCCTGATAAAGACACTTTTGCTGGCCAAAGCACTACTGGACCCTGCCAGCTCGATTCCTGCCCGGGGCATCCCATTCTGTGACTACAGCAGCCTCTGTTTAAGACCATATAAGCATTTGCTCTTATCATATTTGAAATTAGCCTGATAAAGACACTTTTGCTGGGCATAGCACTACTGGACCCTGCAAGGGCATCCCATTCTGTGACTATAGCAGCCTCTGTTTAAGACCATATAAGCATTTGCTCTTATTATATTTGAAATTAGCCTGATAAAGACACTTTTGCTGGCCAAAGCACTACTGGACCCTGCCAGGTCCATTCCTGCCCAGGGCATCCCATTCTGTGACTAAAGCAGCCTCTGTTTAAGACCATATAAGCATTTGCTCTTATTATATTTGAAATTAGGCCTGATAAAGACACTTTTGCTGGCCAAAGCACTACTGGACCCTGCCAGGTCGATTCCTGCCCAGGGCATCCCATTCTGTGACTAAAGCAGCCTCTGTTTAAGACCATATAAGCATTTGCTCTTATTATATTTATATTATAAGACACTTTTGCTGGGCATAGGCTTACTGCTGCCTGCCAGGTGCACTTCTGTTGAGGCATCCCATTCTGTAACATAGCATACCCCTCTTTATTTACACTAAGCAGCTCTCTTATTTACACTAAGCAGGCCTGTTGGAGGCTGAGTGTTACTGCTCACTTTTGGTGTGCATTATATTCTGTTTTATATAGACCCACTGCTGCCTGGGGGTTCTTAAAATATCACCTACTACCACGCCAGTTAGACTATGTCGGGCAGACAAGTGCCTGGAAGTGAAAAGAGGAGTGGCAGAGGCCAAGATTCCGCAGGCAGAGCTCGCATCAGACTGGGGGCCAGTAGCAGCAGGAGTCACGCTGAGAGACCTAATCTGCCAGTATCTGCTAGCGGTCGGGTCTCCACCAGTAACGCATCTGCCGTGGTAGATTGGCTGACGCGCTCATCAACAACATCATCACAACTTACATCTGAGACCCCCAGTCTAGGGTCGGTAGGTTCCTCTGACACAACCCTGAGTTGGCATGCCCCGAGAGCAGTCCCTGTCCTCCCATTGCCTCTGTCCTACGCCGTTCCCTCCCCCAGCGACGTATCCTATGCTTTGGGTTCAGCTCCACTCTTTAGTGAGGAGGACGATCAGATACAGGAGGACAGTCAGCAGCTACTGCCCAGCCAAGAAATGGAGGTGGCTTCTTTAGCTAGGCAGACAAATAGTGATGTGGACAGTGTCGTGGGTGCTGCGAGCGTTCCAGCTCCTGCGCCAGACACTGTTGACGAATCCACGAACATCAGTGACGTACAGCCACAACCCGGTGATGATGATGATGATGACGATGAAGCCGATCGCACTTGGGAGCCGGGTGATGAAGGGGCTTCATCGTCATCATCAGGAGAAGAGGGGCGCAGGTTGCCCCGGAGTCAGCAGCTGAGGCAGCAAGGTGGTAGCAGTCAGCATGGGGGCACAATTCCAAAGGCTGGAGCCGGCCGGGGCCGGGGCCGGGGTAGAGCACCTGCTGTGCGGCAGTCTACCTTATCGGGAGGTAGTGGAGCAGGGGTTCCTGGAGTTGGCAACAGCAGCAGTGAATCAGTGAGGCCAGGGGGTGGGAAAAGTAGCTACTCGGCAGTGTGGCAGTTTTTCCTGAGGCATCCGCAGGAGGGTAACATGGCCACATGCAAGATATGTAGGCAAAAGGTGAAGCGTGGCCAGGGTCCAAATGTTGGCACCACGGCCCTGCGTCAACATATGATGCGTCACCATAAAACGACCTGGGAGAACCGAGGCTCCCAAGGGGTGGTCCAGTCTGCTTCCTCACCAAGTGAGCTCCCAATTTCTGCCAGCCAAGGCTCCAGCACCTCAGCCGAAGGCAGCTGTGCGTCACACCCATCCTCTGTCGCTCCTGCTCCTCCTCCTCCTCCTCCAAGTCATGCATCCCGCCAGCAATCCATCAGACAGCAGTATGCGCCCACTCATCCTACGGCGCAGAAGCTGAATGTGCTCCTGTCCAAGTTGCTGGTGCTGCAGTCGCTCCCTTTTCAGGTGGTGGAATCTGCACCTTTCAGAGAACTGATGGCTTGTGCCGAGCCGAGGTGGAGAGTCCCAAGCCGTCATTTCTTTGCCAAGAAGGCAGTACCAGCGCTGCACACTTTTGTTGAACAGAAGGTGGGCCAGTCCTTGAGCCTGTCGGTGTGTAGCAAAATACATGGCAGCGCCGACATCTGGAGCTGTAACTACGGTCAGGGGCAGTACATGTCGTTTACGGCCCACTGGGTGAATGTGGTCCCTTTGCAGCAGCAACTTGGACAGGTCACGCCGCTTCGGCCTCCGCGCTCTCTGCCCATTGGGCCTGTGACACCGTGCGACTCGGCCTCCTCATCCTCCGCCATCTCCTCACCCTCCACTGTAGGCTCAAGTCTCAGTGCCCCTCCAGTCTACCATGTGTGCAGGGCACGGAGGTGTCACGCAGTGCTTCACATGGTTTGTCTTGGCGAACGGAGTCACACAGGGGAGGAACTGCTTAAATGTATTCATCAGGAAATCCAAACATGGCTTACTCCGAGAAAACTTAAAATGGGAATCATGGTTACCGACAATGGGAAGAACATTTTGTCTGCGCTGCGCCAAGGAAGCCTGACCCATGCCCCCTGCATGGCTCACGTCTTCAATCTGGTTGTCAAGCGGTTTCTGAAGTGTTCCCCCCATCTGCAGGACATCCTAACAACTTCACGGAAACTTTGCATGCACTTCAGCCACTCCTACACCGCCAAACACACCCTTCTTGAGCTACAGCGTCAGAATGGTATCCCCCAACATAGTCTGATTTGCGATGTTTCCACCCGTTGGAATTCCACCCTTCACATGTTGGACCGATTATATGAACAGAGAAAAGCCATCACGGATTTCCTGATGATCCAAGCAGATAGGGGGACTCCCCTGTGTAACTTCAATGTCAACCAGTGGCAGCTCATACGTGACACCTGCCGTTTGCTCAGGCCCTTTGAGGAAGCCACTTTATTTGTCAGTCGGCAGGATTACGGGATGAACGACGTGATTCCACTGCTTCATGTACTACAGCACATGTTGGAAACCATGGCTGGTCAGGGCACTGGAGACATGGCGTTTACATCTTACGGCCACATGAACCCCCTTGGAGCTGAACTGGAGGAGGAGGAGGAGGAAGAGGAGGAGGAGGAGTTACCCAGCGAAACACAGTTTAGGCTTGGCGAAATGGCTGGTTTATCTAGTCAGCGGACAGGAGAGGAGGAGCAGGAGCAGCCAGAGGAGCTAGAGGTTTTTGAGGAAGGAGAGACAGAGGACCCGGGCACACCGTGGCAGTATGCAGTGGAGATGGAGACAGGTAGTCCATCCGAGTCACTTGCGCAAATGGCACGAAGCATGCTCACGTGCTTGCGTAGTGACCCCAGAATTGTTTCCATCTGTCGGCGGGATGACTTCTGGCTGTCCACCTTATTGGACCCTCGCTTCCGGCACAAAATGGGGGCATTTTTTAAACCCACCGAGAGGGAGGACAAACTCAACTACTACAAAGACATTCTACGTAGGCAGTTGGCCGATGCCTATCTGCGCCATGGTCCATACTCTCGCAGGTCTGACTCGAGGGGACCTCTGCGCTCACCTTCCACTGCCATGGCCGCTGGGGGGGTTGGCAGCAGCAGCAGCAGAAGCTCCATCAGCAGCAGCAGCCTCAGTCTTCAGTCGCTAATGAGTAGCTTTCTACACCCGCATAGTGAGGCTACTCATGAGCAGCAGGAAGACCTGGAGCAGGACCTGAACCAGCAGGTCATGTCATACTTTGACATGACCATGCCAACACACCTTGAGGATCCGCTGGACTTCTGGGCAGCCAAACTTGATTTGTGGCCGCAACTAGCAGAGTTTGCCCTGGAAAAGCTGTCCTGCCCGGCAAGTAGCGTGCCATCTGAGCGGGTGTTTAGTGCGGCGGGGGCCATAGTTACGGCGAGGAGAACTCGTCTGTCAACTAAAAATGTGGAGAGACTCACCTTTGTCAAAATGAATCAGGGATGGATCAGCCAGGATTTCCACCCACCAATGCCTGATGCATGCGACTAGATTCAGCATGGTGCCACGTTTTACACTTTCCAAATGGTGCAAAACATATTTATGTCTTTAGGCCATTTTTTGGGCTCCTGCTGCTGCTACTGTCAACTCCTGCCAACTCCAGGGTGTGATTCATCCAATTTTTGGGCTCCTGAGGCCAACTCCAGTGTATATTTGGGCTCCTGCTGCTGCTGCTGCCAACTTCTGCCAACTCCAGGGTGTGATTCATCCAATTTTTGGGCTCCTGAGGCCAACTCCAGTGTATATTTGGGCTCCTGCTGCTGCTACTGTCAACTCCTGCCAACTCCAGGGTGTGATTCATCCAATTTTTGGGCTCCTGAGGCCAACTCCAGTGTATATTTGGGCTCCTGCTGCTGCTGCTGCCAACTTCTGCCAACTCCAGGGTGTGATTCATCCAATTTTTGGGCTCCTGAAGCCAACTCCAGTGTATATTTGGGCTCCTGCTGCTGCTGCTGCCAACTCCTGCCAACTCCAGGGTGTGATTCATCCAATTTTTGGGCTCCTGAGGCCAACTCCAGTGTATATTTGGGCTCCTGCTGCTGCTGCTGCCAACTTCTGCCAACTCCAGGGTGTGATTCATCCAATTTTTGGGCTCCTGAGGCCAACTCCAGTGTATATTTGGGCTCCTGCTGCTGCTACTGTCAACTTCTGCCAACTCCAGGGTGTGATTCATCCAATTTTTGGGCTCCTGAAGCCAACTCCAGTGTATATTTGGGCTCCTGCTGCTGCTACTGTCAACTCCTGCCAACTCCAGGGTGTGATTCATCCAATTTTTGGGCTCCTGAGGCCAACTCCAGTGTATATTTGGGCTCCTGCTGCTGCTACTGTCAACTCCTGCCAACTCCAGGGTGTGATTCATCCAATTTTTGGGCTCCTGAGGCCAACTCCAGTGTATATTTGGGCTCCTGCTGCTGCTACTGTCAACTCCTGCCAACTCCAGGGTGTGATTCATCCAATTTTTGGGCTCCTGAAGCCAACTCCAGTGTATATTTGGGCTCCTGCTGCTGCTGCTGCCAACTTCTGCCAACTCCAGGGTGTGATTCATCCAATTTTTGGGCTCCTGAAGCCAACTCCAGTGTATATTTGGGCTCCTGCTGCTGCTGCTGCCAACTTCTGCCAACTCCAGGGTGTGATTCATCCAATTTTTGGGCTCCTGAGGCCAACTCCAGTGTATATTTGGGCTCCTGCTGCTGCTACTGTCAACTCCTGCCAACTCCAGGGTGTGATTCATCCAATTTTTGGGCTCCTGAAGCCAACTCCAGTGTATATTTGGGCTCCTGCTGCTGCTACTGTCAACTCCTGCCAACTCCAGGGTGTGATTCATCCAATTTTTGGGCTCCTGAGGCCAACTCCAGTGTATATTTGGGCTCCTGCTGCTGCTACTGTCAACTCCTGCCAACTCCAGGGTGTGATTCATCCAATTTTTGGGCTCCTGAGGCCAACTCCAGTGTATATTTGGGCTCCTGCTGCTGCTACTGTCAACTCCTGCCAACTCCAGGGTGTGATTCATCCAATTTTTGGGCTCCTGAAGCCAACTCCAGTGTATATTTGGGCTCCTGCTGCTGCTGCTGCCAACTTCTGCCAACTCCAGGGTGTGATTCATCCAATTTTTGGGCTCCTGAAGCCAACTCCAGTGTATATTTGGGCTCCTGCTGCTGCTGCTGCCAACTTCTGCCAACTCCAGGGTGTGATTCATCCAATTTTTGGGCTCCTGAGGCCAACTCCAGTGTATATTTGGGCTCCTGCTGCTGCTACTGTCAACTCCTGCCAACTCCAGGGTGTGATTCATCCAATTTTTGGGCTCCTGAGGCCAACTCCAGTGTATATTTGGGCTCCTGCTGCTGCTACTGTCAACTCCTGCCAACTCCAGGGTGTGATTCATCCAATTTTTGGGCTCCTGAAGCCAACTCCAGTGTATATTTGGGCTCCTGCTGCTGCTGCTGCCAACTTCTGCCAACTCCAGGGTGTGATTCATCCAATTTTTGGGCTCCTGAAGCCAACTCCAGTGTATATTTGGGCTCCTGCTGCTGCTGCTGTCAACTCCTGCCAACTCCAGGGTGTGATTCATCCAATTTTTGGGCTCCTGAAGCCAACTCCAGTGTATATTTGGGCTCCTGCTGCTGCTGCTGTCAACTCCTGCCAACTCCAGGGTGTGATTCATCCAATTTTTGGGCTCCTGAAGCCAACTCCAGTGTATATTTGGGCTCCTGCTGCTGCTACTGTCAACTCCTGCCAACTCCAGGGTGTGATTCATCCAATTTTTGGGCTCCTGAGGCCAACTCCAGTGTATATTTGGGCTCCTGCTGCTGCTACTGTCAACTCCTGCCAACTCCAGGGTGTGATTCATCCAATTTTTGGGCTCCTGAAGCCAACTCCAGTGTATATTTGGGCTCCTGCTGCTGCTGCTGCCAACTTCTGCCAACTCCAGGGTGTGATTCATCCAATTTTTGGGCTCCTGAAGCCAACTCCAGTGTATATTTGGGCTCCTGCTGCTGCTGCTGTCAACTCCTGCCAACTCCAGGGTGTGATTCATCCAATTTTTGGGCTCCTGAAGCCAACTCCAGTGTATATTTGGGCTCCTGCTGCTGCTGCTGCTGTCAACTCCTGCCAACTCCAGGGTGTGATTCATCCAATTTTTGGGCTCCTGAAGCCAACTCCAGTGTATATTTGGGCTCCTGCTGCTGCTGCTGCCAACTCCTGCCAACTCCAGGGTGTGATTCATCCAATTTTTGGGCTCCTGAAGCCAACTCCAGTGTATATTTGGGCTCCTGCTGCTGCTGCTGCCAACTTCTGCCAACTCCAGGGTGTGATTCATCCAATTTTTGGGCTCCTGAAGCCAACTCCAGTGTATATTTGGGCTCCTGCTGCTGCTGCTGCCAACTCCTGCCAACTCCAGGGTGTGATTCATCCAATTTTTGGGCTCCTGAGGCCAACTCCAGTGTATATTTGGGCTCCTGCTGCTGCTGCTGCCAACTTCTGCCAACTCCAGGGTGTGATTCATCCAATTTTTGGGCTCCTGAAGCCAACTCCAGTGTATATTTGGGCTCCTGCTGCTGCTGCTGTCAACTCCTGCCAACTCCAGGGTGTGATTCATCCAATTTTTGGGCTCCTGAAGCCAACTCCAGTGTATATTTGGGCTCCTGCTGCTGCTGCTGTCAACTCCTGCCAACTCCAGGGTGTGATTCATCCAATTTTTGGGCTCCTGAAGCCAACTCCAGTGTATATTTGGGCTCCTGCTGCTGCTGCTGCCAACTCCTGCCAACTCCAGGGTGTGATTCATCCAATTTTTGGGCTCCTGAAGCCAACTCCAGTGTATATTTGGGCTCCTGCTGCTGCTGCTGCCAACTTCTGCCAACTCCAGGGTGTGATTCATCCAATTTTTGGGCTCCTGAAGCCAACTCCAGTGTATATTTGGGCTCCTGCTGCTGCTGCTGCCAACTCCTGCCAACTCCAGGGTGTGATTCATCCAATTTTTGGGCTCCTGAGGCCAACTCCAGTGTATATTTGGGCTCCTGCTGCTGCTACTGTCAACTCCTGCCAACTCCAGGGTGTGATTCATCCAATTTTTGGGCTCCTGAGGCCAACTCCAGTGTATATTTGGGCTCCTGCTGCTGCTACTGTCAACTCCTGCCAACTCCAGGGTGTGATTCATCCAATTTTTGGGCTCCTGAAGCCAACTCCAGTGTATATTTGGGCTCCTGCTGCTGCTGCTGCCAACTTCTGCCAACTCCAGGGTGTGATTCATCCAATTTTTGGGCTCCTGAAGCCAACTCCAGTGTATATTTGGGCTCCTGCTGCTGCTACTGTCAACTCCTGCCAACTCCAGGGTGTGATTCATCCAATTTTTGGGCTCCTGAAGCCAACTCCAGTGTATATTTGGGCTCCTGCTGCTGCTGCTGTCAACTCCTGCCAACTCCAGGGTGTGATTCATCCAATTTTTGGGCTCCTGAAGCCAACTCCAGTGTATATTTGGGCTCCTGCTGCTGCTGCTGCCAACTCCTGCCAACTCCAGGGTGTGATTCATCCAATTTTTGGGCTCCTGAAGCCAACTCCAGTGTATATTTGGGCTCCTGCTGCTGCTGCTGCCAACTCCTGCCAACTCCAGGGTGTGATTCATCCAATTTTTGGGCTCCTGAGGCCAACTCCAGTGTATATTTGGGCTCCTTCTGCCCCTCATAGTGATGCCACTTCAACTCTCTGCAATTGTGCCGCTCTGCGATTCTATTAGCGATGCCTCTGATCTGCATGTGATATTTCTTCAAAGTATTATTTAACTAACCCAGCACGCATCCTGTGCGTGTTACAGCAAGGCTGAATGGTTTACAACCCTATTGAGGCTGTAGGAGGCTCAGAAATAGCCGTTTTTAATAGCGATTCGTCGCGAATTTATTCGGGTCGAAACGATTTTTGTCGGAAAATTCGGCGAATCAGTCGAATCGAATTTTTCAAAAGTTCGCTCATCTCTACAAATAATCTTAAAAACTTTTCGGCGCAAATTAAAGAAATTTCGCCTCAGGGTGTTGCGCCTGTCGTTTTCTTTGATCTGTGAATGAAAAACAACATTAGTTTAGCATTGTTTTTATGTTTGGTTTTGTAGTGGTTTTTTTAAGGCCCTTTTATTTTGTTTTTTTAAAAAGTCTTTTGTTAAATGTTTCTTTGGGCATTTTTTTTTAAAGGGAATTGTTTGTTCAATTACTTTGCTAAACAAATAAAACACTTACAATGTTTTTGGGCCACATTGCGTCGGGGCGGAGTCTCCGTTCTTCCTCCCTCTGTTGCTGCTGTGAATCTGTTTGGATGACAAACACACTGATATTAGAGACTGTTGTTGTATCATGAATATCATATTAAGTTAGGCTTCTAGGTATCAATTTACTCACCTTCCCCAGCCACCTCTTCCTCGTCGCCCCCTTCCTCGCTCATCCCTTGGGATGTCCCTACGATGTCTGAATCTACAACTAACAATAGTGCACATGAGTATATGTATTTAATGCATGTATTAGCACATATCTAACTATATTTCCCCTACCGGAGTCAGGTTGTGGATCTGTGAAGCTGGACTCCCTGCCGTCAGATTCCCCCCTCCCCTGCATGCTGAGGTCCAGTGGCTCCTCATACTCACTGGCAGAGGAGGGGGTGGCCGTTGTCACTGGCGGTGAACCACCTATTCCTTCACCAGAATCGCCCAATACTGGGCTGCGTGTTCTTGTCCGGGTGGGGCGGAACCGCATCTTCCATTCATGGGCTGAAATAGAAACACATTCATCCATACACGCCCAGCCAAGGCCAGTGTGATTCTGGCATGTGAAGTATATACACTTACCTGGAAAATGTTTGGCGAAGTACCGCCTCACCCGGGGCCTATGCCTCCTCTTTAAATCAGACCAGTGTTGGGCGATCTGGGTGAAGGTATAGGTGGTTTGGGTCCTTCTGGCTATCGCGTCCACCACCGCCAGCGACAACGTCCTCTTCTCGTAATCTGACGGCAGGAAGTCGTAGCGATTCCTCTGCATCATCTGTTTGCTAAATACACAATAACCCAGTATTAATGGGCAAAATACATGTCCAAGTTTCTTGCCCTACCTAAAGTCACTTTCTGAACCTCTTTCTTACTCACATTGGCCTAGTTCGACTATCTGCATGTAGGCTAGTTTGTCGCTGCGTACATGTCTTAAACTAAGGTGGGCTTGTATTTTAGGTTACAAAGTAAGTTGTTCCTCACTAATCTTGCACTTTGTTTTTTTTTTATTACATGTAGTGTATGCGCGCACATAAACGCACGCTAGCCTACTCACATCCATGATGATGTGGTCCTGCTCCGGTGTATATATTGCTGGCGCCTTTGATGTTGGCCCACAGAGGAATGCATTCCCAAAAAACACGGAGCTCAAATACGGCTGGTCAGACTGCCCGTAAGTGAAGGCTCGGCGGCCCCGTTTCCTTAGGGTGATTTCTATCGGAAATCAAGGCTCTGCATCACTGAAAAAAACGGACAAATGAACGAGGCGTCCGTTTTCCCGGGAAACAGCCTCATGCGAGCCGACAATCGGAAAGGCGGCTGAGCGCACACCTGAGCGCATAAACGCACACTAAAATCAACGTAACACCCTTTCCTGACCCGATCACAGCCCAAAACCAACGGGAAAACGCACGGGATAGCTGAACGGGGAGGCTCTGCATCAAGCCAATAGTCATGGTATATTGTAAGATATATTCTACATGAAAAAGCTTTTACAGGCATGAACTTCAGGCTGCCTATTGATGAATGTGATATTTCTAACACACAAAAAAGTGCACGTTTTCTAAAAAATAAAAAGATTTCTAATATAAAAAAAAAATAAAAAAATCCAAAACAAATTCCCCCAAAAAACATCTGTACCTGCAATTCGGCATTTTTAGCGGCGAGGGACTTCATTTTTTCAATGAGGAAGGATATTTTCTTATAAGTATGGCAGCAACAAATCACTTTCTGCATAGCTTGATATGATGCTGTTGTTTCCAAAGTGCAATATACTTATATACTTACCCCCCAAAAAATATGTACCTCACCTGTGAAAATGGCCCATTGCTGGTACAGGGATTTTCTTCATAAAACGAAACAAAACACTTTTTATTTAATTTTTTGGTGTTATGAGATAAAAAGCTCACTGAGATGTAGGTTTTAGGTCATGCCTGTAAAAGTTGTTTGCCCTTTTATTAGAAGAAACAAACAAGCAGGGTATATATTATAAATATAATAGTAATTCTTCATCTTGCTACATACAGATATATATACTCATAGTACATAAGACACACCTGGCTATAGGACGCACCTAGGATTGGGAGGAGTAAAGTAATTTGAGCCAAGTGTTGTGCTAAAATACTGTGCCATCAAGAATCAAATCATAGGCAATGTCCAGAATCTTCCACTTACAGGCAGAGTGGCATCCCCCCCCCCTCCTTGGTCAGTGTGGCATCCCCCCATCCCATTCCCATAGGCAGTGTGGCATTCCCCCTCCCAGTCTCATAGGCAGTGTGGCATTCCCCCTCCCAGTCTCATAGGCAGTGTGGCATCCCCCCTCCCATTCCCATAGGCAGTGTGGCATCCCCCCTCCCATTCCCATAGGCAGTGTGGCATTCCCCCTCCCAGTCTCATAGGCAGTGTGGCATCCCCCCTCCCATTCCCATAGGCAGTGTGGCATCCCCCCTCCCATTCCCATAGGCAGTGTGGCATTCCCCCCTCCTAGTCTCATAGGCAGGGTTGCATCCCCATCCCATTCCCATAAGCAGTGTGGCATCCCCCCTCCCATTCCCCATATAGCCAGATACATTCGCCTGATAAGCCACATTGACATTTCCTCCCACTTTTTGGGGGGAAAGTGCGTCTTATAGGACAAAAAATATGATCATTGTTTTTTTTATGATTCAGTTATTGCCATTATTCCTACTCACTGGGTAGGACATTCTAAGGTTTGTCCACCTTTACAACCCTTTTTACTTTCATACTAGAATCACCTTCCAGATCCTCTATTCTGGGAAAAGATTTATCTATCAGTTCTCTGTGTTGGCCATTTATATTTTTTGGTATTGACCTTTTTTTATTTTGGGTGTGCCTTTGAGCCTTATTTATGATGGGCGCTTTTTAGCATCTGGTGGCTATAGCGGCAGTTTTGGATCACCAGCATGTTTGTCTTTTCTGGCACTGCGCTTTGGACTACACCGGTGCTAGAGGTCGTAGCACTGGATGCTAACTAATTAGCTTTGATTGTTGCACTAGGTATTGGCGGGCCTGTGTCAGCGCCTCTTTGACACGACTGCCGATTAATCCAGCACCAGTGAGCGGCCATCTTTTTTGCACTGCACAGTGTATTTATGAAGTGCTGCTAAAGCCAAAAAAAGTGACGCTGTGTGGCGCTGTGTGGCGCTGATGCTTCATAAATAAGGCTCCCTGTGTGTTATTTGAAGCTTACATCTGAATGAGCGTTTTTCTTTTACTGTAACACACCAAAAAGTAAAATAAAAAAATGTGGTTCTAATTATTTCCCCAAAAATCACCTTTACCTGTGATGCGACAGGTACATTTGTACCAATGAGATATGGATAATTTTTGAAAGTTTGTAAATAATAGCACCCAGTGGGACATGCTAAAGAATTTGCCAAATGTTTCTACATAGTATATAGAGTGCTGTAATTTATAAACTTTCCCAAAGAAAAGCACAACCAACCCAGGCACCAAGCATAAGGGCTTTTAACCCAGGGCTCAGAGGCCACTCCGTGTGCGGCCCCTGGCCCTGAACGCCCTTTGGTATGGGCACCCCTGGAAAAACTTTGTGCCAACACCAATGAGTACCAGGCTCTTCCACACCTCCAATGCCCCAGGGTGCGGGTAATATGTCAGTTTACCATCATGTCACCCTGGACCAGCGGGTATTCTTGTGGCATCTTCTTATGGCGGTGTCAGCTGTCAGAAGCTGACATCTACACTAGGATAGAAACAAAGAAACATAGAAGGTTGACAGCAGAAGGAGACCATACGGTCCATCTAGTCTGCCCTTATGTGTATACTGTATGTACTCTTTATCTTAGGATAGATGTGTGCTTATCCCAGGCATGTTTAAATTCAGTGACTGTTGATTTTTCAACTACCTCTGCTGGAAGTTTGTTCCAAGCATCTACTACTCTTTCTGTAAAGTAATATTTTCTAACATTGCTCCTGATCTTCCCCCCGACTAGCTTCAGGTTGGGCCCCCTTGTTCTATCATTAAGCTTCTTCTTAAAAACACTTCCTTCCTGAACCTTATTCAATCCTTTCACATATTTAAAGGTCTCAATCATGTCCCCACTCTCCCTTCTTTCCTCCAGACTGTACAAATTAAGTTCTTTAAGTCTCTCCTGATAAGTTTTAAGTTTAAGTCCTTCCACCATTTTCGTTGCCCGCCTTTGGACACGTTCTATTTGAATAATGTCTTTTTGCAGGTAAGGTCTCCAGAACTGCACACAGTATTCTAGCTGTGGCCTTACCAGGGCTCTGTACAGCGGCATCACATTGTCCCTCTTCCTACTGGTGATGCCTCGAGCTATGAAGGGGGAACACAGGTTCCCCCTATTTTAATGCTCGCTACCCACTGAGGAATGAAGTTTGGCTTTTATATTTGGAGGCTTGGCCTCTATGGAATCATTGATGGTGTCACACAATGGGCGGGGCCCAGAGGGGATTTTCTCATGCAACCACTCTAGGGCCCTCCCCTTTTGTTATGTAGTAAGTGACATGGGGGAGATTCAATAGAGGCCCGACCTCTTAGTATATGGAGTCCCCAGTTGGGAGCCAGGATGATAGGAGGAGAACCTGTGTCCGCGCCAATAATAATAAAAATAAACAATAAAAATATTTTAATAAAACTAATTTACATTCACTTTGAACTGGTAAAGGGTCCCATGGATCCCTATACCAGTTTACACTTCATTACCCACAACACCAATGGGCATGGTGGTGCAGATGAGCTTGTGGCCCATAGGGCATAAGGGCTTGTAATATTCATTGCCAGGGGCCGCTGCCATTTGGAAAGGGGCCGACTGGGGACTCGCTGGGAAGAGGCTTTTATAATAAGAGATGGGGTCTCTTGAATCTCCCCCATGTCACTTCTGATGGAGGCTGCATGGGAGAATACCCTCTAGGCCCCTTCCCTTCTAGGATATCATCAATGATGTATGGGAGATTCCATGGAGGTCATGCCTCCAAGTATAAAAGATGGCTCCCCTGGCCCAAACTTCAGTTCCTGACTGGGGATCAAGGATAATGGCCACCAAAAGACGCTGGAGGGGGCCACGAAGAGCTCTGAAGACAAACCAAGATCAGCTGGGACCCGGCCAGAGGATGAGGATGTCGCCTGGTGCTGGAAGAGAAGAAAGAAGAGGGGGACCGGTGAGTAAACAATTGTCTGGGTATGGAAGCAAGGTACTATGCAGCCAAGCCC
Organism: Gastrophryne carolinensis; assembly: GCA_027917425.1. Taxonomy (NCBI): domain Eukaryota; kingdom Metazoa; phylum Chordata; class Amphibia; order Anura; family Microhylidae; genus Gastrophryne; species Gastrophryne carolinensis. The sequence continues at coordinate 382,457,516 of CM051239.1, forward strand.
AGGCAGCTTCCCCAAGCTGCTGCTTCAGTTCGTACATATCTGCACTATGCCCGCCTGGCGCCAGCAAGGTGTCAGTGTGTGGATGCCTTGTAAGCATAATCTTTTCCCTGCCAGGCAAGGACAATCCTGTTACACTTTAACACGACACACACTGTCTGGTAAACATCGCTGTTCCTGACATGGGAGAGGAAAGAAGAAGCTGCTGCTCTGCGCTTGAGCAGCAGTTAGACACGTTGGCCAACCATGGCGACAGATCCGAGAGGCTACACAGTAGCAGTGCGGAGGGTTCGGTTTCTTGTGGCATGACCTGTATCTGGGCAGCATAAAAAAAATGATTATGGGTGCTTAATCAGGAATATGTGCTTGGAGTGGGGGAGGGGCACCGGGGGGGGGGGTTCCATGCAGATGCCTGTGAGACTTGCTTTTGGGTGGTAAGGGGTGTCATGTCTAGTGTGACACTTTTGGCTGCTTTAGATTCCAGAACTGGACTGCATGGGTTTTGTTCCGCTTTAAGCAGCCACATGGTGCCCCTCCCTCTTCCCCAGGACCCAATAAACTGCATGAATTAGGATGCTTATTTGGGATGCCCCGGAGTAATGGAACAAAACCTGAGAAATTACATTTCATCGGTTTTGCTCCGTTTTAAAGTTGGACAAAACCTTGGAATTTGAGTTTCCTGGGCTTTTTATTCTGTGCCCCAGGGGCATCCCTAATTTGGATGCCTCGCTATGTGAAACCCACAGTTTGCCCAGTAAAACTCCCCTCTCCTTGTTCCAACAGTGCACAAATCTCTTCTAAAGGACGCATATGGGGGGGGGGGGGGTATGCCATCCTGCAATCTTGCACAGGGCACCTTTCATCCTAAGGCCAGTCCTGCTCTGAATCACCCTTTATGTTATAACAGCTTTTATTACCTTCAATGTGGAGTGTACGCTGCTGCATACCCTGCAACCAAGGCTGCGTGCGCGCTCCCACCCCAACCTATCTGAATGAAAATGGTCAGAGTCGTTTGCTGAATTACTTGGAGGCTGACTGATTACTAACGCCAGGTATCGGCAGATGAGCATCTGTATAGCATCGCTTTGCAAGGAGCGAAAGGTAGCGCCAGCTCAGTGTGACTGACTCTCAGCGACTCACACCATACTTATCAAAAAACTACACACACAGCGTCGGCGCTATAAATCGGGTCGCTATAGCATACAGCGCCAGACGCTCTGTTTTTGAACACATATCCACCAGTAACAAAGCAAAAACACATGGAATGACATTGTTATAACATTATGACATTAACACTTTAGTGCCAGACCTATAATGACTATTCTGCATAAAAATATAAAAAGCCAAAAAAATTTCTAAGGAGAGGTCACACAATGATTTGAGCAAAAGAAAAAAAAAGCACACTGTTTAAACACAAGCAAATGAACGGCCATTGAAATGTATGGGAGAGCGACAGTAAGCGAAAGGTAATACCTGGCGCTCTGGAAGCCTGAAATAAAACGTGACGCTACATGGCGCTGTTAGAGCCAGATTCGCTGCCGCTACAAGGCAATACCAACCACTATCCCTTCTTAAATAACACCCATAGTCCCGACAGGCGGCTCTCATTGGACGAGAACCCGCACATGTGCTGGGAAAAAGTAAGGGATTATGAGCTTCCCGGGGGTTTTCTTAGGTTCCAGGGCGTCCGCGGGTGGTTTTGTCCTGCTTTAAAGTGGACAAACACCCTCCCATGATCGGCCCGGGAAGCTACAAGATTCCCGGACCGATCAGACCCCTGACTGCGGGGCACCCCGATCGGGGGTGCCCCGCTGTGTGAAACCCCCCAGAGACCCCTAAATCCCTACCTTATCCACGATCCAGCGGCGCCCGGCGCGGCCCCCCGCGCGTCCCTCTAGCAGCACGTGCACCGGCGCCGGCCGTTTGTGAATGGCCGGGCGCGGGCGCGCGCCCTGTAAGAGTGACGCGTGGGAGGCGGCGGCGGGCGCACTCTTTTGTCCGTCGGCAGGGATTGGCAGCGGCGGTCACGTGGGAGCGAGGAGAGGTGAGTTTTTCGGGGTTTCTGGTGGGTTTCACACAGCGGGGCACCCCCGGGCCCGGGTGCCCCGCCGAAGTGGACCAAAATCCAGGATAGTCAAAATCCTGGGTGTTGGTCCACTATAAGCACCAGGCTGTATCCTTTGAAAAATCCAGATCACTAGTGAGGTAACTAATCCAACAAACATGTTGGTGCTAAAGGTCAGATAGTGAGGTGTCCCCCATCTCTAATGATAAAGCAGACTAATGGTTTGATTATCATCTCAGCAAACATCCAAATTACCCTGGACATTGCCTTTTACCATCATCATTGCCTGCCACTTCCATAAATCTCACTGCACTTATCGGCAACGTCTGGCAGGTTTATAGGAATTATATAGACTAAGTGCTTAGCTTCTCTAAATTTAGAGAACAATTCAAACTGCAACCTGCATCACGGTGAGCTTTGCGTTTAACATACAGGAGGAGAGGTCCATTTTCTTTCCAATGAGGGAAGGATGATTCAGCACCATAACAGCATTACAGGGGATGCTGCTGCTCACACCCCCAAATGTTATCAGCACTGGATCCTGGTGGGGGAATAGCAGAGCTGGCGCCAGCACAGTGCAAACCTGGGCAATTGCTTCAGGGGCCCACTCAGGCTCACACTTGGCCATGTTATTATTTCACAGTGGACCCAAACAATCAAATGCAGAGTATTGTGTGTAGTCCTGCTCATGGCTGGCCTCAGCAACAATGGAGAAGGTGGCATGGAATGGAGGGCAACTGATGGGAGCTCAGAAAGTGGCGAGAACCGGGTGACAACTGATAGTAATGATGTAGTCTTTAGTGGCAGTGGAGAAAGCAACAAGGACTAGAGGACTATCGATGGCTATACAGAAGGACATGAGGACTGGAGGGCGATCAGCAGCAGGTGACCCATTTGTGGCAGCGGAGTTAAAAAAAGGGGACATCATGTGACACACTACTTTGGGGCCCACGGGGAGGCTGATTCATCATTAGCGGCAGGTAGCGACAGATGAGCGTCTGTAGCAGGCATTTTCAGAGCGCCCGCTAGTAGTCGCAGTGCTCAGCTGTGGGTCGCTACTTTATAGCTACTCAGTCGCTGTTCAGTAATGTTGAATACATTGTGAAGAGTCGCTATTTGACCAGTACAGCGCTGTATGGGAGCGCATGTTAGCGACTGCTCATAGCGACCGACTCACACCATATTCAGGAATAAAAAAAGCCTCCCAAATCTCTGGCGCTGAAAAATACTTGTTTGAAGCCCCGAGCGCAGGAGGCGGTGTGTTTAAAGTCTGTTTTCAAGCATCTATCCACTAGTAACAAAGCAAAAACATATGGAATTACATTGTAGCAACATTGTAACATGAACACTTTAATGCCAGACCTGTAATGTCATTTCTGAAGAAATATTTAAAAAATGTAAAAAATTTTAAAAAACAACTTTTTCAATGCCAGAAGAGGTCACAGAATTATTTGTGATTTTTGGGAAAAAAAAAAAAAAACCCGTTTAAAGTGAAGAAAAGGTTCGTCCATTGAAATGTATGGGGGAGCAACAGGTAGCGAGTGGTCATACCTGGCGCTGTGCAAGGCTGAACACTGGCGCTGTTCGCAGAGGCTTTGAAAATGATGAATCAGACGCTACATGCCGCTATCCCAGTCGCTAAACAGATTCTGCTTGATAAATGTGTAATTGCGTGCCGTGTCCGGCGTTGACCAGTCACTATCTGTCGCTACCTCTCATTAACCAGGCGCTACCTGACGCTATCCTTTCTTAAATAACCCCCTAAGACTCTCTTGCCCAAGGTCCCCTACAAACCTGGAGCTGGCCCTGGGTGATAGGATGCCCCCTATGGACCCTTTGATGCCTGGCTTTTTGCAGGATTTGCATAAATTAACCAATGCAACTCTAGCAAGGGGAAAAGTTCTGCCCATAAAAAGCAATGGGCACTTTCCCATGTGTGCGCTGCATTATGCTGACAATTGTATGACATGGAATTATATGATAGGCTACCGTACAAAAAATATGTGACTAATATAATCCCCTCTCCACTTTTTCCCTCCTTGAAGTTTAAAAAAAGAGTCAGCAGAAAGTGACAGAGCTGAGGAGCCTGAGAGGAGGAGGAGGGAAGCATGTGTCTGCTCACAAAGATTCCAAAAAATGCTGCGCCATCATCACACAGACTTGCGCATGCGCCCTTGGACCATGTACGAATGTGGGTTTTCAACCTGGGGGGTTTCACACAGAAACCCCGGTTGGGGTGCCCCGTGGGGAGCGAGTTAAAGTTAAAGTGGACCAAACCCCTCCCCCTGGAATCTATGAGACTCCAGGGGGGGTTTTGGTCCACTCTAAATTTTGCGATGCTAATGCGCGGTGCTCCTGACTACGGCACATGTATGCAAATCCAGCGGGCTGAAAAACACACACATGACCCTCAGAAGGTGGGATGGGCCCGATGGCGGGTACGAGGAGATTTGGAAGGCGAGTTTACACACTGTCAGGATGTGTTTACAGCTTTTTATGGTGGAAGAGACATCTGATCCTGATAAACACCCTTCATAAATCCTTCTTTGTGCTTATGACTGTTAATAACGCGGCCGGGCAGACGCAAACACGTGCATGTCGTTACCTCTCCGTCCCGCAATATGGCTGCAAACTGACTCGCTTTGTGTTCCTTCGTTGTGTGTTTTGTTCCTCGAGATGACAAACAAAGTTACAAGCGCCGCTTCAGACGTAGCGAGGATGGAGATTGTCACAGCGGCCCGCACCATTTGTATAATATTAACCATATGCGTCCTCTATGGAAGGCCACCGCAGTGTTTATATTTACTACCAGCACAGAGGATCGGGGCCTCCTCATGGCAGCTCTCAATAAGCTCTGATTTATTTACTTTTTCTATGGACTTTGAGTTCTAAACATTTAAAATGAAAGTCACAGCCAGTTCAGTAAACTTACTGTTAAAGTGGACCAAAACTATCCTGGGTTTTGGTCCTTTCCCCTGGACACCCCGATGGGAGGTGCCCCGCTGTGTGAAACCCCCCAGATCACCAAAACCAACACACCTCTTCCTGGTCCTACGGTGCATGTGCGGCCACATGTCCAATCAGCACACTCGGATCAGATGTCGTCTAAGCCTTCGTCTAAGGCCAGCGACTCCAAGCACGCTGAAGGCCGCATCCTCTGTTTCCCTCTAACAGGGAGCGTGCCCACTCCAGCCATTCACAAATGCCTGCCACAGAGGGCGCCGTGCTAGAGGGATAGCGGGGATGCCGCCACGGCTTGCGCATGCGCTGTTGGGCCGGGAATGAAGGTAAGTGTATAGGAGACCTGGGGGGTTTCATACAGCTGGGCATCCCGATTTTGGATGCCCTGGGGGGAGGGAATCGGTTTTGGTCCACTTTCAAGGGCAGTATATACTCACCTTTTGTCCCCTGCAGCTCCTCTGCACAAGTCCACTGCAGCTCTGTCGTCCAGCAGTGGCATCTTCATACTTACCGGTGGCAGGTGGTGAAGCTTTAAAATACCTCTGCAGATGAATGCCAAACCAGACCTTTATTTTTAAAGTGGACCAAAACCCACCCTGGATTTGATGAGACTCCGGGGCAGGTATACTCGCTCCCCCCGGGGCATCCAGATTCTAAGGCCTATTGGGATAAGTTTTAAAAACAAGATGGCCGCTCATGGGCTTGCAGGCCACCTGCAAACAGGAAGTCGTGCTGGGCTTCCTGTTACTGTGCATTTCAGTTATGTCAGTTGGAAGAGAAAGCTTCAAAATGTCCGCTACCTTTCTTTTCCAACTGTGCCAGGCTGTTGATCTGGTTTAAGTGATCCTATACCCAGATAGCAAGTTTATATCATCACCTTCTACCCCCATCCTAGTGCCCCAAAATAGCCGGTGTTTCTTTTTTTTACTAAAGCCTTTTGCCCAATATTCATAAAAAAACAGGAACCCCAATGCTGATTGAAAATACACTATGAGTACCACCGGACACCAGACCACCCATTTCCTGCCACATATTAAAGCATTCTCTGGTGATATGGGAAAATATTCTGGAAATCTCCTTTCCCCACTTCCTATTGTTCAGGGGACTTGGGGGGTGTCACACAGCGGGGAGGGAATCATGTAGCCAAGGCCTCATCTGTGGGTTTTGTTCTACTTTAATATTCTCAGCAAACTGCTCTGATTGGAGAGCCTGCGCATGTGCCATAGGACTAAGAGGCTGATTTATTAATAGCGACATGTAGCGACCAGTTGAGCGACTGTAGCGGTATTTTCACAGCGCCCGCTAGTAGTCGCTGTGCTTGGCCGTTGTTCGGTTGTTGACAGCGACTCAGTCGGTGTGGCGTAATGTTGAATACAAGGTTACGAGTCGCGTTTTGACAGGTTCCGCGCTGTATGGGAGCGCATGATAGCGACTGGTCAGAGCGACCGGCTCCCACCATATTCATCAAAAAATCACGCTAAAAAAATTCAAGCGCTGTGAAATGCATGTTTAAACCCCAGAGCGCTGGAGGCGATGGGTTAAAAGTAGTTTTTTAATCCCCAAACCACCATATTTTTTTAAACCAAAAAAAAAGTATTTTAAATAATTTTGTAATATGAATACATTAATATCAGACCTGTAATATCAATTCCGTACATTTTTTTTCTAAAATGGCAGAAGTGGTCACAGAATTTTTCACATTAAAAAAAAAAACACATTAATAACAATTAATTATGAATATTTAAATATTGTTCAATTGAAATGCATTGGAGAGCGCCAGGTAGCGAGAGGTCATACCTGTCGCTGTTCAAGGTCGGACGCTGGCGCTGTGGGCTGAGGCTGGAATAATGATGAATGAGTCGCAATATGGCGCTATCTCAGTCACTAAGCAGGATTGGCATGATAAATGTGTGATTGTGGTGGGGAGCCGGCGTTCTCGTGGCGGGGCCCGTCATTACCGGTCGCTCACCAGTCGCTACCTGTCGCTACTCCTTCATAAATAAGGGCCTAAGGAAAGGTGAGTTTTTCTCGGTGACCTGGGGGTTGGACACAGTGAGGCACCCCAAATCAGGAAAAATCCCTGCATAGTCAAAATCCTGGGTTTTGTTCCTCTTTAAATAATTGAGCATCTGATTGATGAAAGCACAGAAGCTTGTCCGCCCCCCACAGAAGGCTCCATAGTGGAGCAAGCCATTGACATGGTTGTTAAACAAATCATAGCATTTTATAGGATGGGCCCTTATGTTAAAGTGAGGTCAAACTCAATTAGCTCAGAAGTGTCAACAAACTATAGATGTACAAATGCTCAGCCAGTAATAACCTCTTTTATTGTTTGCTTTAGATAACATTCCTACTTACCAAATGTAATACCCAGCGGCCAATCAAAGGTACATATTTACCCCTGATAAGGCCTTATTGCTGGCTACCTGCACATCAAAAGTCAGCTACTACAGCAAGTACAAGAACTGCATTTGTGTCAACACCAAGCGGCTCAGGAGCAGTGCAGCAGGTTTCTCAGAGAAAAGGAACAAAAAAATATCATTACTCTTTCAGCTGAAACACTGTTATGAGCAACTAATATCATTACTCTGCAAACAATTATAATATAATAATTTAAAGCGGAACAAAATCCACCAGCGGACGGACTGGAATCGAAAAGATTCCAGGGCAGGCCACTGGGGCATCCAAATCAGCACCCAAATCGGAATGGCCACTGTGCGAAACTCCCCAGGACGCCTGTAAAAACTCACCTTCACATGTTCCAATGGCGAATGCAAGAGCTCTAGTCCAATGAGAGATGCCTGCCGTGACTAAGGGCCTTATTCATGAAGGGATAGCGCCAGGTAGCGCCTATACAGCGGCAGGTGAACGCCGGACACGGCACGCAATTACACATTTATGAAGCCGAATCTGGTGAGTGACTGGAACAACGCCATGTAGAGTACGAGTCATCATTATCCCAGGCTCAGCGTACAGCGCCGGCGTTCAGTCTTGCAGAGCGCCATATCTTAACTCTCGCTACCTGGCGCTCTCCCATACATTTCTATGGACGATCCTTAAATCCCTTTCCTGATCCCAATTTTTTTTTTCCTTAAAGTGGACCAACACCCAGGGGGGATCGGCCCGGAAATCTATAAGATTCCCGGACCGACCAGATCCCTCCCCGCGGGGCATCCGAAATCGGGATGTTCCGCGGGGAGGAACCCCCCAGGAGGCCCACAAACCTTACCTCAGCCCCGTTCCATCGGCGCATGCGCGAGCCGCGGCAGCGTCTCGCGTTTCCCTCTAGCAGGGCGCGCACCCACGCCGGCCGTTTGTGAATGGCCGGTGCAGGCGCGCTCCCTGTTAGAGGGAAGCGCGAGACGCGGCCTCCAGCGCTCAGAGCCAGCTGAGCTGGTATGCGCGTCCAGGCGGCCTTCGACGCGCATACCACAGCGGCTCTGAGCGCTGTGATTGGCTGGCGCGGTCACGTGGGAGCGGGGAGAGGTGAGTTTTTTGGGGCTTTCTGGGGGGGTTTCAGACAGCGAGGCAAGTGGACCAAAACCCAGGATAGTCAAAATCCTGGGTGTTGGTCCACTTTAAAAAAATCTCAAAACTTCTGACATGTATCCTGGGCAAGAAAATGACATTTTTTTAAACTTTTTGGATTAATAATATTTTTATGCAGAATTGTCCTTACAGGTCTGGTATTAAAGTGTTCATGTTACAATGTTATAACAATGTAATTCTATATGTTTTCGCTTTGTTACTGGATACATGTTCAAAATCAGACTTTAATCACACAGCCTCTGGCGCTATGGACTACAATTACATGATTTTGAGCGCCGGCGATGTTTGAGGCAGTTTTTTTGATGAATGTGGTGTGAGTCAGTCGCACTGAGCTGGCGTTACGGTTCGCTCCCATACAGCATAGTACTGTGACTCACATATCATATTCATCAATGTCGGCCAGCGACTGAGGCGCTCTGAAACAATGATCCACGGCCGAGCACAGCGACTACTAGCGGTCGCTCTACAGGCGCTCATCTATCGCTACCTGCCGCTAGTAATGAATCAGCCTGCAAATCTCTCTCTGACTGTTGTGGCTAATCCTAAGGAAGCTCCCAGATAATCTGCTGGGTGTCTGTGCAAAGGCTCTCGCCAGCCCCCTATTTATTGCTTATATGTAAGCAGGGCTCTCAGGTGTGATCCAAGATGGCTGCTCCCATGTAATTCTAGGAGTGCCGCTATTCCACAACATCTGCATGGGTTTAAGCCTGCTCAAGCAGCATACACTACTGATTGTCAAAAGGTGGCTTTAGGGGAAAATTACTAAATTTTATTTTCTTGACTGGTGGTTAAAAAGGACCAAAAGCATGATCCAGGTCACCCTCCCCCCACTTCCCCTCTCCTGTAATCCCACGACAAATGCCTGGTGAACACTTCTTGAATGTCTGCTGGTGCACGCGCGCAGTGCGGACGGAGGCAGGGGATGCCGCTGCTCTTCGCTCTGCCACTTACCCAGCCCTTGCATGCAACGTGGGAACCGGCAAAGGTCTCAGGGATTCTTCCAGCACTGGAGTCTTTTAAACTATAGAGCAGGCCAGCCAGCAGACAGCTGTATCAGTCATGAGCATGCATTACTGTGGTCAGAGACAGCTGCAAAGCCACTGTGGCTTGCCAGGCTCACTCATGCTGAGAGCAGCAAGGGACATAGTGGCTGTTAGACCCTTTTTAGTGTGGTCCTGGAGTAGTGAAATAAAATGGAGTGCAAATTTTGGAGCCCTGCTATGGCTTCGACCTGACACTGCAGGAAATGGAGGAGAGTACATGTGACAGGCATCAGGTTGTAACGGACATATAACAAACCTCTGCTGGGAGGCTTCTGGAAAACTCTTCAGTGTGTGTGTGTGGGCGGGGCCAGCCATGAGAGAGAGGCTGGTGAGGTCATTCCTGCAGCCTATAAAAGGCACAGCACAGAGTCTGTGAGGCGGGTCATATAGGGAGCACTTCTGTGTCTGTATGTGTTTCTGAGCCACATAAATTATAGGAACACAGTGACGTTTTTGGTTGAAATTAACACTCTCCTTATTTACCTCACTGCTGAACTGTGTGACGGGTGTAAAGACTTATTTTTTTTTTGTGTATTATTCACTGTGTGAAGCCTCCCGCGGAGCGCAAAGAAAGCGCGGTTGGACGCCCTTGGTCATTTTTTTTAGGCCGTGACTACTTGAAGAAAGAAATATCCAGAAAATATTTAAAGAAACAGCGCCATTTTAGTCAGCAATAACAGGACATTTTCCACCAAGATCGTTTGGTCTAAGGATAAGTGAACTTTTCTCAGTTCTCGTCACTATTTACAGCATAGTTACAAATTTAGAGCATCATCTACCTGAAGTTTATTATATAGAGTTAATCTTACATTTTAAACAGATTGTGTGTGTATTGATAGATTGTTTGAATTGCACAGAGCATACAGTGTGTTTTAAAGTTATCCAAATAGCCATATATGATAAAGTAACCTAGGGCCTTATTTATCAAGAGATAGCATCAGCTAGCGCCTTGTTAATGAGAGGTAGTGACAGGTGAACGCCGGACACAGCACGCAATTACACATTTATCTGTTGAGCGACTGGGATAACGCCATGTAGCGTCCGATTCATCAAAATCCCAGCCTCAGCGTACAGCGCCGGCGTTCAGGCTTGCAGAGCGCCACGTCTTACCTCTCGCTACCTGGTGCTCTCCCATACATTTCAATGGACGTTCTTTCATTTCTCTTTAAACAGGGTTTTTGTTTTATTTGTTTTTTTTTATTCTGAAATAATGTTGTGACCTCTCCTGGCCTTCAAAAAGAATTTTTTTCTATTTTTTTTAACATTTTATATATTTATGCAGAATTGATATTACAGGTCTGGCATTAATGTGTTCATGTTACAATGTTATTACAATGTAATTCCATATGTTTTCGCTTTGTTACTTGTGGATACATTTTGAAAAACAGCCTTTAATCACACAGCCTCCGGCGCTCTGGGCTTCAGCGCCGGAGGTGTGTGAGGCTGTTTTTTTGATGAATATGTTGTGAGTCGGTCGCACTGACCAGTCGCTGCCATACAGCGCTGTACTGGTCATAGAGCGACTCCCCACAATGTATTCATCAATGCTGCACAGCAACTCTGAACTAGCGATCTGTCAGACGCTCATCTGTCGCTACCTGCCGCTAATGATGAATCAGCCTGCCCTTTTTTTGTGTGTTATTCACTGTGTGAAGCCTCCCGTGGAGCGCAAAGAAAGGGACTCAGCGCGGTTGGAGGACGCCCTTGGTAATTTTATTTAGGAGAGTTTTTGAGGCCGTGAGCACTTGAAGAAAGAAATATCCAGAAAATATTTAAAGAAACAGCATCATTTTAGTCAGCAATAACAGGATATTTTCCACCAAGATCATTTGGTCTAAGGATAAGTGAACTTTTCTCAGTTCTCCTCACTATTTACAGCATAGTTACAAATTTATAGCATCATCTACCTGAAGTTTATTATATAGAGTTAATCTTACATTTTAAACAGATTGTGTGTATTGATAAATTATTTGAATTGCACAGAGCATACAGTGTGTTTTAATGTTATCCACAAAGCCATACATGATAAAGTAACCTAGGCACAAGTTTATCCCTTGTTTGAGATACCTCCCCCCCCCCTTCATATTCTTCAAGTAGAAATTATACTAGATTCTTCTACAGTCATTTATAGCCTTAATCCAGTGGCTATATACACCAACTATTGTGTTCAATACTTTGCCTAATATTCAACCTAAATTGGTTCTTATTTATCTGGTGTGGTGTGTTTTATTCCGTTATTCAGACTACCCCACAGCTGCTTGCTGCCTTGTTATCATTAGGTTTACAGTTCCTTTGACACTGAAAAAGGGAAAGTCTACTATTCTAAGTATACAGCACATCCTGCTCCAGAGATAATTCCTTACATTTGGGTTATACATCCACAAGATGGCGCTGGACTGCAGAGACAGCAAAAAATTGGCTCCTCCCGGCCCCTTATATTCCAGGGACCTCCCACAAAATCCCCTGTTCTTCTCTGCAGTCGGCGCTGCGAAGGCAAGAAGATGGCTCTCTCTACTCGCAGGTGAGCGAGGCTATTAGCCTGCAGCCCTGTAGGACCATTCCCACCCGTTCCTCCTTTTTCTGCCTCCCAGCTTTGGCTGCGCTGGTCAGGTGATGGTAGGCAGCACCACTGTTAGGTGCTTAAGGAGCGCTGCTCCGACCGCAATCCCCCACCAAAGGGTAGGCGGTATAGGCCCATGGTGAGCCTTATGGGATGCCCCTCCCACGCTATCGCCCCTCACCCCCTGTACATCGGTGGGCTCCCGTTAGGTTGGCCGCTGCCCTCCCTCGCTCTCCCTGGTATTTCTCGGGGGTGTGTGTGTGTATGTGTTTTCTTCACTCTTTGGGATTGTATTCTGTGGTATGTTTGGCTTTGTGTTGCCGCGTGTGTTGGTTGCACTGGTTGCCTTTTTTTTTTTTTTTTAAATGCCGCTGCCACGCGCGCTTGTACGGCGTTCCGTGGTTGGCGGTGACTTTACCACAGGCACTGCTGCGCCATCATTGGCTGACATGGTCACGTGGGTGCCTTCGCGCTCTTCGGGGGGGCGGGCCTTGTGGATGGTGCGTTCCGCATCACTGTCTCCACAGCCCGCCCCTCGAGGTATCTGCGGGCGCCATTTTGCTCTCCTCGTGCTGCGTGGCTGGCGTCTACCTACCGGTCCGTAGGTGCCCCTGTGGGCTGGCTTATTTTTTATATATATTATGCTTGCATACCGGACCTTTCTGTTTATGTCTTGCAGGCGGGTCAAACTTAATTGTGGTTTCTCCCAGCCTATCCCCTTTATTTAGTTTGCTATTAGAGGCCTATTCTGCCACTTCCCTAGCGGGCTATTGGGGCATCCCGGGTGGTCTTATAGCATAAATCCCTATTGGCCGGTGGGCCGCGATAATAACCATATGGAGGCTTCTCAGGATAATGTGCTTGGGGTTCCTTCGGGACAAGCCCGGCTGTGTGTGGCGTGTGGGGTGTCCCCTACAAGTGATGACAATGTGCGGGTTTGTGTACCCTGTGCCCAGCGGGCTGCAATCTGGGTTACCGGTGGCTGGGCCTGCGCCCCGTGTGGCTTCGCCTACTCCCCCATGCTTACATCTGACTCCCAGTGAGGTGCATACCAGTGGGGAGTCTCAGCCTGATTTGTCTACCAGGGTGGTTAGCATTAAGAACGGCACGTAAGGCCTCTGCTAAGAGGCGGCATCTGGCGCCTGGCGTTAACCTCTTTCCTATGGAGGCTGAGGAATTTTTTGACCTGGCTGGCTATACCCCCCAGGAAGAGGGGGAATTGTTTTCTGATTCAGAATCATCTGATCAGCAGCCTAAGGGTTATGCTGATTCCGGCTCTGACCCGTGGGCTCCAGATGATACTGACAGGCTTTTAGCTGACATTTTTGAATACTTACTATCTCTCCTCCTGCCGCGGCTCCTCGGCAGCAGGGGGAGTTGTTTCACACTGCTAAGCCACGTTTGGAGTTTCCTGAGCAAACTCACTTTAATAATCCTGTGCTCAAAGAGTGGGAGCGACCAAGCAGGCTCCCTAGGTGCCTAAGAGTTGGGATAAGAGGTATCCCTTTCCTGCTGAAGTGGTTAAGCGTTGGTCGTCCCCTCCTGAAGTGGATGCACCAATTCTAGGGTTGTCCAACACTTCTGTTATGCATTCCCCTGACTCCACTACGCTGAGGGATGGCGAGGACCGGCGCATTGATCAGCTGGCTTCCCATGCCTTTGCCTGTGTGGGGTCTGCGCTGCGTCCGGTTTGTGCCTCTGCCATTACAGCTGTGGCTATTAGGACTCTGCTCAAGAGTATTTTAGATGGGGCTCCTGATGATGCGGCTAGTGAAGAGTACAGAGACCTTCTGCGTTGTGAGGAATTTGTTGCATATGTCCCCTCTGCCCTGGATGATACCATTAGAATGTGTGGCAGGCCTTCTGCCTTGGCGGTGTCTATACGCCGATCGGTTTGGCTGCGCCAGTGGACAGCTGACAACGCTGCCAAGAAGGCTCTCACTCGGTTCCCCTTTAAAGGACTGCGTCTATTTGGGGATCGCCTGGACCTGTTTGCTAAGGGAGGCAGGTTACCCCAGCGCAAGAGACAGTCTCGGCCCTTTCGGGGTTCTGGCTCCTTTCTTCCCTCCTACCGTGGGTCCAGAATGGGAAGGGGAGCGTCATTTGCAGGGGCCCGGGGAGATTTCTGGGGCAGGGGCAGAGGGCGTGGCCACCCTGGCCCCTCCTGAGGTTCCAAGTCTAAGTCTTCCCCCAAGCCCCCTCAGGCATGAAGGGGCGCCCTCACCCATCCGGGTGGGGGGACGGCTTCGGCTCTTTGCTCACGTCTGGAGGCGTCATGTCTCAGACCGGTGGATTCAAGAGGTAGTGTCCTCCGGTTACAAGATAGAGTTGGCAGCCTGGCCGCCCCCAAGATTCATCAGATCCCGGATGCCTCAAGACCCCCTGTCAGCTCAGGGCCTGTTGCTTGCTGTGCAGAATCTACTGGAGCTGGGGGTCATCTGCCAAGTGCCCTTAAGGGAAAGGGGCAAGGGCTATTATTCCAACCTTTTCACCGTTCCCAAAAGAGATGGGTCTGTCAGACCCATCCTGGACTTAAAGCTTCTCAACAAGTTTGTCAGATCCAGGCGTTTTCGCATGGAGACTCTGCGCTCAGCTGTAAGTTCACTGCGCCCATGGGACTTCATGACCTCTGTGGACATCAAGGATGCTTACCTCCATATTCCAGTCTTTCCAGGTCATCAAAGGTTCCTCAGGTTCGCTCTGGAGGATCAACATCACCAGTTCGTGGCATTGCCCTTCGGTCTCACTTCGGCTCCCAGGGTATTCACCAAGGTGCTGGCAGACATTATGGCTCTGCTGAGGGCTCAGGGCATTCGCATTCTTCCCTATTGGATGACATTCTTATCACTTCTCCGTCCTTCCAACAGGCAGAGCTGGATACTCAGCGGGTGGTGACCGCTCTGGAATAATTCGGCTGGGTGATAAACCACTCCAAATCTTCCCTGTCTCCCTCTTTGGTGAAGCCATTTCTGGGCATGAATCTGGATACAGCTCGGGCCAGGATCTTTCTTCCTCAGCAGAAGGTGGACAGTCTGCAAGTGCAAGCTCAGCTCCTTCTGTCCTCATCCTTCCATCAGGCAGGGAATGCAGCTGGTGGGCCTGATGGTGTATCTGCTTCAAGGCGGTTCCTTTTGCTCAGTTTCACATGAGGCCTCTTCAACTCCACCTCTTGTCTGTATGGGACTGGGACCCTGTGTCCCTGGATCAGGTTTTGGTTCTGTCCCCCCTAGCCAGGCGGTCCCTCTCGTGGTGGCTGGACTCAAGGAACCTGTTGGTGGGCAAATCCTTTCTTGCCCCTTGCTGGGAGACAGTCACCACGGATGCCAGTCTGACAGGTTGGGGGGGCTTCTGGAGATCCCTAACATTCCAGGGGCATTGGGGCCCTCAGGAGGCCCACACTCCTATCAACATTCTGGAACTGAGGGTGATCAGGTTGGTTCTAGCCTGCTTGACCCTGCACCTTCGGGGTCGAGCTGTTCAGGTACGCTCGGGCAACCAGACGGCAGTTGCCTACATCAATCATCAGGGAGGGACCCGGAGCAAGGGGGCCCTCAAGGAAGTGTCTCTGATCCTGTCCTTGGCAGAGGACAATGTTCCCTGCATCCCAGTTGTGTACATTACTGGGGTGGAGAATCTGGAGGCAGACTCTCTGAGCAGGGGGACTTTTCGCTTGGGGGAATGGTCCCTCAGCAACAGGGTGTTTCGCTCTCTGTGTCACCGTTGGGGTCAGCCAGAGGTGGATCTGTTTGCGTCCCATCACAATCACAAGCTTCCAGTCTTTGTGTCTCTGTCCCGGGACCCTCTGGCCTTGGCCATGGATGCTCTGACAATGCCCTGGCAGGGTTTTCAGCTACTGTATGTCTTTCCCCCGTTTCCCCTGTTGGGCAGGCTTCCGCAAAAGATTGCTCAGGAAGGGGTGCCAGCAATCCTGGTGGCCCCCCGTTGGCCAAGAAGAGTGTGGTTCGCAGACATCGTGCAGCTGGCGGTAGATCAGTACGACCTGTCCAGGAATCCAGACCTGCTCACTCAGGGGCGGCTACGCTACCCCAATTTACAAACGCTGGCTTTAACGGCCTGGCTGCTGAAACCTCCATCTTAATGGAAAAGGGGCTGCCTGCCTCTGTTGTTAACACCATATTCAGGGCTAGGAAAAGGTCCTCTTCTTCCATCTACTATAGGGTTTGGCGTACTTACATTGACTGGTGTGAGGCTAAATCTCTTCCCTGTTGTGTGTTTTCTATTCCTAGGATTCTGGAATTTCTCCAACATGGTTTGGATCTGGGGCCTCAACTCAGCACTCTGAAAGGTCATGTGTCTGCCTTGGCTGTTTTCTTTCAGAGATCTTTTGCTCAGCATCATCTGGTCAAGACTTTTTTCCAGGGGGTTACTCATGTGCGCCCCCCACGTAAGCCTATGTTACCAGTCTGGGACCTGAACTTGGTCCTATCTGCCTTGCAGGGGTCTCCTTTTGAGCCTGTGCATGAGGTTGCTTTGTCCATTCTTACGCTTAAGGTAGTCTTTTTGGTGGCTATCACTTCTGTTAGGCGTGTTTCTGAGTTGGCCACGCTTTCCATCAAGCCCCCTTACTTTGAGAGACACCGGGACAAGGTGGTGTTTTGCTTTAAACCAGATTTTTTTCAAAGTTGTGTCTGCTTTTCATCTCAATCGGGACATTGTTCTGCCTTCTCTGTGCCCTAATCCTAGTAACCCTAAGGAGAGAGCTCTACATTCCTTGGATGTGGTCAGGAACCTGAAGTTCTATTTGGTGGCTACTGAGCCCTTCAGGAAGACTGATGCTCTTTTTGTGGTCCCTTCTGGTCCTAAGAAGGGTCTGGCTCCAGCTAAGTCTACCATCAGCAAGTGGATCCGTCAGGCTGTGATTCAGGCCTACTCTGCTAAAGGGAAGGATCCTCCCTTCCGCCTTACTGCTCATTACACTCGTGCTATTGGTGCCTCTTGGGCTTTTCAGCACCAGGCTTCTATTGAACAAGTTTGAAAGGCCTCTACTTGGTCTTCTGTTCATACTTTTTCTAAGTTTTACAAGGTTGATGTTCGGGCTTCAGCTGATGCTGCTTTTCGCCGCAAAGTTCTGCATGCGGCAGTGGTTTAATCTGCATATTGTTGCTTTTGGGGATCCCACCCTACCTTACGGACACTGCTATTGGATGTCCCAAACGTAAGGAATTATATCTGGAGCAGGACGTGCTGTATACTTAGAATAATAAAATTCTGTGATTACTCACCTGTAGAATTGGTATTATACGTATACAGCACGTCCTGCTCCACCCCACCCTTGTTTTCATTATTCTTAGTGCCTCTGTATGGTGGTTGTTATCATGGTTTAAATTGTTTGATTATGGGTGTTATTCTCCCGGCTTCTTGCTAACTGCTTGTCAATACTGGGGATTTTGTGGGAAGTCCCTGGAATATAAGGGGCCGGGAGGAGCCACTTTTTTGCTGTCTCTGCAGTCCAGCGCCATCTTGTGGATGTATAACCCAAACGTAAGGAACTATCTCTGGAGCAGGACGTGCTGTATACGTATAATACCAATTCTACAGGTGAGTAATCACAGAATTGTATTTTCATGGACTTTAAACAGACCTCTGACCAGTACTGTAATTGCTACACAAAGCTTATATGCATCTGCTCCTATTTCATCTTCGGGCCTTGTGTCTCTGTGAGCTCCCCGCTGGCCTCTGCACTAAAAAAGAGTTACGCCAGCCAAGCTGTTTATTTTTATACATAAAAAAGTAGTACACATTAATAACCTTTTAACTTTCAATAGTAAATAATATTAGTACATTTTAGCACTGCTAGTGAAATGTGCAGCAACGTAAAATGCAGCAAAGAGAAAGAAAAGCAGAGAAAGGAGAAGCTACCCCCCTACCAAATTCACTGCATAGTGTGTTTCATTATAACTGAATGGCTTTTGTGATCACGCACAGCCTAGAGATGCAGAGGGTGCCACACCTCCATCGCCAGTGCTGTCAGGATTCCATTCAGCTTCTCCAGCCGCTCTGGTTGGAGGAGAGCCGCATCCGTGTGCCTGCTGCCATCGGATGAATGCGCACCTTGAATGGAATTTTGCGCACACGCAGCTCGAACAGATGCTATCACATTGCAAGCAAAGCTCTGTGCATGTGCAGCCTGTGTAAAGTGTGTGCATGTGCGGCCTCTGTAAAACCCGTGCATGTGTGGCCTCTGTAAAACCCTGTGCATGTGCGGCCCCCTGTAAAACCCTTGACATGTGTGGCCCCCTGTAAAACCCCTGGCATGTGCGGCCCCCTGTAAAACCCTTGGCATGTGTGGCCCCCTGTAAACCCTGGGCATGTGCGGCCCCTGTAAAACCCTGCGCATGTGCGGCCCCCTGTAAAACCTTGCGCATATGCAGCACCTGTAAAACCCTTGGCATGTGTGGCCCCCTGTAAACCCTGGGCATGTGCGGCCCCTGTAAAACCCTGCGCATGTGTGGCCCCTGTAAAACCCTGCACATCTGTGGCCCCCTGTAAAACCCTGCGCATGTGCGGCCCCTGTAAAACCCTGCGCATGTGCAGCCTGTGTACAAACCTGAACATGTTAACCCCCCCCTGTAAAACCCTGTGCATGTGCAGCCCCTGTAAAACCCTGCACATGTGCGGCCCCTGTAAAACCCTGTGCATGTGCAGCCCCTGTAAAACCCTGCACATGTGCGGCCCCTGTAAAACCCTGTGCATGTGCAGCCTGTGTAAAACCCTGTGCATATGCAGCACCTGTAAAACCCTGCACATGTGCAGCACCTGTAAAACCCTGCACATGTGCAGCACCTGTAAAACCCTGCACATGTGCAGCACCTGTAAAACCCTGCACATGTGCAGCACCTGTAAAACCCTGCACATGTGCAGCACCTGTAAAACCCTGCACATGTGCAGCACCTGTAAAACCCTGCACATGTGCAGCACCTGTAAAACCCTGCACATGTGCAGCACCTGTAAAACCCTGCACATGTGTGGCCACTGTAAAACCCTGCACATGTGCAGCCCCTGTAAAACCCTGCGTATGTGCAGCCCCTGTAAAACCCTGCACATGTGTGGCCCCTGTAAAACCCTGCGTATGTGCAGCCCCTGTAAAACCCTGCACATCTGTGGCCCCCTGTAAAACCCTGCGCATGTGCGGCCCCTGTAAAACCCTGCGCATGTGCGGCCCCTGTAAAACCCTGCGCATGTGCGGCCCCTGTAAAACCCTGCGCATGTGCGGCCCCTGTAAAACCCTGCGCATGTGCGGCCCCTGTAAAACCATGCGTGCGTGCTGGCAGCAGAGCACCCATATCATGACAGAAGGCAAAAGAAAGGTAGGTGAAGCAAAGGTGACCAAGAGCAAGAAAGAAGGGAATGTGGAAAAGGGCAAAAGAGGCAAATGCAGAAAAGAGTAGAAGGAGGGAATGTGGAAATCAGAGCAAAATGGAAGGAATGTGGAAAAGAGATGAAAAAGAGAAGGGAATAAGATAATAATGAGGGGGTAATGACGAAGAGAGAAAGAGAGACCAGGAAAGGCAAAAAGAAAAGGAGAAAAAGCTAGAGAATGAAAGAGAGAGAAAGAATGGGGCAATGTGCACAAGAAAATTAGAAAGAGACCTTGTGAGACTGGGCACTGGTTTAATTAGACCACTAAAGACTGAAACTGCCAATACAAATGGTGCTTCTCTGATGTACATGACGCCATGTGAGCACAAAGCTATTAAATACGGGGGAGGAGCAGCAATAGTGGGGCCCCCTGACCCCATGGGCCCCGATACAGTCACTGCCCCTGCAATTCCTGTAGTTACACCCCTGAATCCATGTTACAACCCAATATACATATATTTTTTGTCTCATTTTTACGGCAAAAGCCATGGACCATAAACAGCTTACAATCCAATTCATTGCTGAATGGTATTAGTCAGGAGAAGCATACATGAAATGTCCATTATTGTTATTGTGCAGAGATTTCACATAGGGGTAGTGTTGGAGGAACCCCTAGAGGTTCAGATTTGGCACGTTCAGCCCAACTTTGAACAAAAGTTTGGTTTGGGTACCCGAACTTGACCCGAACCTGGTTCCCATTGAAATTAATGGGAACCCAAACTTTGGGGGGAGGGGGTGCAGTCTGCCTCTGCATCTGTCAAGCCCCCCCCCCCCCCCCCATAGAAAGAATTGGGACCGGACTGTAAAGAAAGAAATGAGGGGTGCTTTAAATTAATTGCATAACAGGAAGCGGCTATACAACTTACCAGAGCCCCCGCTCCCATCGGCAGTCAGCACGGCGTTATTTCAGCTGTCAAATCGGCTATGGCCGGGGCTTCAAAAAGATGGCTGCCACTTCCATGACAGCTGGTACTAGAAGTGCTGGCACTAGGAGTGTCGTCACTGATGGGGGCGGCGGTCATCTTTCTGTAGCCCCGGCCATAACCAATTTGACAGCTGAAAGAATGCCACGCTGACTACAGACCGGATCCCGAGACTCAGTTAAGTTGTACAGCCACTTCCTGCAGCACACTCTGCAATTTACTGGTTGATGGGCTGCCCAGCTTTTCTGGGTTTGGGACGAATGCCAAACTCGAACATGGACTTCTGGCTGAAGTCAGTGTTCGGATTTGGGAACCTGAACTCGCAAAGTTCGGTACAAACCCAAACTTTGCAGTTCGGGTTCGCCCAACACTACCTAGGAGTAATCAATGTCACTGCATTTCCCCAAGCCACCATGGCCACATCTGTTTGCCAATGCATCCTCTCCTATATCACTGTCTCTGCAACTTCTCATCCTTACTGTGATCCTATTTAAACTGGACCAATACTCGCTTTTCCTTTAATGGGTGTTGGTCCCGCAAACAGTTAATCAAAACAAGCTCGGGAGGGGCATCCAGAAAGCTGCAGTCCCCCCGCACATAACCCCCCAGGGCACCCGAAATTGTCCCCTTCACTCGGAGCCAGTGCTGGGAAAGGAGTCCCGCAATTGGCTGCCGGGCAGTCACGTGCGCCATCGGCCAATCGCTGGACTCCGTTACCTATGCTGGCTTGTAGTAAAGTTGAGGATTATGGGTGTTCTGGGGGGATATATGCGGGGGGGGGGACTCCAGCATTCTGGCTGCCCCCCGAGATTGTGTTAATTAGCTGTCTGTGGGACCAACACCCGCCGTTAATGGAAAAACAAATGTTGGTCCGGTTTAACTTTTTTACATGTCAGTTTTATTTACCCCATCCACTTTCCCTACAGCAGGTCAGGGACTGCATCAGGGGGCTCAGAGGGCTGCAAGCTGGCATGTGTGCCTTAGATTATAAGCTTATCGGGCCCTCATTCCTTTTTTTTACCCCGTAATTTATTAGTGCGCATGAACCACTTGATTGTAAAGCACTGCGGAATAAGTTTGCATTATAATAATAAACATTATTATGATAGATAGATAGATAGATAGATAGATAGATAGATAGATAGATAGATAGGCAGAGGGATAGATAGATAGATAGATGACAGACAGATCGACAGATAGAGATAGATAGATAGATAGATAGATAGATAGATAGATAGATAGATAGATAGATAAATAGATAGATAAATAGATAGGAAGAGGGATAGATAGATAGATACATAGATAGATAGATAGATGACAGACAGATCGATAGATAGATAGATAGATAGATAGATAGATAGATAGATAGGCAGAGAGATCGATAGATAGATAGATAGATAGATAGATAGATAGATAGATAGGCAGAGGGATAGATAGATATAGATAGATAGATAGATAGATAGATAGATAGATAGATAGATAGGCCTAGGGTTGCCTGGTGAGAAGTCCGGCCTGCATCTCAGGGCTAGACCATGCATTGGTGCTTCCTGCAGAGGATAGTGCTGATGCTTTGGTGGTCTCCAGAGATCCTGTACAGAGGCAGGAATCCAGCCGTTCCATACATTGTATCATATAATATGTTTAATGGTGTCTGACGTCTCTCACATTCCTGCCACCAAGCTCGTTCTTTGTGGGAGACATTTGCTAATGAAAACAGTGTTCCCTGTATTATATTTCCACAGGCGGAGGGAGTCTTTGTCATAAACTGTCATTCATTATAGTCTTTAAATTAGTGCAAGGCCTGTAAGAATGTAAATACAGTAGTCCCAGAAAGCTCATTGGGTTATTGCATCTGACAAGTTGGTTTCGGATAAGTTTTAATGCAAAATGTTTATGTAAAAAAATAAATCTAACATGATACTAACAAACTTTGAAATGGGCCGGTGATGCTTCTGGACTAACAAAACACTGGACGAGGCAAATAACTGAGACCTTAGTCACATGTGATTTTTCTGCCTGCTTGCTTGTTCTACTCTATGCAAGAAATCATGGCCGACCTTTGGGATGTGCGAGTTGTGCAGTCACACAGGGCACCATCCCAGTGTCTCTGTGAAGGGGCACCAAACACCCAGTGAGAGATCTCTTAGCTATTTTATATGTCCACTTATTCTCTCTATTTTTCTGTTGTCTATTTTCTCATTCTTTCCTTCTCCAACATTTTTTTACTAGTTTTTTCTTCTTCCCTTTCCTGGTCTCTCTTCTACAAGACAAGACCCACTACATCCTCCCTACTCCCTAATCTCTTAGCTATTTCATATGTCCACTTACTCTCTCTATTTCTCTTTTGTCTATTTTCTCATTCTTTCCTTCTCCAACATTTTTTTTACTCGTTTTTTCTTCTTCCCTTTCCTGATCTCTCTTCTACAAGACAAGACCCCCTACATCCTCCCTACTCCCCTAGTCCCCTGTAACAGACAGTGTGCAGAATCCCCCCAAAACACTTTACCAGGCAGTGTGGAAGATCCCCCCAATCCCCTTTTACAGCCTCAGTGGTGTTTGGGGATGGGGGGGGGGGATCTGCCACACTACCTTTTATATGGTGAGTTTGGTGTACATTTGCACCATAAGACGCAGGGGAATTTCCCCTCAGCTTTTGGGGAAAATATGTGCATCTTATGAGGCGCAAAATACGGTATTTCAGTCCACATAATCTAATAATGATTACAATGGTATCAAAGTATCTTTTTCTGTTTTTGCCTATTATCTGATTCATTTTCTCGTCTTTATTTCTCAACTTCTTCTCATTTGCTCACATGGTTGCAGGCCAAATACTTGCCGACTGACCTTGGTAAACATTTATGGTGCTTTCCTGATTATTTATTTATGTTCCTTAAATCTTCTTGGAGGGTCCTGTGGAACATCACTGTTCTTCAGAAATCTACAGACCTTAAAGAGGAACAAAACCTGGGATTTTGACTATCCAGGGTTTGTTCCTTGCCCCAGGGCATCCCCAGGGGCTGTGTAAAACCCCCTGAATGCCTCTGTATAAACTCACCTTTCGCCGGTCCTAAAGCGCAAGCACGGGATCTCATCCAATCAGAGATGTTTGCTGTACACATGTGATGCTCGGCAAACAGCTCTGTTTACACACAAAAGGAGCAAAATCATCTGCATCCCCTGCAGCACGCATGCACAGCCCAAAGATGCAGGGATGCAACCACCTGATGTTTACATGACCTGAAGCAGGTAATCATTGTGGCACCCTGGGGGGGGGGGGGGGGGGGGGGCTCACACAGCAGGGCATTCCAATCTGGGATGCCCTGGGGGAAGGCCAGTGGCTGGCCCTGGAATCTTCAGAGCAGTGCCACTAGGGTTGGCATGGAGTGCAGATAAAGGCGCACCAGAGTAAGGAAGGCGTGTTTCCCGACAGAGCACCTATGCTGCTAGGTCCAAGCTGTTGACAAGCAGAATCCTCCCGAGGCCATATAAATCTAGGCTGGGGTAGATGTGCTGTGGCCAGGTCAGCTGGGGAAGTAAACACGGCCCCCTTACATCAGGCCATTCCACACATTGTATTACCCTCAGACTCCATCTCTTTATAAAACAGGCTATGCTTACAATCCATACAAAAATGAGGTTGCTTAACTCACAGGTGGCAACCTCAAGTATTTCTTAGGGAAACCAAGGTGCAGTGCCAACAGCCTAAAATTCATGCTGAGACCTCTGCCTGGTGCAGTGTGGGACAACTCCTCTATGTATGGCCACTGAGGAAGCCAAGGCGTGGCAAAACATGTCTGCATGGAGGAGACGATTTCCATGATCATATATTGTGATTTTATTGCTTGGCGGCTTTTTGAAATCAATTGCTGTAAACATATAGGATGTGGTGACAACAAATATTTTAATAATAAAGTATCTGTAAAGTTTAAACTTACATTTGGCATTAAATACCATCTGATTCAGAGCCTCTCTCGCAAGCATTTCCACATGCTGGAATGATGTTAATGTCCTGTATTTGGGCTTTTTTTCCATGTCGGGTGATTCTGGGCCACGTTTTTTTTTTCCAATTTAGCGGCTCTGTTTTGCGGTGCGGGAAGCCAAGCCGAGTATTTGCCATACTATTTTGGTTGATGCCTAGATTTGTGCGAATGTAATTTTACGAGTTTACCCTGTGCTTGCATGTGATTCGCAGCCCTGATTTGCCCATAATTGGCCAGCTAAAACAGTATTTTTTATTATTTATTTATAATTTTAAATAATATTTTTATTATTTATTTATAGTTATTTATTTATGTATTTTATGTATTATTTAACTGGTCCAAATTTATGCCCTCTCTTTGCAAGTGGGAACCTGCATGCGCGCTAACGATGGAGCCCTTTTTATGAGTTCTGTGACGTGTGCGAGCATCTGGAGCAGTGGGGGCTGATAACCATGCACCTTCCAGAGCTTAGGCATACCCGCAGTTGCCTGGATATTGATCGTTCGGTCAGTAAAAAGTCCTAATGGCAGGTGCACTCTTACTATGTTCGAATAAGGGTGCCAGGTATGCAGTGGCACCACTTCTTATAGCAAAAGTCAGTGAAACCGGCACTCCAAGTAGAGTATGCAAAAGACTGTATTAAAACATCATACAGTACATACAAGTAATGTCATAGTAGCCATCCAACGTTTCGGGGTGTCGTGACCCCTTCATCAGGGAAGACTGCTAACAGATACCCTTTTATGTTTTGAGATGTGAAATTAAAACAACCAAAACAAGTGGATGTTTGATGTCTTTCATTTAGGGGATATATCTACAATGCACCCCTTCATGGGTGGCTCAAGGGCAACACAGTGGACAAATTTCCACATAATGAAGGTTTGCACCTCGGCAAAAACAAAAGATTGCCCCTAAAATTCCTTCAGCTGTGATTAGGGTAAAGTGGCCTGGTTGACACTCTGCGGGCTGGTTTGCCTCCACCATTTGGTCCAGCAGCGCCTTCAATGTTTGGTTGTGGAGCTGCTGCTCCTCCACCACTGCATCCATGCCCTCCTGGATCTTCCTAGTGGTATGGGACATCACTTTAAAATAGAGGGTGTCTGGTTGCCTATTCTCGAGTTCTTGAAGTGCAGCAGGGTATCCCAAATTAAGGGGGCACACACTAGTTACCATAGGGTGGACCCCCAGAGGCAGTTCTACCGGTGGGCCCAGGACATTTCAGTCTGATACAGTTTACACAGGTTAACTGCTGATCATCTGGATCACAGCTGATTTCTGTTTGATTTTGTCACTTGCACTCGTTGTGCCGGCAAGTAGCCAGTAGGATGGCAGAGGGTAAGTCATAATCTATAACATGGTCCTCGACATGGCAAGCAGGGCACACACAGACCCGCTGAAATATGCAAACAGTTGGCCAGGGTCTCCACCAGGATTTCTGCGCAGGAGCCTCCACCATGCTTAAAGTGGACCAAAACCCCCAAAACAACTCAATCTGTTTTACCCCACCCCCACCCCAGGTACATTACTGTTTGAATGCTTTCTGCCCTCAATGCTGCTTGATATTGCTGTAATGGTGATTTTCATTTTCCCGGGTATGTCATTATATGCTGTTGGTTTCTGACAGGATACCATTGGGATTGAATGTGGTTGTTAGCAGTAGCCCAACTGGCCCCAAAGCAGTGCGGCCCACCGTGCATTGTCCTGGGTCTCCCTATGGACAGTCCGCCCCTGATAAGGGCCCAAACATTTTGCCCAAAAATATCTCATGGCAGCACTAGCTTAACTAGCTTAAACCTTAACTAGGTTAAACCTTTTGTTTGTGTGCTCCTAGAGGAATGAAATTGGAAGGAGGACAAAATGAGGTGCCCTGCTATCGCTTCTACCCTGCCTTGCAGGAAATTGAGGTGATACACATGGGACAATCCTTTAGATTGATAAATTGCTTGCTGATTGCTTAACCAAGTCATATGAATTTTCAGTCATTTTTCTGGCGCTTTAAAAAACCTTTATCTATTTAAAATGCGACAGACGCATCGGAGCAAAACCAGTATTTCTTTATTATGTGGCATTCTCTGGATGTAGAAAATGACCTGAAGCAGATGACTGGCAGACAGTCCTATCCACTAAATCACAGTCAGTACTGGCACTGAACTGGTCATTCTGGTCATTCGGCTTCTATAACAATTTCTTCAATGGCAGCCCACCTCGCTTAGTGTAAAATATAACCGTTATACCTCTGCTGGCTGTATCATAACCATGTTTGAAAAAAAAGCCCACCTGTCTTCATTTTAGGTAATTCTTGTTGTAATACAATCCTCGGTTAATAAGAATACAATGCATAAAAAGGTTATGCTCCAAAAAATAGAGTCAGGGGGGTTTTATGTGACAGGCAAGCAGCTGTGGGTCTCGGCACGTGCCGATGGACCACAGGAGAATGCAGCTGCTTCAACACTGGATTTCTGCAAAAAGAAATGAGACCTTATTTTACAAAGGTCAAAAAGAACAACGTGAAAGTGAAGGTTTTTTATTTGGGACTGATTAACAATGGAGCCTGCCAATTTTTACATACGCTAACTTGGATTGCTTCCAAACCACTTTGTGATATATTTACTCTACCAACCCTATGTAGCTAAAAAGATATTGAAAATAAAAAGGGCTTGGTAAAAAAAAATAGAGGTATATTATAAAAGGTCATATGAAGCTATCCTAATATTTGTTTTGTCAGTTTACAGTAGAAAATTGAGAATTACATGGACACAATGAATTTAGTGTACACAAATTGCTGTTGCATACCACACTGAAATGGACAAAAATAAGTTCATGCCAGCCATGGTTTAGACTCTGTATTATTAGACAAACCCACCATCTGAACCAGGAGGCCCATGGGCTTGAAGGAACCAGGAGGCCCATGGGCTTGGAGGAACCAGGAGGCCCATGGGCTTGGAAGAACCAGGAGGTCCATGGGCTTGGAGGAACCAGGAGGCCCATGAGCTTGAGGCAATGGCAATAATAAGACAGCAAGGATCTCTCCTGAAGCCTGTGACGGACTGGGACCAAAAATCAGTCCAGGATTTTACCAGCACCTGGCCTGCCCATGACCTTCCTGGCCAGTCAACCAGTGTGCTCCAAGACTGAGGCTATATCATTAGGGTGAGGACATGGGCTGGGGTTGCTTGAGTGAGGGGATAAAGTGGTGAAGGTTATGGGGGCTGGGATTGAATTGGAGACTTCCCCAAAGCAGTGCGGCCCACCGGGCATTTGCCCGGGTCTCCCTATGGCCAGTCCACCCCTGCCTGAAGCCTGTCCCATGTGCCTCTCCTCCATTTCCTGAAGCGTGCTGTAGATGTTGTAGAATGACGCTTTAGTTTACCCCTCCTTTCTATTCCTTCACGACCATGCTCCAAATGTGGTTGCATGGCTGCCAATGTGCCTCAACGCTTGGCCAGCTTGACCACTGTGGCTTGCTGGGCTTGCTAACACTTGGAGTGCTAGTGGACCGAGGCAGCCATGAGACCACATTTGAAGTGTGGTTATATAAAAGTTGAAGGAAAAGGAGGGACAAACTTTTGGAGCCCTGCTACGGCATCCACTTTACTTCGTAAGAACTAGGGAACACATAGGACAGCCCTCACATGGCCTTCTTGCTGTCTTATTATTGCCATTGCCTAGACTGTCCCTTTAACTCACAGTAGATTACTTAGACCTCATGTAAGTTTGAAGATAACCCATAAGAGCTTTTTGTTAGAATATCTAATGAATCAAATAACACTGCAGTTGCCATTTATATTTCTGGATTTATTTAAATTCTGGACCCTTTGTAGGTTCTTCTACTTGGATTTCCTCTGCACTGGTCTTGATAAATCAGTGCCTAAGATTATTATATAGGCCCTTATTTAACAAGGGATAGCGCCAGGTAGCGAATGGTGAGCGAACTGTAATGACGCTCACCGCCACGAGAACGCCGGCTCCCCTCCGCAATCACACATTTATGAAGCCGATCCTGCTTAGCGACTGACAGAGCGCCAGATAGCGAATCATTCATCATTATTCCAGCCTCACCCCACAGCGCCAGCGAGTGACCTTGAACAGCGACAGGTATGACCTCTCGCTACTTGGCGCTCTCCAATGCATTTCAATGGAGCAATCTTTAAATATTCATAATTAATTGCTATAATTTTTTTTTTTTTTTTTTTTTTTTTTAATGTCAAAAAGTCTGTGACCACTTCTGCAATGTTAGATATTTTTTTTAAGCTAAAAAAAAAAAAAAAAAGAAATTTGTGCAGAATTGATATTACAGGTCTGATATTAATGTATTCATATTACAAAATGTTTTGAAAAACATGTTTTTTTTTTTTCAAAAAATGTGGTTGTTTGGGGGTTAAAAAACTACTTTTAACCCATCGCCGCCAGCGCTCTGGGGTTTAAACAAGCATTTCACAGTGCGAGAATTTTTTGAGCGTGATTCGTTAATGAATATGCTGGGAGCCGTTCGCTATGACCGTTCGCTGTCATGCGCTCCCATACAGCGCGGAACCTGTCAAACAGCGACTCATAA
This sequence comes from Gastrophryne carolinensis, assembly GCA_027917425.1. Taxonomy (NCBI): domain Eukaryota; kingdom Metazoa; phylum Chordata; class Amphibia; order Anura; family Microhylidae; genus Gastrophryne; species Gastrophryne carolinensis. The sequence goes on from CM051239.1 coordinate 382,486,529, forward strand.
CCCCGTATTCAACATTACCGCACACCGACTGAGTCGCTGTCAACAGCCGAACAACGGCCAAGCACAGCGAATACTAGCGGGCGCTGTGAAAATAACGCTACTGTCGCTACTTGGCGCTATTAATGAATCAGCCTGATAAATAGTTTTAGGTGACTGACAACCCACACACGCCACACAGGTGGTACCTGATGAAAAAAAAGGATGGAGTCCCTGATTTAGGGAGTAGAATGAGGCATGAATAAAGCTAAAAACTACAGTGCATCAATTTAAAATGGACCAAAACCCAGGATTTTGACTATCCTGAGTTTTGGTCCTTGTCCCCTATCGGGGGTGCCCCGCTGTGGGAAACCTCCCAGGTTGCTCGAACAAACTCACCTCTTCCTGGTCCTACGTTGCATGCGCGACCTCTCGTCCAATCAGCTCGCTTGGATCCACTCGAGCCCCTTCGTCCAGGAGCTTGTCTAATACGAGCGGATCCAAGCACTGACAGCCGCATCCCCCGCTAACCTCTAACAGGGATCGTGCCCGAGATAACCATTCACAAATGCCTGGCGCAAGCACACGCCCTGCTAGAGGGATAGTGGGGATGTGGCCCCTGCTTGGACCGGAAAAGAAGGTGTGTTCATAGGCAATCTGGATTTAAATTGCAGATGTGTTGGCTTACCCATTGGCCTGACTGCAGCTTCCAGCACAACATTTAATGGGAGTCTGGGAATTGTGCCAGTGGAAGCTGCATATACAGGTAAGCTGGCATGCCTAATGGAATGTAAACTCTTCTCTGTTAGTGTTGTTAGCTCTAGGGCCACCATCAGGGGAGGACAGGCGTGACTCCAGTATGAAGGGGGACCTAATTCAAACTAGGGGTTCAGGCATTACATTACAGGTTATGCCAGTGGCGGACTGGGGCCAAAATTCAATCCTGGATTTTACCAGCCCCTGGCCGTCCCGAGACATCCCTGCTGAGTCCCCTCCCTAACCATGATGCTGTGCCTATAGCACTGGAGCTGGGGTTCCTTGGTTTGTGGATACAGTGGGGCTGGGTACAGGGGACTAAGTGGCAGACTAAGGTGGCAGGGATTGAATGTGGTTGTTAGCAGTAGCCCAACTGGCCCCAAAGCAGTGCGGCCCACCGTGCATTGTCCTGGGTCTCCCTATGGACAGTCCGCCCCTGATAAGGGCCCAAAGATTTTGCCCAAAAATATCTCATGGCAGCCCTAGCTTAACTAGCTTAAACCTTAACTAGGTTAAACCTTTTGTTTGTGTGCTCCTAGAGGAATCAAATTGGAAGGAGGACAAAATGAGGTGCCCTGCTATGGCTTCTACCCTGCCTTGCAGGAAATTGAGGTGATACACATGGGACAGGCATCAGGGGAGCTTCTTGATTCCTTATGATTGCCGTTGGGTTTAAAGTTCCTTTAGATTGATAAATTGCTTGGTGATTGCTTAACCAAGTCATATGAATTTTCAGTCATTTTTCTGGCGCTTTAAAAAGCCTTTATCTATTTAAAATCACCAGAACAGCCAGCACCAAGGCTCCATTTCCTCACACGAAAAGACATATGACCACTGCAAAGACAAGCTGCTTCCCGTTAGATTTTTCACGAGAATATTAATGGAAGATCTTAAGTAGCTGATTTTACGCAGAGCTTACATGTAAATTCAGCTAATCTTTTTGTATACTTGGTTTTCCACAAAAATGCTCACTGTAAACATAATGCCGTCCGTCTGTTCAGAAGGATAAAACCCAGCTTTGACTTTAAAGCAGTCGTGATAATCCAAGAAGATGTTCTAAAGGCAACTGTGTGATTGTAATAGATGTAAAGGCTCAATTTCGAAAGATGTGTGTTTTATGTACAGGCTGCGTGTGTTTTATGTACAGGCTCATAGGCAGGAGAGCAATTTATCTCTGAAAGGTGAGGAATAAGTAAAAGCTGTGTTCAAGCAAATCCTTTTTTTATAAAAAAATAAATAAATAAATGAAAAACAACCAAATCAAACTAATGCAAGTAACGTTGTTCTCTTAAAGGTTTTTATTGGTGTTTTTATTGGTGTTATACAGTACAACTGGGCCAGCCACAGCCAGACCAGGATAGACCAGTCTAACAATCGAAAAGCTGCAATGAATCAGTACATACGCAGTTACAGTAAACATCAAGCTATAAAACCTAATAAAAACAATTTACATGCAATATTATTTATTTATTTAGCGCCATCTTCTTTCATAGCAACTCTTATAAACTGAGGCCATTGTTTTGGTTGGGTACATTTGGAGTACAAAAAAAAAGGAAAAGAGGCATTGCATGATGGGTAAAATCATCTACCTACACCAGAAGAATCACAATAACAACTTTAGGTTTAACCCTTAAAAAAAAAAAAAAGGGGTCCCACTCGCGGAGGGCGGGAACCCCACGCCAATTTTTTAAAAACTATTTATTTGAAATTGTCATAAAGCACTCTTTTCAGTTTGCTGTGTCTCCTTGGCAGAAACGGGGCGCTACCAATACTGTTGTAATCAGGAGAAATGGGGCGTTTTCACAAACAACATGATTTTCTTTAAATAATTACATTAGAAAAAAAAAAAAAAATATATATATATATATATATATATATATATATATATATATAATTTTACCCCCAAAATATTATGAAAGCACTGAAAAAATTGCAAAAAAAAAACATTTCATGTTAAAGCCTAAACTCTGCTGAAATAATCCTTGGACATTCCTTCAAAAAACGCAGTTAAACATAAATATAGCGCAAAATGGTGACAAATGGCCTGGCAACAGAGGGTGACAACATCTCTAGGTAGGCTGGCGGTTAAAGGGTTAAGGACCCATAGAGGCAAAGTGCACAACAAGGTAAAATAATTTACTCTTCTTCTTCCCCATACAGATGATCCAGCACAACTCCGTATTTTGTCCTCAAAGCTTCACATGTACTTCTCAAGGTAGCTCCAGCGCACACTCCTTTCTTCAACGAGTGACCAACCATGCTAAATCCTTTTCAGATGAGCGTTGCCGGTCTGGGTCTGCCAATAGTGAACAGGGCAAAAAAGGAAGTTAGCACTGGGATGGATCATCAGTACAGGGGGTGAGTTGGGTCAATAACCCTTTAAGGATTCAATCTGATTCACCTCACTTCTAATCAGTGTTTGATAGAATAGGATGCCTCGACTTCAGTGTCAATTAAATGGAACACAAGCAAATGACATGGCTCTGCCGCCTCCAGCGCATGAACCAGCCTATGATTAGTCTTTCTGGCTCTCTCCTGGCCTAGGGCTAGGGAGACACAGAGCCACCCATGATACTGCTTATGGCTATGATACTCAGGCAGCTGTTAACACTGTGCAGCCTAATACAGAGCCATTGCATTTTTTTACATTTTGGTCTAGATGCGATTCAATTAAAGACTATTTCATACTTATAGGAAAGTAGAAACCAATTACTTATGCAGACCCAAAAGGAGGCCAGAAGCAGATGGACCAGGGGAGTGGGGGTGAGCACTGAACCTCCCAGTAAAGTTGCATACATTGCCTTGAAAAAGTATTCATACCCCTTGAACTATTTCACATTTAGAAATGCTACAGCCACAAACTTTAAAGAGGAACATGGGAGGCCCTGAAGTCTAAAAGAGGGCCATCCGACTTCCACTGCTTAGGGCATCCTGTATTGGGGAGCAGAAGCCCCACTTCACTCACCTTGTCCCGGAGCCCTCGCCGCATCTCTGCGCCACGGTCGCATCCTGGCTCACCCATAGCCATGCGCGTACCAGTGCCCAGCCTTGACTGAATTGGTGGCACGGGCACTAGGAGGTGAGCGGGGGATGCAGCCAGCTGTGCACACGGCTCCCTTCGGCACCGCTCGACTGTGTAGCCATCCAGGCGGCTTAGCCGTCAGTGGTACCGAAGGAAGCCCAGTAAAAGCACACTGATTGGTTAAATGGTTCGCTCAGCCAATCAGCGCACCTGTTCTTGCCCGAGTCTGCATTGTGGCAGCGACAGTAAAGTGAGTGACCTAGGAGCATACACACAGCGGGGCATCCCATTTTGGGATCCCCCACTGAGAGGAACAACACCCCAAAAAGTGAAAATCGGTTGTGTTGTTCCTCTTTAACGTATTTTATTGAGACTCTATGTGATAGAGCAACACAAAGTAGTAGTGAGTATTTGTGAAGGGTAGTGAACATGCTTTTCCACACGCATTATTAAAAAATTAAAACCTTGCTGTGCATATGTATTCAGCCCATGCACTCCTCATGATAAACATCAATAAAATCTAGCGTGACCAATTGCATTCAGAAGTCCCTTAATTAGTAAATAGAGTCCACAATTAATTCTCGATATAATTACAGCTGTTCTGTGAAGACCTCAGAGGTTTGTTATGGCCCATTTCCATAAACAGATTTATCGACCGGCCACTGAGTGAACGAACAATCATACAACTTGTATGCGATGAGACGACTTGCATTCAGAAGTGGATAATTTGTCGGGTAAATATTCCTTAGAACGATTTAGGTCATTAAGATCTTAATTAAGATTAAATTCAAGGAATTTGTGTAGTCCTATTTGTGGGCGATTTCTGTATCCACATTACACATTATCCACATTATCTACATTAATGCAACAAATGAGAAATTTTATGTCAGCCAAAAAGATACACCACTCAACTAACGAGCAAACTCTTGTTGATCGCTTGATTGCAGGGTGTGTTTCCAAGGATCAATTATCGTCTGTGGAAATGGGCCAAAAGAGAACATTAGTGAACAAACAGCATCATAAAAACCAAGGAACACACCAGACAACTCAGGAATAACATTGTGGTGAAGTGTATTGCAGGGTTAAGTTATAAAAAAACTAGCCCAAGCTCTGAACTTTTTATGGATCACTGTCTAATCCATTATCTCTAAATAGAAGGAGTATGGCACAACTGCAAACTTACCTACCAAGTACCCCAAAAAAGGAAATCAGTTACTAATATTACCAAAACAAGTAGCTCATGTGCCTTGTAGAACATTTTAAAGCAAGAAAGACCTGTCAGACCCTCCATTTGGTGTGCCCTTAAACACAGCTGAGTACCCCCTGGCAGAGGCAGACTTGCCATAGGGAGACCCAGGAAAATGCCCAGTGGGCCACACTGCTTTGGGGCAGTCTGGGCTGCTACCTTAACTAACACTCCCATCCAATCCCAGCCCCTCATCCCCATCACCACTCTATCCCCTCACCCAAGCAACCCCAACACATGTCCTCACCCTAATGATATAACCTCAGTCTTGTAGCGCACTGTTTGACTGGCCAGGAAGCAGCAGACATGCCACTAGCTGGTCATGGGCAGGCTAGGTGCTGGTAAAATCCTGGGCTGATTTTTGGCACCAGTCCACCACTGCCCCCTGGGGTACGCGTACTGCAGGCTGAGAAACAGTGCTCTAGAGCAGTGGTCCTCAACCCTGTCCTCAAGGCCCACCAACATGTCATGTTTTTTGGATCTCCAAATAGCCAGCTATATTGCTCTGCAGCTGCACTAATTACTCCACCTGTGCATCTTTGTGGAGATCTGCAAAACCTGGCCTGTTGGTGGGCCTTGAGGACAGGGTTGGGGACCACTGCTCTAGAGGAGCTGCAGAGATTCGCAATACAGGTGGAAAATCTGTCCATAGGATAACTATTATCATATGGATATTATCCACGATTTTATGGAACAGTGGCACGAATTTAGTCCCATTTGTACCTTGCCTCAAGCTATGTAGGGGACACAGCAAGCCTGTGGAAGAAAGAGTTCTGGTCAGACTTAATCAAAATTAAACTGTTTGGCTTAAAGCTGTCCCACTTAACATCACACTGACCACACCATTCCCGCTGTGACATCATGCTGTGGAGATGCTTTTCTTCAGCAGGGACTGGGAAGATGGTAAGAGTTGATGGGCAGTGTTGAGCGAACCCGTAGAAGTTCGGATTCGGCAGGTTTGGTCGAACTTTGAGCAAAAGTTTGGTTCAAGTACATGTACTTGATTCAAACCTGAACCCCATTGAAATCAATTGGGACCCAAACTTGGTGACTCAAAAATGTCTGTAAAATAGGGGTAGTAAGGGGTAGAGGTTGCAAAGGGGGGGGGGGGAGTAATAACAGGGCAATTCCCTGCAAAATGGGCTAGGGAAAGTGCTTAAAAATTAATATAAAATTAAAAAAAAGAAAAGAAACAAAAAAACAAATAAAATAATTATCTTAATAATAATAATTAATCATTTTAACTGACACTGCAGTAGAAGAAGGTATGAGTATACACTTGCAGTTAAAAAGGGCTATTATTTAAAATAACTGGCTGCCCCTCACTATATGATCCTCCTCTCCCTACCTACCTACTTGCCCAGAAAAGGACAATTATTACATTTTTCTCTGTCCCTAACTGCACCTCACTGCATCTACAGCCTCTCTCTGTCTAACCTACCTAGCTGTAACAGCGCTGGGACGCTCTTATACAACGGAGTCACATTATGGGCATGGCTGTGGTTGCTATGGGCTTAAAGCTGATTAATAGGCCCAGCAACCCATTAACCAGCTTTACTGTTTAGTCAAACCCCGAACCCGAACATAGCTGAAGTCTGTATTTGGGTCCAGGGATCCAAAGACGCAATGTTCAGCACGGACCAAAACAGTGTGGTTTGGGTCTGCTCATCGCTATTGATGGAAAGATGGATGGAGCTAAATACAGGGCAATCCTGGAGAGGCTGCAAAAGACATGAGACATGAGGGAATAGGTTTGCCTTCCAGCAGGGCAATGATACTGAACTTACAAAGTTACAATGGAATGGTTTAAATCAAAGCATATTCATGTTTTGTATTTGGAAGTTCAGGCCTAAACCCCACTGAAAATCCGTGGCATGACTTTAGAATTGCTGTTTAGAAATGGGGGTGGTCTGACAGGTCTTATATATTATTTTTAATGGTCAAACTTAAAAGGCCTACAAGACCAGTGACCTACTCATTTTGACGACATTTGCAAGTGATCGACTCCTTGGGGGCACTTGGTTGAAAGTTTTTGTCACTAAGAGGTACTTGGCATGAAAAGATTGAGAATGTCTGCTCTAAATAACCTACAGTAAAATGAAGTAAAATAATGGCTATTCACGTGGTCAAAGCCTTATTCCAAGCTGCTCTGAAACCTAAACCCAATCCTTGCAACCCAGGTCATGTTTCAAGGCAGTGGATAAGTTGTGTGTGGGAGTCCTGGCGTGATGTGGGAGTCCAGGTGACATCAGAGGAGGGGCTGCCAGAACTGTTTTGCCTGACGGACTTCCTCTCACTCCATTGGCAGGTTCTGGGGGGTATATAAGGACCCTCTGAGGCAGTGGCCCATGAGCTGTGGAATGCATAGGGTGCTTATTGTTGGGGGGCCTTTTCCTCATTCTGCTGCTCATACATACCATATAGGACAGCAGCAGCACCATAAGATGCATGAGAGAGGGCAAATGTATTATGGTGAAAGTGATGGTGGGACAGTCCCTCGGAGAGATATTATCTTCCACTGCCCTCTTAAAACCCATAAAGGGACTTCTAAAGCGGAGGTCCAGTCTCCTGGTAGGGGAAATACAACAAAAAAAAACATCTTGCAGAGGCTGCAAAGAGCCACATCCCCCGTGTGCCCCCGTCTACCCATTCACATCAATGAGCGGGCAGGAACATGCACAAAGCGAGTATTGCAGCTCTGTACACTCTGTGCCACACATGCCTCGGTAACAGCGTTGGATCACAAGCAATTTAAGTTTTTTTTCTTTGTTGTAATCCCCCCCCCCCCCCCGCACCACATTCTGGTTCAGCACCGTGGAGGAAGGAAGGGCGAGGGGGTGTTACCAGGAGACTCAAAATCCGCTGTCCTTTTGCAGACATTATGGGGAAACAGGGCCGTGCCAGCAATGGGCCTACCCTGGCATCTCAGTTGACGCACTCACGCTGGGTGCAGGGTGATTCTCTTGTGGGCTCACGCATTGCACTGTACTGGTGGGCCAGGTGTCCTATTTGCAGCAGTGCTTTGTGGTAGTTCAGAAGGCAATAAGGACCAGAGGATGATTGGCAGCAATGGTGAGAAGGTAGCGAGGCCCAGAGGTCAGCAGTAGCAGAGAAGATGGAAAGAGAAGATAGGGGGCCTTTTTAGCTTACTGACAGGGACATTTCTAGGGGTGCTTGAGCAGGGTAATCACTCTGGGTAAGAAGGTCATTAAGTATGCATGGAGGGCACCTTTAGCCTTTATTATGTGGCAGTCATGGCCTTATGGTAAGGAATTGGCATTGCGACTAGAAGGTGGCCGGTTCGATTCCTGGCTGAAACATGACTAAAGGCACCTAACCCCCCAACTGCTCCCTGAGCGCCATTGCTCCAGGCATGTGTACACTTGTGTTTGCCTCACTGTCCGGATGGGTTAAATGTTGAGAAAAAAATCCTATATGCGCAAGCATAAAATGGCCATATATGCCCAAACATAATCCAAAAAATCCAATTATCCAAGCCATCCTGTTTTCTGGAGGACACTGATAATGGTCGTAGCAGTATACACATATTTTGCTCAGTCTTGGGGGGGGGGTCACTGGCGGCTGCAGGGGAGGTACAGCATGGCGATGGGAAAGCAGCAGCATCATAGGACGGGTGAGTGTTATTTGGCCAGAAACTGCCCTGCTTTCTAATATGAGCAGTTGGGGACTATTCCTTATACTACGTAACCCAATGAACTGGGACCTTTCCAGTTGCCCTGAATTATTTCCCATGGTGTGTAAAAGCCATATTGCTAACACAACCTGGAAGCAGTAAATGATACACTCCGTGTGGTATTGGGGTAGTGTCAAGTTTTCCCAATATTTTCAGAGTGTGGGAATAGGTCATTTTACGCTATTTCTGACCACATTCAATAACCAGCAGAGCTTTTACATTCTGAAATTCTCAGAGCTCCAGTAAATGTCCTGAGCAGGGTTTTGGCATTCAGCATTTCTTGCTAACCTTTCATTGAGGAGCCCCTCACTTCTTCCCTCTTTCACAGAGATATTAAATTCCTTAGTTACTGGAATGTCCTCCTCTTGTGACTGTGATGACCTCCATTTATATTGACATTTCTCATGTGAACTTAATGTATAAGCCGCCTTCCAAGAGCCCAAGAGTGAGGCTAAGGTGACGAAGCTTTGAAATTTCCTGGGGTAAATCATTTTTCAAGTGTGGGAATGCTCTCTAATTTTCTCTCAGTGAATTGCATACTTGTTGGAGACAAATACTTTTTCACCTCTACGCAACTCTTGCCCTAAATCTGATTTATTGTTATCGCCGTTTAATACATGATGTTCCCTCTGGGAATGATCAAAAATCCTAAAATGAATCTTAAGGCTAATCATTAATGATGAGCTGGAGAGGGAACCAGTGCCGGTGTCAGCACACAACAATTCGGGGCAGCTGCCAGGGGGTCCCCGGCCTCCAGGGGGGGGCCCACTGACAGGGCCAGCCTTTGGGGTGTGCAACTGAGCTTGACCGGCGGCAGACTGGGAGGGCACCACCACAGCTGGTGCCCACATCTCCTTGCAGGGCGCCAGCGATGATCGAGGTGGCGGTGCAACTTCTTTTCTCCACAGGGAGGGGACAACACTATTTAGCAATAACGTTCCGCTGCTGCCTGTGCTGTCCCCACTGGAGAGAGAGGAAGGAGCCTCCACACCACGAGACAGGCGCGCCGGCGGGCGATCAAGCAGCAGGCGGCAACAAGGAGACCAAGAGTGCATGCCGAAGGGAAAGCACTGTAGAGGTAAGTTTTTTTTCTTTTTCTTTTCTTTTGATCCTTAGGGGGAATCCAAATTTGGGACGTCCCTCAGTGAAGTGATGCGACTCTTCGCCACAAAGGGGTCCAGTGAGACCATGCCGCCCAAGGGCCCCAATAAACCTGGAGCCGGCCCTGGTGGGGACAATCCGGTTCGGAAGCTCCCCAGCTGTGTAGTCCCCAGTTTGGTACTCCACCACACATTTGAACTGGTAGATGGGTTTCCCATCCATGGCTCTCCCCTTCAGTGACCTGATTAGTCAAATAGGGGAGGTTTCACAGAGGCACCTCCTCTGGGGTATAAAAGCCTCTATGCCCTGAAGGGCCGGGATTAGTTTGGTGGGGCACCAAGGACCTGTGTCCTCCCTCACTACAGATGGCGGCAGAGTGGTTTCAACCCACCAGCAGAAGACCAGTGCCTGCTGGACCAGGGGAGAGCCCCCGACCCGGTGAAGGGCACCACCCAGTGGGGCCAGGTGTAGAAAGAAGCTGCAACAGTGAGTTCTTTTTTTAATTTACATTTTTTTTATTTTTTAACTGGCACAGGTGAACTGGTAAGGGGTCCAAGTGATGGCCAGCATGTCTCCTGCCAGTATCTGACCTGGATCTTACTGGTATCTGGGAGGGGGCGACCCGGAGTGAATCAACAACTGGGTTGAATCAAGCTTTGGCTGTGCAACCACTTATACAGTGTGGTAAAAACTGAAAGTAAAGTAGGGGCAAATTGTGTAGCCCTGCTACAGCATCTACAGCACACTGCAGGAAATGGTGGAGAGGCACATAGCATAGGCTTCACGTGAGCTGCTAGCTCGTTAATAATTGCCGTTGTCTGGATTGCATCCAGTATGTGTTTTTATGAATATTAGGAAAAGGCTTTAGAAAAGAAAAGGAATACAAGCTGTTTTGGGGCATTTGGCGAGGTGATGGAAAATGCATATTTTTGGGGGTATAGGATCAATTTAAGGCTAGGAAGGTTAATGTCAAAGACGCTCAACACCCTCGCATTTAAAGTGGACTAAGGCTCAGGGTGGCTGGCTCCTGGGGGGCATCCCAAATTGGGATGCCCCCCTGAGTGAACCCCCCCGAATCCCCAGTAAAGCCTACCTGAGCCACGATCCAATATGTATATGTATAGCCCTGTACACACTGAACACTGCTGCTGGCCATGTGTAGGTGTGAATGAGCTCCCTCACCTCAGCAGTGGGCATCGCAGCTTGTTCTGTGTGTACAGAGCTCACTTCTCTCCTCTTGTGGATCTTGGTGTACAGATGCTAATAGCAACAGATTGCTGGTAGTAAATGTGTGTTTTATGGAAGCAATTTTCATTACCTACAACCTGTTGCTATTAGCAATCGTACAATGCAAGTCTGTACACCAAGATCTACAACAAGCGAGACCTGAACACTGCTCCTATGGCCTCTGCTGAGGTGAGGGAGCTCACTCAACCTTACACATAGTGGCATAAATAATTGTAATAGGGCCCCTAGTGCGAACATTAAAGGCTCACACAGTAAACTTTGTCAAGTGCCAAGTGTAATAGACCTACCACAATGTAACACTGGCAGACTTAATGGCAGCAGGAGGTCTGGGAGACAGCCACATTGGAGCCCAGCATTGGTGAAGGCTGAAGAGTTGAATGACCCTGGCTTTGGGACCTAAAGGAAGGTGGTTGCAGCAGGTGTGGGATGCCAAGAATGAAGATCTTTGACAGTGATCAGGACAATTCTGCCCCCTCGAACACTATTGATCCTTGCACAGGAGCTTGGCCTCAGGAGGGCTTCAGAGGGGATTTTTACTGGTGAGCCATCCCCATTTTGAATACCGTGGGGGGGGGGGGGGGCACCATTAGCAGCACTCTATAATCATTTTCGACTGTACGGTCTCTTTAATATACTTATTGCAGCATGGAGCAAAACACTGGAACAGTAATCCAAAGAACAGCCATGAACATATATGAACATGTGGTAGCAACATGGACCTGGTTAAGGTATACAGAACAAGGTATAGGCTAGGAAAGGGAATTTAGTGCAGAGACCACTAACCAGGCCGAAACAAAGAACATTTATTCAAAGTAAGGCATAAATCAGGAACTTGGAGCAAGTCACAGACCAAGAACATGGACCAAGAACAGGAAACAAAAATACAAAAAGAAGGATATGCACAGTCTGTAATGTAAGTGGTGCAGGCCCGGGGATATAGACACAGAAATAAGGACAAAAAGATGGGGCTCTAGAGCTGTCCCATCATTAATCCCAAACACATGGTCGCACACAACATAATATCATAAAAAGATATATAGTTTATTAATTAAACATAAAATGTTGCAAAATGCCTATAATGTTCCAAAAGACAAAACAAAAAACATGAAACAATAAGCTGACGTGGGGAGGATAAAGGGGCTAATTCATTCACAAGTTCTATAATAAATAATAATAACGGATGCCACATGCGCTGTACAAGGGAGAACGCTGAAAAGTGCTAATGCCTAGTGATAAAGTGCACCAGAAACCCGATCACGATTTGTGAGTGCAAACAGATAGAAAGCGTCTGCCGCTTCAGACTACACTAGGCAACAACAATACATAATACTTCACCAAATCAATGCAGAGAGCCCCGTCCACCCCACAAGATCATCGACGCGTTGCGTGGTCTCCAAACCACTTGCCAACAAACAGGAACATGGGCTAGGAGCCAGAGGGCAAACAAGGCATAGGCCAGGAAAAAGGATAAAGAGCACAAACCAAGAATGCAGAAAAGACGCATAGAAACTATAGTAGGAACACAGACAATAACAATTACTTCAAGTTAGACATGAACCAGGAACTCATAGCAAGTCACAGACCAAGAGCATGGACCAGAAACATGGACCAAGAACAGATAGCAAGAACGTGGGCTAAGACAATGCAGTTCAAACAGAACACCTCTGGCATTCAGTACATCAGGATATTCATTATACCAATTAAAGCTAAAGCTAAATAAAGTATTTAATGCTACTTTGGAAAAGTGGACCAGAAACACAAGTCTATACAGCTGAGGCTGAGATGCCTGATGGAAGTTGGGAAGGATGCCACCATGGGCGTACATAGGTTTCACAGGGCCTCATAGCAAAATTCATAGTGTTTCCATCAAAAAAGATTGCTTACTTATACTGCAGACTGCTGGGGGGCAGTTTAGTGGCAGTGGGGTTCTGCGTGGTCCGCTGATTTTCTCCGGGTGCTGCCAAGGTACAGAAGCAGCAGCACTAGGAGCAATGAAACGCGTGCTGGGAGTTACATTGCTGCTGCACTGTACAGTGTAACATGCAGGGCAGATTTCCTACCATTACATTATAGAAAGCTGGTCAGCTCCCTGGTGTGTTATATTGTACCAGACAGACATTTGGCTGATGTTTCCGCTGTAACAACAGCTACATTATATTATAGCAGACGCAAGGCTTCTACAGCTTACTGCAATGTGTCAGTCATCTCTTCATTGCAGCACTACCATGGAGAGAGCACTCCCTGCATAGGATCCCAGTAATAGGGGCCGTAGCTATCATAGGATAGAACAAAGATGCCATCACCATGTTCTCCCAGCTTTGCGTATTTTGACGACACCCTAGATATAAAACAGACCACAAAGGGTGGCCCACAGATGCTGCAAAGTGGGGGTATGCTGCTTGCACAGGGCCCCTTCCGCCACAGGCCCGGTAGCAGCTATCTACCATGCTTCTATGGTATGTATTCCCGTGGATGCCACCATGACTTCTGCTGTTAAAGTGATCCTATGCCCAGGGGCATAGCTATAGAGCAGCGGTACTCAACTAGTGGACCGGGGTCCAAATGCGGACCTTGGCACCAGATTTCTGGACCCCAGCCCTGAGAGCATTGCACTCAGTTGCCTCTGTGTTGCCATGCGATGTAGTGCTTAGTCTCCGTGCCAGTCTCATGACTGATGCTGCCTGGCACTTAGCATTGCAATATAAAGTAGTGCATGGGCGAGCATTGCATGGTACACACAAAAATTGTTTATCTGTCTCTTTGTCCCATCCAATCCTGTCCTGCTGCCTCAGTTCAGCCCCATCTATCCATTCTTGTCCCCCCCTAGCTCTGGCCCATCCATCCCTGTACCCTCAGCTCTGCCCCATCCATCCCTGTACCCTCAGCTCTGCCCCATCCATCCCTGTACCCTCAGTTCTGCCCCATCCATCCCTGTACCCTCAGCTCTGCCCCATCCATCCCTGTACCCTCAGCTCTGCCCCATCCATACCTGTACCCTCAGCTCTGCCCCATCCATCCCTGTACCCTCAGCTCTGCCCCATCCATCCCTATCCCCCCAGTTCTGCCCCCTCCATCCCAGCCTTTTTTTGTTTTGCCTGTGGAATATATCCCTCCCCCCCCCCCAGTGATTTCTAACTATCCACCCCGCCGCAACAGACCCCCCGCCCGGACCTTCACCTCTCACCAGATGCCTGTATATGGACATTTACAAGAAGTGGTTGAGTATCCCTGCTATAGAGGGTGCAAGGGGTCAAAGGAGCCTCATCATTGTTGCTCCTCCACCTTATTTATCCAATTTGTGGTCATGCGGCATCATTTAGGGAAAGAAAGCAGCACCTATCTCTTTTGTTTCAGTCTTTAGTTGTCTAGCTGCACCCAACTGAGTTAAAAGACAGAAAAAAGTTTACTGCATGAGCCTTGACAGGGCCCCATCTGTTCTATTCGAACCGGGGCCCCGTCACATTTAGTTACACCACTACCTGGCATAAAAAGGAAGTTTATGTCATCACCTTTTATCTCTGCCCCAAAACAGCCTGTGTTTCTTTTTTCTCTTAAACCTTTGCCCAATATTTATAAAAACACGAACCAGATGGAGTCTACTTTTCGAATGGTTGGCCATATTGCTCCTTGGTGCTTTCTGGTGATGATACATTCAGTTAAAGTAGACCAAAAGTGGTCCACTGATTCCCTCTCCCCGGGGCGCCTCCCATTCACCAATCTTGCTTACCTTCCCAATGAATCCATGGCACATGAGCAGCCAGTGGCATCGCTCGCATTCTACTCAAGCTTTGGTCAGCCCCGCCCACTGTAACTAAATGTCTGGTGTGGCTGCACACAGCCGAAGAATGTGAGTGATGCCGCACGCCGATCATCTGCGTGGCTGGGATTCAGCCGCACATTAATATACATGGCCGGAGAAGCTAATTGGAGGAGAGCCACATCTGTGCCATGGGCTCATGGATAAGTAAGGATGGCGAATAGCAGGATTTACACAGCCTGGCAACCCAAAGCAGGATGTCCCAGGGGGATGGACTAAAACCCGGCATAGTGAAGATCACAGGTTTTTGTCCACTTTAAAAACATCTCAGCATTGAGGATCAGCCTTAACAGTTATATTAACTGTTTATCTTAGAACTGAAAAAATGATCATATGGTTGCCATTCAACATCATAATGCTTCCTTTTAGTGTTTTTATGAATAGTGGGCAAAGGATTTGGTTAAAAAAAAGAAACAGGCTGTTTTGGGGCACTAGGATGGGAATAGAAATTGATGATGGATATAGGTGCCCTTTAATGTGCTTGGCAAATGATCAATGGAGCCCGCATTGCTATTAGCGTTGTGCAGTCCAATCATGAATCTATGATCATGTGACCTGTACATCATTTGCATTGCACGCAGCCCATGGTTTTTCCAGCACGGGTCGCCAGTTTGAAGCTGTGGAAATGTGGAGCCTGGAGGGTTAAGTGTGCAGCTGTACAGCGCCATTGCCCGCATGACATCAGTGAGCGCGGAGACATGCGAGTGATTAACTGGAGCTAAACCCATCTGGTTGTGTAACACATAGATTGTAAACATTTTGTCAGGCCGCACATTTTACAGACGATGTTTAAGGAAACATTAGCTTGTTAACATGCCTTGTTAAGTAAGCTCTGCCCTTCCCCGAGCAATGTTTACATTATTAAAGCGATACAAAGTTTCATCCGATGGCTTCAGTGATAACAAATTAATATGCGCTTAGACAATTTATTAAGGAGCCCAGTTCCCCCGTCGCAGAGAGCGCGCGCGCCTACACCGGTAGGGCCCGGCCGGAGTCTATATCTGGAGCGGGGCTGGAAGAGCTCGCCGAGGAGAATGTAAACACACAAGTGCTGTAATGTTTCTCCTTCAAGCCAGTGTTTGTATTTCATATAACTGATAGTTTTTAAATGTGTTTCCAACATTAACATTTTGCAAATGGATTTCTATTTTCTCTCAGCCTGATGGCCACGGTAGGACTCATCTATCATTCTCTGCCTAGAGAGACAATGGCTGGGAAGAGTCATTTTCCCAGCCAATTCGGGGGGCGAACAAGACAAGGTACCACACTTTAAATAGAAACTCCGGGCAACAATTAGACATGGCGGATAACCGCTATTTCCTATCAAGAGATGGAGGGTGGGAGAGACCTGTTTATGCTACATGAACACTGCAGCAAGGTTATCAGGACAAATATTATATTATACACAGGGCAGTGTCTAGGCAAAACATTCTGCCCCCTCTCACTCACCCTGTGGTGCTGCCCCATACCGGTTACCAACAAGCAGTGCCCCTCTCCTAGACTTTTGAGCCCAATATGGGGGGATGAGGGCCCTGGTCTATGGTCAGCACTGCTAACAGTGGCCCTGACCCAACTGAAGAGAACAGGATGGCTCAGAAAAAAAGCACCCGCAATGGCCTTGGCACCCGGAACAATCACCCTCCTCGCCCTCCCCTAGAAACAGCCTTGATCATGCATGTCAAGCCCACTGGGCCACCTCTCCTGATTGGAGATTTAAGTGGGGCTCAGGTCCTTAAACTGGCAAAATAGAAAACATTCTGCCCCCCTCTCACTCACCCTGTGGTGCTGCCCCATACAGGTTACCAACAAGCAATGCCCCTCTCCGTGACTATTGAGCCCAATATGGGGGGATGAGGGCCCTGGTCTATGGTCAGCACTGCTAACAGTGACCATTACCCCACTGAAGAGAACAGGATGGCTCAGAATAAAAGCACCCCCCCAATGGCCTTGGTACCCAGAACGGTCACCCTGCTCGCTCTTCCCTAGAAACAGCCCTGATTATACATGTCAAGCCCACTGGGCCACCTATGCCAATTGGAGATGTAAATGGGGCTCAGGTCCTTAAACTAGCAAAATAGAAAACATTCTGCCCCCTCTCACTCACCCTGTGGAGCTGCCCCATACCAGTTACCAACAAGCAATGCCCCTCTCCGTGACTATTGTGCCCAACATGGGGGTAAGAGTGCGTCTATGGTCAGCACCGCTAACAGTGGCCCTGACCCAACTGAAGAGAACAGGATGGCTCAGAAAAAAAGCACCCCCCCCAATGGCCTTGGCACCCGGAATGGTCACCCTGCTCGCCCTTCCCTAGAAACAGTCCTGATTATACATGTCAAGCCCACTGGGCCACCTCTCCCAATTGGAGATGTAAGGGGGGCGCAGGTCCTTAAACTGGCAAAATAGAAAAAATTCTGCTCCCGCTAACTCACCCTGTGGTGCTGCCCCATACCGGTTATCAACAAGCAGTGCCCCTCTCCTTGACTATTGAGCCCAATATGAGGGAAGAGGGCCCTGATCTATGGTCAGCCTTGCTAACAGTGGCCCTGACCCAACTGAAGAGAACAGGATGGCTCAGGAAAAAAGCACCCCCAATGACCTTGGCACCCGGAATGGTCACCCTGCTCGCCCCCCCCTAGGAACAGCCCTGATTATACATGTCAAGCCCACTGGGTCACCCATCTTGATTGGTGATGTAAGTGGGGCTCAGGTCTTTAAACTGGAACAACACCCTAAAAATAACTTTAGTGCATCTGTATAGCGCACCTGTGCTATCGCCAGTAAACTCACCTCTTCCTCGTTCCCATGGAGCATGCACCGGCTGCTTAACCAATCAACACTGCTCAGTCCATTCAGATTTTCTTCGCCACCTGAGCTCTCCAAAACCCAGGATTTTCACTATCCCTGGATTTGGTCCATCCCCATGGTGCACCCTGGTTTGGGATGCCCCGCTGTGTGAAACCCCACATTTGCCCAGTAAAACTCACCTCTCCTCGGTCCAAGATCTCATGCACAACCACATGTCCAGCTTCTCTAGCCTGGTTCCACAACCTGAAGAGCAACTGGGACCAGAACAGCTGGGTGGCCCCATGTTAGAGCAGCTGGAGAGAGTTATATTTGGGCACAGCATAGGAAATCTTGGTGCTTACGAGATGAAATCTTTCTTGGGGCCCCCCAGAGGGAATCATTTTCGGGGCCCACCAGTCATTATTTGGGCACAGCAAAAGAAATCTTGGTACTCACTAAAGGAAATCTTTCTTGGGCTCCACAAGAGGAAATAATTTTCAGGGCCCACCAGAGGAAATCATTATGGGGCTCACTAGAGAAAATAATTCTTGGTGCACACCAGAGAAAATCATTCTTGGTGCCCAACAAAGAAAATCATTCCTGAATCCCGGCGCAACGCCACATCCCCGCTATCCTTCTAGCAGGGTGCGTGCCCGTGCCAGGCATTTGTGTTTGGCCGGCGTGGGCACGCTTCCTGTTTGAGGGAAACGGGGGATGCGGCCACCAGCGCGCTCGAAGCTTCTGGCTTTAGACGAAGGCTTAGACGACGTGGCGTCGGCAGCTTCGAGCGTGTTGATTGTACGAGAGGCCGGGAAAGCGCCGTAAGACTGGGAAGTTGGGTGAGTTAACTTCGGCGGGGGTTTCACACAGTGCCCCGGGGAAGGGACCAAAACCCAGGATAGTCAAAATCCTGGGTTTTGGTCCACTTAAGGCCATTTGATCTAAAACGTATTACTTTGTTATTCCTATTACCGTATACAATCCTGTAACTTGCAATATACAAATGGCTTATATTGTACTGTAATGGACTTGTTTTATTTTCTTTTTTTGCATTTGTTTTGATTTGTGTTCCATGAAAAATAAAATACAAATATTGTGAACAAAAAAAAATTCAGAAACATAAATCTTGATCTACTTTCCCAGTGCCATTGGGCCCCCCTGGCTAGTAACACTGTACATGTGTTTAATGATCTGGGGACTGAGTACACGCTCTCTTATCAGTGCCCTATGTTTATAGCCCGGCCATTCTTACAGGTGTATGTGGGAGCAGCGGAGCTTAAGTGCTGCTGTTGGGCAATGTTGATTTAAGCGCAGGTTCAGTACTTTCTGTTTAAGTTAGGTCGGGGTGTTTTGTGTCACCGCCGGGCTGAGCATCGCTGCCTAAGATAAATACGGTGAAAAGGGGGCATTGTCTTCACAGCTGCGTTTGCGTTCATAAATTCCCCACCGATGTTTAACTAACTCAAGTGATCTCAAATAGCTCAGATTTTTCAGAAAGTAGTAAAATGGTTAATGGGTAGGTATCCATTTTTATGGCATCTTTACAGAAGTGGAAGAGCGTCTCCGGGCTTGTCTGAGTGACACCTCTGTGACATAGCGAATAAGCAGAGGTAAAGCGCGGTAATTACAGGGGTTAAGCGCATGTTAAGTAATCATCTGCTGGCTCGTGAGTGACTCGCTATGTATGAAATTGGATGGCTGGGGGTTTACAGGACAACTGTCATTAAAGTGGACCAACACCGCCACCGATCACATAACCAGGCTGAGGGGCCCACTTCCAGTCCAAGCGCCACCACTAGGGATGTCAGAAAAAATTGATTCTGTCAAATATCGCAATATTTTATTAGACGTTACTAGAATCTATTTTTTCTTTCTGGTATCAATTCTGACTACCCCCCCCCCCCCCCCCCCGCTACAGTAAAATGAAAGTAAAAAAAACACTCACCTGATCCCTCGTTCGATCCGGCCGGGTCTCCTCTTCACCCAGAGGGCCTCCAATCACCCCCCCCCCAGGCTCTTCAGTATACAGGAGAGTATTCACCCTGCGGGTGTCATCCTCACTCCCGGCAGTTCAGCTGTCAGATGAGGCGAACACTGTGCAGAGGAGGAGAGGGGCATGCGATCCTCTGATCCCCTGCCTCCCCCCTCCTCTGGCCACTGATCACCGCATCTGTCATCGGTTCGGTGAGGGACACAGGAGCTGACAATCGGAGGTGAGTAAAGACATTTTCTCTATGGTGTTTTTTTTACTGTTAACCCTTTGTGAACTGGTAAAGAATCTATGAGACTCCTATACCAGCTTACCAGGCTCTGGGTCTCGCAAGTCACCTGCGGCTAGCTGGTGACTTTCCATTAACCCCGAGCCGCCTCAGTACCTACCACCCCAGAAGAGCCGTGGCTATTAGGCTATGCCAGCTTGTAGCCTGCAGGGCCAGGGGCCACCAAAACTGGCTCCTGAGCTCTGTTCTACAAGCCCCCATAGCTGGTGCCCCGGCAAGGTATGGGGGACCCTTACGCCATTTTTTGGGAGATTTGTAAGGGTTTTTAATCCCAGGAAGGGGGACCCTATGTCTTTTTTTTTTATTTAAAAAAAAATTTATAAAAAAATCGCAATATATCTTTGAGACAGAATCGGGATATATTGGGATATATTGTATTGTCATATGTGTATAGTGATATCGACAGATTCTTGCCAATTCACACCCCTAGCCACCACCTCATCCAGGAATCTCAGCAGCTACTAATGTCAGAATGCATCAGGAGTAATATAGATAAAGAGATAAAGAAATAGAGAGATAATGGAAGGGCCTCATTACCAGGTGTTTTATTTACACAAAGTGTAAATTCAGGCTTCATATATACATTATTGTTAGAGTGTGCAAATAATTACATCACGCAAGGTATGCATTAAATCAAGATCAAGCAGCTTGTGGGACAAGGCAGTAATCATGATTAGAGTGGATATTCCTTCTTCCCTAAATAGTGATGAGTAAGGGGTGAATCGGGGTCCAGGGTAGTTGCTAGGGAAAGCCCTAAGGTAAATTGTTAACCCTTACATGATTTGTCGTATCAAGGCGTCCTCAGAGGGTTAGATGTATTCATCCTGGTATATAGCTGAAAGGCTTGATCTAGGGTGACAATAGATCAGTGTGGACATGTGGGTGCATTGAAGGTTGAGGTACAAGGTGAAAGTCACTTTTTTGTAAGTTTGATGAGGGGTGTAATAGAAAGGCTAGGTTGCGGGCTGCCTTAGGCCAAAGGGTAGTGCTTGTGTATAACAGATTTAACATTAACATTCACAATGGCACAATGATAAGGGCTTATTGGATAGAGTGTATAATGTATCCCATTTACCTGGTCAGGTTCCTTGTCAGTACGAGTAGTGGAATCATCCTGTAAATCCTCACAAACCTATTATTATTTTTGTTTATTTATAAAGCGGCATCATCTTCCATGGCACTGTACAATGTAAATCCACAGCTCTTGGCCACATTCGCCATAAGATGCACAGGCATTTCCCCCCTGCCTGGGGATCAATAAGTGTGTATGAAATGAAATAAGTTGTTAGATTATTCTAGGGAAAGATTTTGGGTGCAAGTCAAGTTCTAACTTTCTCTCTTTTCTAAATCACACCTTTTTTTAAAGTGGAGCAATCAGGCCTTGCCCTGGGGGCATCCCGAAGTATCCCGACATCCCGACTCACCTCTCCCCATTCTCACGGCGCCGTTCAATCAGCAATTTATGCGGCGCATACTAATGCGTGAGATAAAGCTGCTGATTTGAACTTTGCGCTGGCAAAGGAGCACCCACGTCTGCATCCCTGGCTCCCCGGCTGCAGGGGTCAATTGGCCCACTTTTACTCTTAGCCTAGCCTTATGTTAAAATAAAGCAAGTAACAATCCATATTTTCATGAGATAGTTTTAGATAAGTTTACTGAATAACTTTTTTACCTTCCCTGTTTTTCTTTTGTTTCGCATCTTCTTACGTTTCTTTTTAAAACTTACTCCAATCTGTCACTACTTTCCATCATTCCAACATTCCATCTTCGTTTTTTCCTCTTTCCCTTGCTCATCCATCTAATCTTTTTCCATCAGTCTTGTGCTATTCTGTGTTCCCTTTCTCTTTCTTTTTCCCATGTTCCCACCATCTCTCTCTGTCTCTTTTTCCTTCGCTCCCTCCATCTCTCTTTCCTGTGCTTCCTCTGTCCCTGTTTTTGGCTCCTATATCTGAAGCGACAGCATCTAGTAAAATCAATCAAGTGTTTTTAGCGCCATCTACAGGCTTTTGACCATATTACAGCATAGTAAAATAGCTGCTATACTGGTGATTTCTGTCCCATATTTATGATGTGCGCCTTTTAGCACAATTTTTGTGGCTATAGCGCCAGCTTCGAGGAGCTGGCATTACCGTCCTACCTGGCGCTGTGCTGTGTGCTACATTGGTGCTAGCAGTAGCTGCACAGAACGCTACAAATTTACTTTGATTGTTGCATATAGGCATCGGCTGGCCTATGTCAGCGCCTGTTGGACCCGCCGGCCGATAATCCCAGAGCCAGTAAGCGCCACCCCCCAGCATATTTATGTTTTTTTTTCCTCCTTGAAATATTTGGCGCTGTATTTTTCTAGTGCTGGTCAGCATTTCATCAGTACAGTTACGAAAAAATCACAGCTGGGGACAAAGAAGAAGAGTTAAAATAAATTTTAATAACCCCCCAATAATGCATTTTGGACCATCTACCGTAGGTCCTGCGTTTCCATTACTCATAAGTCCCAATGCAAGTTCTGTCTAATATTAATAATAAGCATTGTGCCTATTGTGCTCTATAAGATCTTGAGCTACAGGTTTCATCTGGCTTTCACAGCTCCTGGTGTTGCATCCTTTTAGGCGCTAGTGTTAAATAAGGCGCTGGTTGGCGACCACATCAGCATTAGCGTTTTATTAGTTGTTAAATCATATGCTGAGTGCCGCTGACACCATCAGGTGCTGATGCATCTTAAAGCGGAACTACAGTAAAAAATGACTGTATTTTCGCAGAACTGCTCAGCAGTGGCCCGGGCTGCCTCGCTGCATATCGCCTTTAAAATAAGAAACCGGGTGCAGGGATACTCACCACTTCCGGGCTTCCTCAGCGGTGGCCGTGGCGCAGCCTATAAGAAACGCGGCTGGTGCTGATAGGCTGCTGGCGGTCATGTGGGAGCATCACTGCAAGCAGCCTATCAGCTTTCAGTAAGGCTCACTATCCTCTGCTCCTGAGAAATTGAACTGTTTGCTGGAAATGGCCCTTTCCTTTTAAATGAGGGCAAGACACTTGGATTATAGGGATAAGCGGACCAACACCCAGCTGATACTCCCATCCAAGGGTGGACTGGCCAAAAAGAGACCCAGGCCCAGGCCAAAGCTTTGGGCCCAGTTGACCTGCTGATTTTAGCACCCACATTAAACCCCTGCCCCTTTAGTCTCCCTCTCATTCCCCCTGTACCCATCCCCAGTGTACCCACAAGATAAGGAACCCTAGCCAGCAATGCTATAGCCTCATCATCATGGTGGGGGGATGCAGGGATTCAGCAGGGATGTCTTGGGCTTGAATTCTGGAACTAAAGGGCAGAAGTTCTAACCAGCCTAGGGCCCTGAAAAGGCATTTTACCTCCTTTTACCTCTATTACTTCATTCCATTGCCATCTGGAAAGAAGAATGTTTTTTAAATCTTTTCTTTTTTTTTTGATGCCTGAGTGCTAAACATCTGCCACAGGCTGAATTCCTGCCGTTGGAATTGATTGCACGCTCCAGGTTAATGTTTGCTTTTTTTCATCCATGTTTCATCACTTCATGGCCATGCAGAGCTATCTTGGAAACATATGGTCACCCAACACAGACAAATCGATTCCAAGCCTCCTATAGATGATTAACACATCGCTGCAGAGCCGCCATTACACTGCTCCAGCAATGCCAGGATTCCTCCGAGTTTATAGCATCTACTTCATTTTATGGGAGCGTGACTCCCGTCTGTTTACACCTGATCTGGTTTCTGTGAGTTTTCATAAATGGGAATAACAAGCCTAAGAATCGCTATACTGTAAGACACCAACGCGACGGCTTCTTCTACACAACTTGTGACCTGAAATAGTTTAGGTATCCACTGTCATCTAGAATTTACTCTCTACATACAAATATTTAGAGGTTACCTGCATGCATCTGTTGGTTGGTGGTACAGTTTAGGGGGCAGGTTTCTGGTTTCCGGGGTACACTTACTTGTTGGCAGAATGAACATTGAAATCCTTCATCATAAAAACAACTTCCAGCTTTATTGAAGGTCCTCAGTAACATACACCAATGCACTTCAATACAGATGTACTTTGCACTGCCGCATCTCGCCATCATCCAGGCCAGAAATATCTCTTAATACTATCCAGGAGGGTTACTGTCACGCCGGAGAGTTCTCCTAAATGAACTCTCTGCCAGGGGAGCAGATTGTTTGGGCAGAGCAAAGACACAGGACAAAGGTAATGCACCAAAGATGGTTTTATTAATAAAGGGTAACAAAAAGATCTTGGATTCAGATACACCGTGCAAAGCAAAGAAACAAGGCTAACTAACAAGATAACGAATAAGGAAAACAAAGGAAACCCTAAGGTGCTGGTGCACTCACCTAAGGGCCCAGGACAGGGGCCAGCAGCCTCCAGAAGTCGATAAGAGACCTGCTGCAAGGAGGGCAAGGATAGCAAATGGCCAAGCAGCCTCTGGGAAGCCAGGGAGATACCTGCTTGCCACTAGACTCCAACAGAGGTTTAGGTTTGGGTTCAGATTCAGAGCACCAAAATGCACAGCCATGAACAGATTAAAAACAAAGCATAAAAAAAATCCTGCTGCACTTAAAGTGGACCAACACCCAGGATTTTGACTATTCTGGGTTTTGGTCCACTTCAGGGGGGCACCCCGGTTAGGCTGTGTAAAACCCCCCAGAAAGCCCCCAAAACTCACCTCACCACGCTCCCACGTAGCCACGGACAAGCGGGTGACAGTGGCGGACAAGACAGCGCGTCCGCCGCCGCCTCCCGCCCGCCCCTCTGACAGTGCGCGCACCCGCGCCGGCCATTCACAAACGGCCGGCGCAGGGGTGCGCACACCGCTGCCGCCGCCGATGAGGTAAGTTTTTCAGGGGTTTTGGGGGGGATCCCTCACCGCGGGACATCCCGATCTCAGATGTCCCGCGGTGAGGGAGGTGATCGGCACGGGAATCTTATAAATTCCCGGGCCGATCACCCCTGGGTGACGGTCCACTTTAAATAGGCCTCACGTCAGGTGCAGCAGTAGAGGGAAAGAGAGAGCAGCCAGGGCTCTGCTGACACCCGCTGCTGGCTGATGGAACTGCAGGCAGGGTGATTAATGACACCAGCCACCAACCGGGCATCAGTCGAACCCGGGGATCTTACAGTCACTGATTGTTAAATGGATTGTCCAGGCTCCAAAAAAAACCCTGCTTAAAGGAGCACTATCGCGAAAAAATGGCCCAATGATAGAAATCCATATAAATATCCTGGATAGCGGGAGGAGGGGTCACTGGTATCGAGAAATATCCATCCAGGCTTGTTTTTTTTATTTTAATGGAAGGAAAAGGACATCTCGGGTGACACCCCTCTGTCACCCCTCATAGACTAAACCTGTAACCCCAGGATTTTATTCCTTCCAGGGGAAGAAAACCACAAGCTTGGCAGGAGTTTTATTCAGTTTGGGTGTATAAGTGACCCCTCCTCTCATTAGCTAAAGTGTTTATATGGATTTTTAATATTACAGAATTTTGCGATAGTGCTCCTTTAACTTTTGTCCCCAGCAGTTCTTCCTGTGCTCTGTGCTCTCCATCCAGCCTCATCATCTTAATACTTAACGGGGGTGGTGATCCAGCTGATCTCCCAGTGCCAGCAGTCTCACATGGTGGTCATGCCTACTCCATTCATTGCAATAGAGGGGGGGTGCTAAGGTGGGTCCAGGATGCCCCCACTATTGCAATCCAATGTAATTCAATTTATTATTCGCCAAGTACATTGTGAAATGAACAAGGAATTCTTTTTGGCATATACACAGTGCAACAGGTACAGTTAACTACAGTTCACATAGAAAAGTGAACAGAGAAACAGAGATACAGATGCTCTTGGCCTGAGCCTATGACGCTTGGTTTTTGTTCAGTATGCGGACAGCCAAAGGAAAGAAACCATTCCTAGACCTAGAAGTCCTGCAGGCTGGTACCGCAAGACGCCGCCCAGATGGTAAGTACTGGAATAGGACGTGTCCAGGATCTGCCCGTGTTTTTGTTCTGCGTTTGTGCAGTTCCTGCAGGGATGGTAGGCGTGTTAAGGGGCGCAAAGCCAGTCTGATGTACGCCACCATGTCTGCCCGGTGCTGGAGAAAGGAAACTGCTTGAGTGTGAAGACACCGGTGCTGCCTAGTGGACTTGAGTATATTGACTTTTTTTTCAATTCCTGGAGAGAAAAATGATTCTATTATTCTTTTTATGAAAGTTATTCCTTATGGCTTCATAGCCTTATATCATTGTAGGCAAAGGAATTGTAACTTTTCCTCTATGGTATTACTATGTAAATTATTAATAGTTTGGCACAAGAGCAATATCGGGTCATCTTCCATTTAGATTTCCATTTTTTATCTTTCACATAAATTCAGTCATTTTTATTCTCAATTCCTATTTCTATCTGTTTAAACATATCTTATATTCCACCTTCCTAGTCTACACACTGTCATAGTTGTTAATATTTCCCTTGGCACATTTGGGAAATTTGATTGTTTTATAAATAGAGTGCAAAGCTACCTCCTTCATTTAATCCAAGATCCCTTTGTGCCTTAAAGTGTACAAAAACCCTGGATTTTCACTATCATGGGTTTTGGTCCCCAGTATTGGGCGCCCGGCTGTGTGACCCCCCCCCCCCCAGGGGCAGGATTACAACAGTAAGGTAAGTATTTTTCCTAATTCTCAAAGCTGCTGAGGGGGAGCGATCAGAGTGGTAAAGGTTGTCGGGAAGCCGATTCATTAATAGCGGCAGGTAGCGACAGTTGAGCGACTGTAGCGGCATTTTCACAGCGCCCGCTAGTAGTCGCTGTGCTTGGCCGTTGTTCGGTAGTTGATAGCGACTCAGTCGGTTTGCAGTAATGTTGAATATTGGGTGAGGAGTCGCTATTTGACAGGTTCCACGCTGTATGGGAGCGCATGATAGCGACTGGTCAGAGCGACCGGCTCCCACCATATTCATTAACAAATCACGGTCAAAAAATTCTCGCGCTGTGAAATGCATGTTTAAACCCCAGAGCGCTGGAGGCGATGGCTTAAAAGTAGTTTTTTAACCCCCAAACAACCATATTTTTGGAAACAAAAAAAAACAAGTTTTTAAAATAATTTAGTAATATGAATACATTAATATCAGACCTGTAATATCAATTCTGCACAAAGTTTTTTTTTTTTTTTTTAGCTTAAAAAAAAAATATAACATGGCAGAAGTGGTCACAGAATTTTTCATATTTATAAAAAAAAAAAAAAAAATTAATATGAATTAATTATGAATATTTAAAGATTGTTCCATTGAAATGCATTGGAGAGCGCCAGGTAGCGAGAGGTCATACCTGTCGCTGTTCAAGGTCGGACGCTGGCGCTGTGGGCTGAGGCTGGAATAATGATGAATGAGTGGCTATCTGGCGCTATCTCAGTCGCTAAGCAGGATTGCCTTATGCCCTTATTCATCAAGCGATAGCGGCAGGTAGTGTCTGACGAGCGCCAGGTCCCGCCAGCTAACGGCGGCTACCGACTCAAGTACGCCCGGCGTCGGCCACAATGACACATTTATCAAGCTAAATGAGGCTAGCGCCGGCGAGAACGACAGCTACCGCGGGATTCATCATGTAGCCTGCAACGAACAGCGCCGCTGCTAATCCCATCACAGCGCCAGGTATGACCTGTCGCTCCCTGGCGATGTCCAATGCATTTCAATGGAGCAATCTTTAAATAATCATAATTAATTGCTATTAATGTTTTTTTTTTTTTAATGTCAAAAATTCTGTGACCACTTCTGCAATGTTAGGATTTAAAAAAAAAAAAAAAAAATGATTTTGTGCAGAATTGATATTACAGGTCTGATATTAATGTATTCATATTACAAAATGTTTATAAAAACTTGTATAATTTTACAATCAAAAAATATGGTTGTTTGGGGGTTAAAAACTATTTTAAATCCATCGCCGCCAGCGCTCTGGGGTTTAAACAAGGAATTCACAGCACGAAAAAATTCGGAGCGTGATTTGTTAATGAATCTGCAGCAAGCTGTTCGCTCTGGCCATTCGTTGTCAGGCGCACCCATACAACGCGGAACCTGTGAAACAGCGACTCCTAACCCCGTATTCAACATTACCGCACACCGACTGAGTCGCTGTCAACAAGCAAACCCCGGCCAAGCACAGCGAATACTAGCTGGCGCTGTGAAAATCACGCTACTGGCGCTCATCTGTCGCTACCTGGCGCTATTAATGAATCGGCCTCCCCATAAATGTGTGATTGTGGTGGGGAGCCGGCGTTCTCGTGGCGGTGCCCGTCATTACCGGCTGCTCGCCAGGCGCTACCTGTCGCTATCCCTTGTTAAATAAGGGCCTAAGAAAGACTGGAGGCTCTGTTTAAAGCAGCCGCCAGAAAATCTAAAAAGCCTCAGTCCCAAATGAATCTTACCTACCCCTTCATTGAACACCAAGGGGGGTTTTCCTATTGGGTGGAGCGACTTGAAGAAAAGGTAAGTACCCCTGCAATGTCTTGGGTGGCATGAGGAGGTGTGTAATGTCTATATGGGATCCCTGTGGACTAGGAAATTACAGCACACTGTAGCACCAAACACATGCAGCTGTTTCTGGGTCCATTAAACAGAGAAATGGCGGGGGGGGTGCATATATAGCCATTGTATGCCAGTGTGCACACATAGGAATTTGTCCTCCCCCTGTAAACCATCTGTGCAGTCAGCCAAACAAGCTGTGAGTGCACAATACAGGGCAATGCATCGCTCTGCTGTGGTCTGTGGGGCTTAGGGTCCGCAAAAGAGGGTGGGTTAAAGTCCCTGCATCATAGCACCCGCCCCCACCCCCCACCCACTACCCCTACGCCTTCCTGTGTTCATAGACTTAAATATGAATAAACACAGTGTAAGCAAATTCCCTCAGGCCCTAAAGATGGAGCGGAGTGCAAGCAGATTCCACCCAGGGCCCAAAAATTAATATGCAGAGAACTAGGGGATCCAAGCCCAACAAACAAATAGGCAAAAGAAGTCATTAAAAAGGAGCAACCACCAGGCTATAGTCTATAAGACTGCAGGGCCCGTTATCTCCCTCTAAGCCGGACATCGCAATTTGGAATGCCCTGATGTGTGAAATGCCTGGGGATGCAACTCCCCTTCCATTCAGCGTTCTATGCCACACATTATTACGCACAGCATAGAATGCTGATTGGAAACGGTGACACAACTGGGCATTTCTGGGGGTTTCACACAATGGGCATCCCAAATCAGGCTTGCCCAGGAAAACCCAGCAGAGAAAAAAGGGTGTCTGCCTATTTAAAGCTGTCCAAAAATCTAAATAGAATGTCGGTCCAGTTAAATATGTCCTGGGGGCATCCCAATTAAGGATGTCCCGCAGTGTAAGGACCCCTCATGGACCCACATAGTCACCTAATTCCAGGACTGAGCAGAGCGGCTTTGCTGCGGAGCTTTATCTCTGCTCCCTCCTCTGTGTGCGCCCCGCGCAGGTCTGTCAGGCAAAGCGTGCAGAGCCCGGACGCCACTGCAGAGAGAAGATGCGCTACTCAGCGCAAGGCAGTTGAGGGTGTGGGGGCTTCTTTATGGATTTGCACAGTGGAGCATTTTTTGACTTTTGGTCTGTTTTAAAGTGATCCAACAGTAATATTTGAGCCTTGGTCACAAAAACCATTGCTGTTCTCCAGTAGAGGAGTGTTATTCCAATTGGTGACCATCCATTTTAAAGTGTAAGTCCACCCAAATTAGAACCCCCATTTGCCATACCTTTTCTGGCACTTGGTCTAAAACAAAAAACAGCCCAACACTAGATGTTTGATTCCCTGGTGGCCAAAAGTGACTGACTCCTTAGCCAGCCAATCACTGCACGGCAGTCACACTGCTGCTGCACTGACTGACAGTCTAAGCAATCAGTTACAGCCAGTCTAGCAGCTAAAAACACAGAGGTGCTGTTCCTGGTTGGGGATCGGTGCCTAGTGCTCAGTAGTGGAACCTTCTTTTTTGCTTTAAATAGCTAAATCAGGTCCAGCACTAGGTAACAATTGGATTAATAATAGTTGGATCACCACTGTTGTAAGTACAGTTATAAGTATGTATGACCATAGCTGCCATATATCCCTGCTAAAATGCTGGTGATAGGTCCTTTTCCCGGGGGCATCCCGATTTGAGATGCTCTGCTGTGTGAAACCCCCAGATCACCCAAACAACTCACCTTTCCATCAGTCCCACTGCATATGTGCAGACACTTGTCCATTCAGTGCTTTATACCGTGCATACTAATGCACAGCAGAAATCGCGGGGAACGTGGTGTGAGAGTGCTGGAAAGGTGATTGTTGGCGATCAGTGGAGCTCACACAGTGGGGCATCCCAACACTGCCATTTGTGCCACCTGTGCTCAGGTCCCCCTTAGGCGCCCCCCTGACCTGCTGCACCCAGGGCACATACCCCCCCTCCAGCTATGCTCCTGCATATTAGGCCCTTATTTAACAAGGGATAGCGCCAGGTAGCGACTGGTGAGCGAACGGTAATGACGGTCACCGCAACCAGAACGCCGGCTCCCCTCCGCAATCACACATTTATCAAGCCGATCCTGCTTACCGACTGAGATAGCGCCAGATAGCCACTCATTCATCATTATTCCAGCCTCAGCCCACAGCGCCAGCGAGCGACCTTGAACAGCGCCAGGTATGACCTCTCGCTACCTGGCGCTCTCCAATGCATTTCAATGGAACAATCTTTAAATATTAATAATTAATTGTTAATAATGTAAAAATTTCTGTTACCACTTCTGCCATGTTAGATATTTTTTTAAGGTAAGAAAAAAATGTAAAAAAAATTTGTACAGAATTGATATTACAGGTCTGATATTAATGTATTCATATTCCAAAATCTTTTTATAAACTTGTTTTTTTTGGTTTCCCAAAATATGGTTGTTTGGAGGTTAAAAAACTACTTTTAACACATCGCCGCCAGCGCATTGGGGTTTAAACATGCATTTCACAGCGCGAGAATTTTTGGAGCGTGATTTGTTAATGAATATGGTGGGAGTCGGTCGCTATGGCCATTCGCTATCATGCGCTCCCATACAGCGCGGAACCTGTCAAATAGCGACTCATCACCTTGTATTCAACATTACTGCACACCGACTGAGTCGCTATCAACAACTGAACAACGGCCAAGCACAGCGACTACTATAAACCGGCGCAGCATAAACAAGAGTCACCGCAAACAATATGACGCTAGATGCAGGTTGGCGGACACATCGGCACTACCTGTTTTTTTTTCTTTTTGTTAAATCGCAAACTGAGAACCACCAAGGCAAAATATTGGCATTGAGTGGTATTGACAACTGATAAATCATTTCATTTTCGTGTGCCCTATTTCTTCTATTTTGATTCCTTCAGGTTTTCCAGTATGCTGAATAGCAATGTGGCAGTGTATTGGGGCCCTCGTGTTGTTATTTCTGATATTTAGCAGATGTCCCTGTATTCCAGTCCTCAATTTTCTATAATGTTTTCTATATAGTGGCTATAGATAGAAATAGTGCACATTTTGCACCTGGATGCTGAATCACCCCTTGGAGTTCCCACCAGGTGTAAAAAGTGCCCTCCCCTACCTAGGATCAGGAGTAAAAAGAGCACTTGTATTTTATTTTTCTCCTAAAGTGCACTTTTAACACCTGATCGTGAATTAACCCCATTATCATAGGAGACCAAATCACCCCCAATATCGTTTTTTGTGTTACTTCGTTTACATTCTATATATTTCACATTCTGTTTCATCTATCCTATTGTCTTTTAAAGAATTATTTTTGGTCTTAGATACATTGGTCAATATGCTGGCGTGTGTACTTTTTGCACAATACGGGGAGGCCGATTCATTAATAGCGGCAGGTAGCGGCTGTTGAGCGACTGTAGCGGCATTTTCAGAGCGCCCGCTAGTAGTCGCTGTGCTTGGCCGTTGTTCGGTAGTTGATAGCGACTCAGTCGGTTTGCCGTAATGTTGAATATCGAGTGAGGAGTCGCTATTTGACTGGTTCCGTGCTGTATGGGAGCGCATGATAGCGACTGGCCCTAGCGACCGCTCCCACCTTATTTATTAAAAAATCACGCTCAAAAAATTCTCGCGCTGTGAAATGCATGTTTAAACCCCAGAGCGCTGGAGGCGATGGGTTAAAAGTAGTTTTCTAACCCCCAAACAACCATATTTTTGGAAACCAAAAAAAACTATTTTTTAAAATAATTTAGTAATATGAATACATTAATATCAGACCTGTAATATCAATTCTGTACATTTTTTTTATTTTTATTTTTTTTACCTTACAAAAAATTATCTAACATGGCAGAAGTGGTCACAGAATTTTTCACATTAAAAAAAAAAAAAAAAATTCATAGCAATTCATTATGAATATTTAAATTGTTCCACTGAAATGCATTGAAGAGCGCCAGGTAGCGAGAGGTCATACCTGTCGCTGTTCAAGGTCGCTCGCTGGCGCTGTGGGGTGAGGCTGGAATAATGATGAATGAGTGGCTATCTGGCGCTATCTCAGTCGCTAAGCAGGATTGGCTTGATAAATGTGTGATTGTGGTGGGGAGCCGGCGTTCTCGTGGCGGTGCCCGTCATTACCGGTCGCTCACCAGTCGCTACCTGTCGCTATTCCTTGTTAAATAAGGGCCTTGGTCGTGAATTGACCCCATTATCATAGGAGACCAAATCACCCCCAATATCATTTTTTTGTGTTACTTCGTTTACATTCTATACATTTCACATTCTGTTTCATCTATCCTATTGAAAAATAGACATGGAAATACAGAATATTATAATTATTACTCTACTTTAAAAATGTAGGAATATAACTGAACCAAAATGTGTACAACCTATGTGAATTTATCATATATACTTTTAGTTTATTATTATCTCCGTATAGCTGTCCAACGCTCTTCTACTTAAAAGCTCTGTACCTCATTCTCAAAACTGTATATAAACAATATACTGAAATATACGAAAAACTATTTCAGAGTAAAACACACAGATGTTGAATGTGTAATTTAAGGAGTATTTATTTCAACTTCATACATAACTTTTGTATTTTTAAAAAGAGTATTAATTGCAGAAAGGAGACATATAAAAGCACACAGATATTTACAGCATCAGGTTACTGCTAGAAAGTCTAATTTGTGGAAGAAAAGTAGATGCATATAATCCGTGTTAGATTGGCCCACCAAAACACCAGAGAATGCTCTGGTGGGCCCCAAGCACTGACCCAGGGTCATCATCCAGTACTTCTTGTTTGTCTTAGGCCCTTATTTAAGAAGGGATAGCGTCAGGTAGCGCCTGGTTAAAGAGAGGTAGCGACTGGTCAACGCCGGACACGGCACGCAATTCCACATTTATCAAGCAGAATCTGTTGAGCGACTGGAATAGCGCCATGTAGCGTCTGATTCATAATTTTCACAGCCTCAGCGAACAGCGCCAGCGTTCAGCCTTGCACAGCGCCAGGTATGACCTCTCGCTACCTGGCGCTCTCCCATACATTTCAATGGACGATCTTTTTCTTCTCTTTAAACAGGGTTTTTTTTTCTTCCAAAAAATCACGAATAATTCTGTGACCTCTTCTGCCATTGAAAAAGCTGTTTTTTCATAATTTTTTAATTTTTTATATATTTCCTCAGAAATAACATTACAGGTCTGGCATTAAAGTGTTCATGTTACAATGTTGTTACAATGTAATTCCATATGTTTTCGCTTTGTTACTAGTGGATAGATGCTTGAAAACAGACTTTAAACACACCGCCTCCTGCTCTCTGGGCTTCAAACAACTATTTTTCAGCGCCAGAGATTTTTGCAGCTGTTTTTTTGCTGAATATGGTGTGAGTCGGTCGCTATGAGCAGTCGCTACCATGTGCTCCCATGCAGCGCTGTACTGGTCAAATAGTGACTCCTCACAATGTATTCACCATTACTGAACAGCGACTGAGTTGCTATAAAGTAGCGACTCACGGCCGAGCACTGCGACTACTAGCGGGCGCTCTGAAAATGCCGCTACAGACGCTCATCTGTCGCTACCTGGCGCTAATGATGAATCAGCCTGCCATTTGTGGAAGAAAAGTAGATGCATATAATCCGTGTTAGATTGGCCCACCAAAACACCAGAGAATGCTCTGGTGGGCCCCAAGCACTGACCCAGGGTCATCATCCAGTACTTCTTGTTTGCCTTATTTATTCAGTAAGTTACATTGGTTATTTGGTCATTTCTTTTATATTATTACAATCTAAATGTGTTTTCACTGAAGAGTAGGCCCCAAGAATGATTTCCTCAGGTGGGTCTAAGATGTTCTACACTGGCCCAACATCTCTGGACTTCTTTGGTGTCTTAAAGCAGAACAAAACCCACCAGCGGCCGACCTGGAATCTAATAGATTTCAGGGCCGGATGCTGGATTTTCTCTGAGCCATTCCGAATCGGGTGAGGCCCCCTCCAGAACCCTGAGAAAACTAACCTTGCCACACTCCAACAGCACTTGCGCAGGCTCTTGTTCAATAGAAGCCGCCCACTGTGACTACGTCATTTATCAGGAGACTCTCATTGTTTACAATGAGATAGGCTGGGGAGGGAGCGCTCGCACTACCGGGATGCAGGGGATGTGGCCCATTGATTTAAATGACGTAGACACAGCAGATGGCTCTCATTGGATGAGCATGTGCCATTGGAGCGTGACAAGGTGAGTTTTTTCGGGTTTCCTGGGGGGGTTCACACAGCGGAGCATCCCGATTCGGGGGCATGGAACAAAGCCCAGGAAAGTCAAATTCCCGAGTTTTATTCTGCTAATGCGTCTTCCTTTTCGGTGTCAAATCACAGCTGACTTTTTGATATTTTGAATATAATTATTATTTTAATATATATATATATATATATTATATATATATATATATATATATATATATATATTGTAAGCGGGCAAACAATCAGCAGTGACGGACAACGGATTTGAACGGCAAAAAACGGCTTTTATTCAGCAAAGTTCAGTAGATAGTCCAAAAGATTGCAGCATAAATGCAGTAAGCAAAAAGGGTTACTTCACCAACCAAATAGTCCCGGGCTGGGTACTCCAGCAAGCTGATCAGTTCCAGTCCACTTTACAGGGCGTATCAGCCCTCTGCTCAATGTCCAGTGCTATCCTTCACCATGGTGCAGCTCAGCCTGGGCTCACTCCAACAGGCTGGTCATAGACAAAGGAAAGGCCGTGTGCTCTCTTCTTATACAGGCTTCTCCTGTAATCAGCGTGCACACTTGTGGAGGCCTTAGAACATGTAACAACCCGTTAGGGAATTGGGGAAGTGACCCGGGTCCTGAAAACTCGGCCAGGATTGTGCTTTATACAACCAAGCAGGGGAGAAATAGACATTTTGATACAATTTACCACAATATATATATATATGTGTATGTTGTATCTCTTTATTTTTGAAATGTCCACTAAAGATATATTAATACTTTGGTATTTTGTTGGACAGTTATCTTGATGTGGAGATCATAGATGTGGCTTGCTCTCTTCATGTTCCTTTGCAGTGTTGGAAAGGTGGGACATGTGCTTATACAAATTCAGTAGCGAGTCGTAAAATGTTTACTCTGAATTTTTTGGCTTCAGAGTAAATATTTTCATGGCAGAGCCAACTTAACAGTGAGGTGCCTCCTCTATTGTTGCCAGCACAATTCTCCTTAATTAGCAATTTGCTAGGAGTAGCTCGAGGCGAGGACTATTTATCCGAATGGGGTGTTGGGACCCATTCCATCATTTAACGGTTGATGAATTTGATTGATTATTGGCGAATGGAGTCACACTCTGTAAGGGGGCATCATGGAATAGTTACTATCACATCCATCGCATCAGTTGTGTAACTAAAGTTGATTCTTAAAACCTTTTATACACTGGGCCTTATTCATGAAGGGATAGCGCCAGGTAGTGCCTGTACAGCGGCAGGTAGCGCCAGGTAGCGGCAGGTGAACGCCCGGAGACGGCACGCAATCCGAATCTGGTGAGCGACTAGAACAACGCCATGTAGCGTTCGATTCATCATTATCCCAGGCTCAGTGTACAGCGCCGAAGTTCAGTCTTGCAGAGCGCCACGTCTAACCTGTCGCTACCTGTCGCTCTCCCATACATTTCTATGGCCGATCCTTAAATCCCTTTCCTGATCCCAATTTTTTTTCCCTAAAAAAACACCCACAAACCTTCTGACATGTATTTGGGGCAAGAAAATTACATTTTTAAAAACTTTTTGGATTAATAGTATTTTTATGCAGATTTGTTCTTCCATGTCTGGTATTAAAGTGTTCATGTTACAATGTTATAACAATGTAATTCCATATGTTTTCGCTTTGTTACTAGTGGATACATGTTCAAAAACAGCCTTTAATCACACAGCCTCTGGCGCTATGGGCTACAATTACATGGTTTTGAGCGCTGGCGATGTTTGTGGCTGTTCTTTTGATGAATGTGGTGTGAGTCAGTCGCACTGAGCTGGCGTTACGGTTCGCTCACATACAGCGTAGTATAGCGACTCACGTATCATATTCGTCAATGCCGGACAGCGACTGAGGCGCTCTGAAACAATGATCCAAAGCCGAGCACAGCGACTACTAGCGGGCGCTCTGAAATCCTCGCTACAGACGCTCATCTGTCGCTACCTGGCGTTAGTAATGAATCAGTCTGAATGTGTGCATAGTCATTGGGTTGACCCTATAATCATATTTTCCAACGCTAAGCTGTATAAACCTGAATACATAATGAATGGCAGCATTTCAGGTGATGGGTATTTGAGTAATGAGGAAGAGTGTGGCCTAAGGAGATGGGGAGGCCGATTTATTAATAGCGCCAGGTAGCGACAGATGAGCGACAGTAGCAGGATTTTCACAGCGCCGGCTAGTATTCGCTGTGCTTGCCCATTGTTCGGTTGTTGACAGCGACTCAGTCGGTGTTCGGTAATGTTGAATACGGGGTTAGGAGTCGCTATTTGACAGGTTCCGCGCTGTATGGGAGCGCATGACAGCGAATGGCCATAGCGAACGGCTCCCAGCATATTCATTAACAAATCACGCTCAAAAAATTCTCGCGCTGTAAAATGCATGTTTAAACCCCAGAGCGCTGGCGGCGATGGGTTAAAAGTAGTTTTTAAACCCCCAAACAACCTTATTTTTGGAAAAAAATAATAAACAAGTTTTTTAAAACATTTTGTAATAAGAATACATTAATATCAGACCTGTAATATCAATTCTGCACAAAATTTTTTTTTTGACCTTAAAAAAAAAGATATAACATTGCAGAAGTGGTAACCGAATTTTTGACATTTAAAAAAAAAAAAAAAAAAAACAAAACATTACAATTTATTATGAATATTTATAGATTGCTCCATTGAAATGCATTGGAGAGCGCCAGGTAGCGAGAGGTCAGACCTGGCGCTGTGATGGGATTAGCAGCGGCGCTGTTCGCTGAAGTCTGCAACATGATGAATCCCGCGCTAGCTGAAGCTCTCGCCGGCGCTAGCCTCATTTAGCGTGATAAATGCGTGATTGTGTTCGCAGCCTGGCGTTCCGGAGTCGGTAGCCGCCGATAGCTGGCGCTACCTGGCACTAGTGAGACACTACCTGGCGCTATCCCTTGATAAATAAGGGCCCAAGTCCTTATATGAAGTTATGCATATTTATTGAGCAGCTTGTTTTCCTAAGGCAAAATGGGCCCAAAAAGACAATTGAAAAATTATTTTAAAAAGCCCTTCAGAGGGATGCAGCGCTCTTGAAATTGCTGAGATATTAGGACGCGATCACAGAATCATCAAGGGGTTTAATTTAAGAAACGCTAAGGTTACGTAGTGCCAGATAAGTGTCAGGAAGATCTCAGGTCCCAGTGAAAACAATGTATTTATCAAGTCAAAAATCCCGAGCACCTGTGATAGTGGCAGATAATGTCCCATCTATCAACAGTTCCCTACAGTGCCAGATAGGAGCAGACGCTCAACCTGCACTGTGTGGCCTTATCCTATACATTTCAATGGGCTGGAATGGTTACAATTATTGAGGCATTTTATAATATTTATTTTACATTTTGTTGGGCTGTTGCGTGTGCCACAGGATCCCTTATTTTGGAAGCATTTTTAGCACTTTTGTGCTGCAAGCTTGTGATTTGGGCCGTAAGAAAGCTGTGTTGTTTTTAATGCTGCGTCCCTAATGCAATTCCCATATAAAAAAACAAATAGAAACATAGAAGGTTGACGGCAGAAGGAGACCATACGGTCCATCTAGTCTGCCCTTATGTATATACTGTATGTACTCTTTATCTTAGGATAGATGTGTGCTTATCCCAGGCATGTTTAAATTCAGTGACTGTTGATTTTTCAACTACCTCTGCTGGAAGTTTGTTCCAAGCATCTACTACTCTTTCTGTAAAATAATATTTTCTAACATTGCTCCTGATCTTCCCCCCGACTAGCTTCAGGTTGTGCCCCCTTGTTCTATCATTAAGCTTCTTCTTAAAAACACTTCCCTCCTGAACCTTATTCAATCCTTTCACATATTTAAAGGTCTCAATCATGTCCCCCCTCTCCCTTCTTTCCTCCAGACTGTACAAAT
This sequence comes from Gastrophryne carolinensis, assembly GCA_027917425.1. Classification (NCBI taxonomy): domain Eukaryota; kingdom Metazoa; phylum Chordata; class Amphibia; order Anura; family Microhylidae; genus Gastrophryne; species Gastrophryne carolinensis. Next base: position 382,525,083 of record CM051239.1, read on the forward strand.
TAAGTTCTTTAAGTCTCTCCTGATAAGTTTTAAGTTTAAGTCCTTCCACCATTTTCGTTGCCCGCCTTTGGACACGTTCTATTTGAATAATGTCTTTTTGCAGGTAAGGTTTCCAGAACTGCACACAGTATTCTAGCTGTGGCCTCACCAGGGCTCTATACAGCGGCATCACAACCTCCCTCTTCCTACTGGTGATGCCTCGAGCTATGCAGCCGAGCATCCTGCTTGCTTTTCCCACTGCCTGGCTACACTGCCCACTCATCTTGCAGCTATCAGTAATCAGTACCCCTAAATCTCTCTCCTCCGAGGTCCTGGCTAACACAGTGCTGCCCATATGGTGCTCAGAGCAGGGATTCCTTCTACCCAAGTGCAGGATTTTACATTTAGAGACATTAAACTCTAGTTTCCACAGTTTTGACCATCTATCCAGTAAATAAAACAAATAATTTTTTTTTTATTTTCCAGAACCCTAAAAAATGACAAATTGGGATGCCATCTGGTGCCGTGTGCCTGGAATCCAATTTTTTGTGCGCCTCTGGGGAGCTATGTATTTTTTTCATAAATACTTCAACTTGCGGTGCTAGGTGTTACTAGCACATAGGCATATAAAAGCCGTGCGTTGCGAACACTGCCTGGCTGGGAGCAATACTGCTCATGGCACCAGCAGCCCAAAGCCGATGTTGTGGTGCGGACACTGTCAAGCTTCTGGGACGAGGAGTGTAAGTGCCGCTGCACCTTTCATAATAAATTAGCCTCCAAATGTTTTGTTGCAGTCATCAGGGTCGCAAAACCGAGAAGCATACAGAAGTTGAAACATCGAGACTGGGAAAAGAAAAACCTGAAGAAAGATTTTTCAAAGGTTTTATGGAATGATGAGAGCGACTCTTGACAGACCAGATGAATGGAGCAGTGGTTGGATCAGTAACAAGCTCAGAGCTCCAATTCGACTCATGCCATCAAGATGGAGGTGGGGTATTTCTATGGGCTATTGATAACAATAATGTACAGTATTATAAAAGATAAGCTAGTTGGACCTTGAATTTGTGTTGCATATGGACTACTGCCTATCGCCCATTTTTTCAAATACATTTTCTTTGGACAGTGGTACAAAAAATAGACAGCATTTTTTCGAGATCTCAATCTCATAGTCAAACTCATATAACCTTAGGATATTTCTTGTTCCAATCTTCCAAATTCTCAGCGTATGTGTTTTACTCAGTGGTGGCCATGTTTCAGGCTTCCTTACCTTGGCTATGTCTCTAAGCAGTTTTTACTTGAGAATGCAGCATCCCCCTGAAAGATTTAAAGAGGAACATTGGAGGTCCTGGAGTTTCCAGACTCCACTCTTTGTGCAATCCCAAATTGGGCTTGTAACTGTTACACCCTATCCCCTATCCATCCCTGTCCATCTTTCCCACCCTGAAAAGTTGGAAGGTATGCTCTAGCACTCCAGGGTCTCCAAAAAACTCCCAGGTAGAGGAGACACCTGCTGCGAGGTCCATCACCAGATGCTGGACACCCTAAAGACTTCCTGTGTTTCAAGTTATTTGTTTGCTATCTATCTAGTTCCATCAGCAAAGAACATGGCACCTGATTTTACTGGAAACCCCTCTTCAGCAAGATAATTGCGAGTACTCCTATAGCATCTTTGCCCCCCTGGATGGGGTGTAGTGTGTAGTAATGTGTGAGTCCATGTGGAGAAGAACAATGAGGTGCCATTATAGTGTACTCCTAGCAACGTTGGAGACATCAGCATGTTGTAGGATTCCGATTACGTTCTCCACCAAACTGTTGCTAAAACCCGTCCAGACACACATGTAACAAGTTAGAGGGCACTGGCTGTGTACGGTGAAATCACTGGTGGCGTAAAAGCGGCCTATAATCAGAAAAGACATTTGTGAGGGAATATTGACATAAAACACTGCTGGGAATTCACTGAACTATTCACCTAACACTTACCACAGTGTCTGCATCCTGAGCTCGCTCTGCCATGACATCACATCGCGCTCTGCTCAGCATGTGTTGCTTTCAGCGCTCACACTTTCAGGTGTTCCAGCCAGAAAAAGACACATTTTACCTTTATTAAACCAGACACAAAGTCATATTTGACTTTTGGTTCAGTATTAATGATTCCTAGGTGGATCCTGATTTGGGATTCTCCATGGTCAGAATGTTTTCCTATCCCCCACCCATGTCCCCGCACTTACCAGGCCACGATCCAGCAGTGTATTCAAATTTGGTACAGGAAGTGCATGCAGCAGGGGGCCAAGAGAGACCCAAAAACTCCTTAATCAAAGAGAAAACAGGAAGTAATCAGTACATGACACATACCAAGAATAACAGAATTACCCATCACTCTTAGAAAGTAGGTGGAGCCATGTAATTTAAAGTGTGTACAGCCATTCTCTCCCACATCTGGACATTTTGTTTTTTTTTTGTCCTCATCGGCACAAGATCTGAAGCTAATGGTTGTATGGGAAATCAAGTTTGGGACGAGGGGAGCATAACATAGAGAGAGACCCATGTTAGGCACTATCGCGAAATTGTGCAATATTAAAAATCCATATAAACACGTTGGCTAATGAGAGACTTATACATCCAAACTGAATAAATCTCCCGCCAAGCTTGTGCTTTATTCTCTTATGGAATAAATTAAATCCAGAGGTTATAGGTTTAGTCTATCAGGGGTGACAGAGCCCGTCACCCCGGATGTCCTCTTCCATCCATTAAAAGGAAGAAAAACAAGCCTGGCTGGATACTTCTTGATGCCGGGTGTATAAGTGACCCCTCCTCCCGCCATCCAGCAAATTTTTTATCGCTGGGCCATTTTTCGTGATAGTGCTCCTTTAAAGAGACTGTCTAGGCAGAAGAAAAACTAAAGCAATACTCACCTTTGCAATTCTATGGTTTCATAAAACTCACTGAGGTTGAGTCTCAAGGTTATCACCACTTACCGGTGGCATAGGGTACCAACGACTGCCCCTGGCATCAGTCACAAAGTCTTGAGGACACCTACTCCATGCACTACAATGGTGTGGCCATAACGGGCCTCACCATGTCCCCTCTGTTGAAACAGAGTGGGGATGCCCAAGACACTGTGATTCCAAGGTCACCAGTGAGCAGGACTGAATCTCGGAACCTGCTAGAACGAAACAGTGGGGGACTAGTGAGTACAGCTATTGTTTCGTTTATGTCTGGATAGAGACTTTAAAGTGATCCAACATAGGCGGAGCTTTCTAGATTCCAGGTGGGCATTGGCAATAAGGATGTCCCCACTCTGTGATCCAATGCTATGATCCAATGCTATCACTACCCATTTACTTATAAAATGGTTGTGGGTGGCTTTAAAGTGGACCTACGCTCCACAGTCTCTCTTGCAACTATGTGACAGGGTGGATCCTGGTTCACAGGGGCACTAAACAAACCTAAACGACCCCCTCTCACCATCAGTGATCCCTGAAATAGAGAGATACTCACTTTCACTCAGCCGAGCTGGGACCATTGGGGACAGTTAAAGGCTACTCCCATATGCAGAATAAGCAGCTCATCCAATAGGATATTTGCTTCAATGAAGAATTTCCTGCCTCCCGTAATGAAGGTCTTAAAGTGAACCAATCACCCCCTGCGGGGGTGCACTTAGTATGGCGCAAATAGGCTTTACATATTTCACTTTTGGTGCTAAAGGCCCTCAAATGGGCCCTTGGGACCGGGTTCTTTCCTGGTAACCCTGTGGGCCGGTCCAAGCTTGCCAGGGTGGTTCTGGCGGTTCTTTGAGCCAGCATTTATGTGGGTGGACCACCCCGCCTACAGCTCCGGGCTCCCACACCCCATATACTGAGGTACTTGTACTCTTTGTGGCTTGGAACTGCACTAGGGTGCCCTAATTAGAGGACTTCAGTCAGCGTTACTAGGACAGAGAAACCCAGATCTCAGAGGTGCTTACTGGGGCTAAGGAATAAAGATGGTGGAGACACTGTGAGCCCACTAAAACACCCTAGGGTAGTAGTGTGTTGAAGTGGGATGGCACCCCCCCCCCCCCAATAGCTGTCACTGTTGTCTGTGAAATGTTGTGCCATAAGACTCTTCTTTACTACAACCTGTTATAATTAAACTGAACTAAAGTCACCATACCCTGTGCGAAGGTTTGATTGTGCTCTGCAGTCACCCTGTGACAGCATCATCAGAAATCCTCCGGGGCCATTCCTGGAATCTTTTGGATGCCCCCGGGACATCCTATAGCTGGATGCCCTGATGTGTAAAATCCCCTGCGGTCCCCGGTAAACTCTCCTTTCCCGGCGTCTCCCACGATGCTGTAAACGCCGGCCACCACATCCCCGGCTTCCCTCTAGCTGTGTGCGCCCCCACACCCAGACTATCTGAATGGCTGGGTGTAGGAGCGGGTGCGGATAATAAGCGGAGCACACAGAAATAGGTTTTGCTCTGCTTTTACAGAGGATTTACATATGTATCATTGTTCTTTTTATAAAGACTTGCTACTTTGTGTTGCTCTATCACATAAAATCCCAACAATTTACATTGAAGTTTGGGACTGTATCATTTGAAAACATTTATAGGATATGAATACTTTTTTCAAGACACTGTAGCTTTTTTTTTACAGGCATAGACTCTCCCTTTCCATATAAAGTGGTCCTTCACTCTGAATAAGAGCCTATCTTATATGTTTCCCACACCCTTTACATACAGATTGCCCACATTAAAAATCATCCTACCTGCACCTACTGCATGTTATGAGCCTTTAATCATCCAAGATGGCGGCTCATGGAACATCAGGCAGCCTGCAAACAGGAAGTGCCTTCTGACTGTGCTGCTCTGCATTCTGGGATTGCTGACCTTTTCCTGACCCCAGCTCTGCTCTGTCTGAGCAAAGCACAGCTATTACCCACCCCCAGTACTTTATCCCACTCTCCTCTCCTCAGTAAATGTGATGTCAAGATGGTGGCGTCCGTATCCTAAAGTCCTGAACAGAGTTGAAGCCCAGTGGGGGAAAGAATAAGTAAGTAACTGACTAAAAACTCAAAATAGATTAATTTTAGATGCTGGGGAATAGTGTTAAAGTGGACCAACACCCTCCCATGAGGAATCTATAAGATTCCCGGACTGATCAACCCCTGACTGCGGGGCACCCCGATCGCTGTGTGAAACCCCCCAGAAACCCCTAAATCCCTACCTTATCCACGATCCAGCGGCGCCCGCCGCCGCCTCCCGCGCGTCCCTCTGGCAGGACGCGCACCCGCGCCGGCCGTCTGTGAATGGCCGGCGCGGGCGCACGCCCTGTAAGAGTGACGCGCGGGAGGCGGCTGCGGGCGCGCTCTCTTGTCTGTCGCTGCCTCCCGCTTGTCCGTCGGCGGGGATTGGCAGCGACGGTCAGGTAGGAGCGAGGAGAGGTGAGTTTTTCGGGGTTTCTGGGGGGTTTCACACAGCCGAAGTGGACCAAAACACAGGATAGTCAAAATCCTGGGTGTTGGTCCACTTTAAAGGGTTTGGGCTTTTCATTAAATCATACTGAAGATCCGGTTTGAGTTTGGGGATGTATCATTTGAAATAGTTTATAGGGTATGAATACTTTTTTCAAGACACTCTAGCTTTTTTACAGGCATCTCCCATTCCATTTAAGCACCTGCCCCTGAAGAATTGTACATTGCTGCCTAAAATTATCCTGATGTTGGTTTTTAGATAACATCGCTGGTGTAATAAGCTTGCCCTAAGAATATCAACTAGCAGTGCCCCTGGGGCTGAGGACGGTAATGAGGCACACCTCTGTCTCTGCAGGTTAATAAGAGACACACGTACATCTAAAGCCGAGTGTGCTAAGTTCCCTCTTGCTGACCACACCTCATATCTGTTTCTAATAGCCTTAAGCCCTCAACATTTCCAAATGGGATCTGTCACAGCGCATTGTGGGATCAGATGTAGATTAGAAATGTAATTCATCATCTGGCGAGCTATAAGTAAATGCATTGTCATTCTCAGTGCAGGGGGCCGTAAAGGGGGCTCAAAGAAATGTGTGCAAAGCCCAACATGTGCTTTAAATATATCGCTGACTTCAAATTCACCAACAGCTCCTCTGTAGGTGCCATACGTACAGCCTGTGACAGATTGCGGCAATAAGGGACTATTACATTATAGATGTGTAGCTTTTGGCCAAATGAAATGCGTTTGAAGTCCTTCCTCTTTTTAAAAGTCTGATTTACTTTGCCCACAAATTCTACAATAAACAAGGGACCCCCTCCTACTTTCTTGAAGCGCATTATTCCTTACTTACACTTTGGCCGATAGTAATCTCAACTTTTGTTTGCTTGGGAAAATGGCCAAAGTATACTGCCCCCCCCCAAACCCACCACCACCATCACTCCGGCTCTAGACCAGTGCTGAAAGGTGAAGCAATAGGTAGAATTGTTTTCCTTCTTTAGTATTTCAGAGATTTGGGCCAGAATGTCCCTTTTTTAGGGTTGAAACTGTTTGAGGGGCACACATAGGTCTCACTGACCCCCATAGCTAAATCATAATGTCAGTCCCCTCAATAAACCTTTGCGTGCTTTCCTAGGTCATTCTCCCGCAGATTTGCACCTACAGTCATGTGACAGCTGGCTATTAATCCTTCTTATGCGGCACCTGGTTGGGCCTACTATTGCTGGGCCACAGCCTCTGTCAGGTGCAACCGTACTGTGTTCAGTTTGTTCTCTGAAGCTATGCTGGTGTCCGTTATCCGCTAGCTCTATCCTGGTTATAGGAGGCCTCTATCAGTTCTCCTTAGGCTGATGGATTCCAAAACCATGCTTTGCCAGCCCTGCAGTCCAAAAGACTCCAGGACCAGCTGATTGCCTCTGCTCATCCTAAATTGATATGTTCCATTGTATGAATCACCCCAATCACCCCTGAATCACCCCTGATAGCCACAAGTAATACCTGTCTGGTTGGGTGGAGTGGACCGTTCGGGTCTGTGCTGAACTTTGTGAGTTCAGGTCCCTGAACATGGACTTCAGGGCGTGGGCCCGAAGCCAGAAAAGTTGGTTGATGGGCTGCTGAGCTCACAGCAATGGGCGCCGGACTCTTCCCCAGATGCCCCAAATGGGGGTGCAGGTCATTTTACAGGCAAGTTTTTTTTCACTTTCCCTTGTTTTATTGAATGCCATTTAACCAACATTCATTAAAGCCATGAATATGACATAGAGGTTCTTATTTATTATTTTTAATGTTTCTTACATTTAAAAAAACGTGAAGTCCCCACCTTAATGGCTAACAGCCTGGGCACCAAGCATAAGGGCTTGTAACCCAGGGCTCAGAGGCCACACTATTGGCAGCCCCTGTCCCTGCAAGTTACAAGCCCTTATGCCCTGTGGTATTTGCTCGGGGCTCTTCCAGGTGCGCCTTGGACATCAAAGGGCACCGGGTTCCTCCACACCCCCAACGCCCCAAATAGGGGGTGCGGTTAATGTGTCATTCTACCGGGTGCCACGCCAGCTCCTGACCATGGTGAACTGGTATAAGGGTCCCCTGGCCCTGTCTTCCATCTTCTGTCCTCCAGCAGAGCAGCCTTTTTCCTTTTTTTTTATATCCTGCTCTGTTTCCTTGTTGGGTCTCTTTGGGACCCCCCTTAGCGTGCAGATGTGGGGGCGCTGGCAGCCGAAAGCTGACAGCTGCACCGCCATTTGGATGAAGATGCAACATAGGTTCCCCCCTTCTTTCATCCTCACTACCAGTGAGGGACCAAAGAGAGGGTCTGGGGAGCGGGCTTTTATACTTGGAGAAGTGGCCTTCATGGAATCTTCCTGATGTCATTGCTGATGCCAAAGAAGGGGAGGGCCCTAAAGGAGATTTTGCTCTATGATGACACTCCTAGCTAGGATTCCGTGGCTTATCCACCTGCCCCTGTCACAGTTGCAGATATAGGGGTTCCCAGATGCCCAACAACTGGTGTTGGAGCATGAGGACATGGACATCGGATCATCGCAGGACATGTACAATAAGGAAACCCAATGTCCCAGACCCAATGTGTCGACACCAGGGACCTGCAAAGCAAACAAAATAACATAGTTATTATTATTGTTTATTTATAGAGAGCTATTATATTCTGAGGTGCTGTACAAACTAAAAATTACAGGAGGGTGGGACACAGAATAATCTTCTCCACGTTCATGGCCAGGAACCTGCAAAGCAAACAGAAAAACATTGTATTATCATATGCCTTCACTCGTTGCCTCCTGCTCCGCTTCCTTCTTTCCTCCTGCCTCCTCATGCAGTCATGGGATCCAGGAGCAGACACATGAGCGGTTGCTGATGCTGAGCCTAAAGCCTGGCAAGGTGGTGTGCGACAACGAACTGAACCTAGTAGCGGCTGGGTTGACGCACATCCGTTGGCTGGTGCATGTGTTCAATAGTGGAGTTCCAGCTCCAAAATGCCCAAGTAAGTCAAAGTGCCACAGCACTTCACCACCGATGAGTGGATGGGCCTCCATGAGTTTGTGCCGTGCTCCTGTGCTTCAAATTCGGCACCAATATGGTCAACACTAGAAAAAAAAACACTTCAGGACATGACGAAGAAGGTAATATTGCCACAGGAAAAAGCAGAGGAGGGAGAGGAAGGCCCATTTACACAGGCGTCAGGCCAGTCCACACAGGGCTCACAAGGTGCAAGGCTTACAGGGTTGCCGGACTGACAGCGACCAGCCAAGGGACAGTTTTAGAGGCTTCAGAGGATGACTTTTCCTGACAGCAGGGTGAGGAGGAGGAGACAAGTCCACTGAGGACAGCTTCTCTTGTGACTCGGGCAGCTAGGATAGCCCGGCTTACATAACCCACTACATGCTCTGACCGCAGAGTTACCCGCATAGTCAACAGTGCCGATTACTGAGTGGCCACCCTGCTGGATCCCCGCTATAAGGATAACATCACCTTCATCACTGGAGCAGAATAGAAAGATGAGGGAGTACAAATGCACTCTGGTGGAGGCACTATTGGTGTAGATCTCAGCTGAATTTGAAGGGTTAATGACAGCATGAAACTGAGGAGGAGGAAGACACGGGTCATTTGCATGCTTTGCCACCATGCACTGAAGGTAGGGAAGTCTCTGAAGGATGTCCATCACCAGGGACATGCAAAACAAATAAAAAAAACTGTATTACTGTTATTACAAATTATATTTTTTAAATAAATATATGCAAACACCTGAGGCTCCCTCTGATGCTTCCATTGTCTCAGACTCTGCAGCCTCCTCCACAGGGCCAACTGTCTCCCCTGTTGAGAAGTAACTGATGAAAAGTTTCACAAGTGATTGATCTCACTGAACCAAGCCAGGGAGCGCAATAAAAGAAGGAGCTGCCTGAACCAAGGTGCTGATGAACCCCAGCTGGACTTGCCAAGTGTTGGAGTGCACTGTGGATGGTCGGGCTGAGGAGAGCCTTCAGCCAGGTAGCTGTGTGGGCTACAGGGTGCAGGTGGCATCGGAGCGTTGGAGAGCACTACAGCAAGCCATGTGGGCTACAGGATGTGGGAGGCACCAAGAGCAGGGCAAGCTAGACTTTTAACTGAGTGAGACAGACGTCAGGGCTGAAGTGCCCTTATATGTACAGTGAGTAGGCCTATGTGGCCAGATGAAATTGGAACTCCGTGAAAACAGTTTGCTGTAAAGATTTGTGTTTCCCTATGTGCTGAAGAAAGCTTGCCTAAGTTGGACTTTGTGGACGTCAAAATAAAGCATTGTGAGTTAATTTAAACTTTGTATGTCTGTGTCTGTGCCCAAGAAGATCCCAAAGGGAAGATGTGAGAACACTGCCAACACCACCACCAAGGGTTAACAAGAAAAGTCAGCTCTACCTGATACATGATGAATCTCGATCCATATGCAAAACTCTCCTTGCGACCTTGGCTAGGAGTGCTCCACTCCTTGTCCAATAATGCAGAAAAGTAGCCAGCCAGGATGAAAAGCTAAAATCCCAAAAAAAATCCTTAAAAATGCTGTAGTCAACAGGTAAATCTTAGAAAAAAGATGATCTCTCTGAAATGTCTATGTGGTTCGGCCCAGCCGGTCCTTACTCATTACATAGTACTTAATACATCACTTAAATATACTCTTAAGACCGGTGTTCCATCTTTCAATCATACATTCAATTGGGTAACCACCACCTGCCATCTAATTAATCGTCAGCGCCGGGAAATCATGATACAGAGACCTACCTTCCGGTTCAGGCATGGAGCAAGGCCAGCTCAAAAAGCACTGGCATGTTAAATCATCAAATGGAAGCCAGCCCTTCAGTGTACTTCATCAAGTTTGATGACAATTTCCCTATTTTTGTCTATGATTTGGTGAAGACCTCCTAAGTGAAGTTCTTGAACTTTGCCAAGGTTGTGGAGCTACCAAGTGTAATATTTATAGAAAAAACAACTTTCAGATTATAATCTTGTATTACTATTGCATTTAACCCTTTAAGTGCCAGCCTTCCTAGAATTTTTGTCACCCTTTGTTGCCAGACCACTTTTCACTATTTTGCGCTACATATGTTCAACCTTGATTTTTGAAGGGATTTTCAGGGATTTTCCAGGAAATGTTTATATTGTTTTTTAAGCAGAGTCTGAGCTTCAACATGAAATGTCTTGTTTGGCATTTTTTTAGTGTATCCTCAATACTTTTGGGTGAAATATGTGCAAAAAAATGTAAAATAAAAACAATTTTTTGCAATTTGTAGTGTTTATTGTAATAAAAAATGTAAGTTTGTCAATAAAATCTTATTGCGTGTGAAACCCCAATTTCTCTCGGTTAGAGCGGTACCACATATGTATTGGTAGACACCCTTTCCTGCCCAGGAGATGCCCCCAAACTAAAACAGAGCTTTAGAAGATTTTCAGATAAAATACAACTGCGATATGCACTATAGCCTCGATTCAGAGAGACACAAAAAAACTTCAGTTTTCGTGCCGATCTGTTTTTTTTGTGAAATGTTTCAGCTCTCGTATGAGCGTTCGAGCGATTCAATGCATGCATTGAAAACCTTCTGTAAAGTTTCCGTCCGTTCGTACGGCAGATTACGAATTACGAGGATGTCATTTTCCATCCAGACTTTTCCGTTTCATTTTCACATGTTACAACGTAGGCTTTCGTTTTTGCCCTTTTCCCATCGTATCCTCCAACAAATCCTTTACGTTTCCCGTTCAATTCTGTTTCCCTTTTTCAATAAATATTCGTCCAGACGGAAATCCTTACCATCTTGCGCCTGCGCACTACAAACTTAACTCATTAAAGTGCTCGCCTACATATTTGCCACCCTCACTTCTACTGCAGTGTTTAGCTAAATCACTTAGCACTCTCCACCATCTTCCATTTTGGACCCTTAAAGCTCACCCAAACCACTTAGCACTATCCTCCATCTTCCCTTTTGGACCCTGAAAGCTCACCCAAACCACTTCTCGGTTAGGTTCTTCTTCCATTTTAGCCCCCTAAAACCTACCCAAATCACTTCTCGGTCATGTGAATATTCATCTTTAAATATTTCTGGGCCCATTAGTTATGTGTTAATGTATTTTGTAAATGAAATGACAATGTAACATTTTTTTTTATACCATCATGAAAATGTAAAATTTTTACTATTATAAAAAACAAAATACATAGCAATGGCAGGCCAATGAACATTATTCTTCATCTGTGGTCCCCAACGGGTTGCGCAGCTCCTGCATCTCGTCCACCAACTGAAGGACCCTGACACTCAGTTGTGGCACGTGTGGTCCCTGTTAAAAAACGTAAATTAAAATTTTGGTATAACCTTGTTGGGGTCATACTGCAGTGCCCCCCCTGTATGGTCCAAACACCTAAATCTGGACTTCAAAAGCCAGAGGGCCCTTGCCACCACGGCCCGGGTTTTGCATAGTGCCCGATTAGAGAACCCCTGGCCCGCATTCTGCAGGCAAAGAACGGGCATCAGGAGCAAGGGCGAGTGGCACATCTTTCGGTTCCTGCAACCAAATATAAAATAATTACACAAAGCAAAGGTAACCAACTAAAACAATAACTCCTACAACAAATTAAGATTCAAGTTCAACAATCCTAATATAATTCACAAAGGACATAAGTCTAAAAAAAATAGCAATTATATGGATGTGTGGGAAAATAAATGTTTACATGCTAAGGACTAATTTAGGTCAGCATTAAAATGCTTCTATAAGGCATACATGAAATGTATTGGTTCAGGTATGCATTGCTATACAATTTATGGCCTCGGCCATGCTGATACATGCAATGCCTTGGTGCTAAAGGAGCGCAGACTCCTCCACATAGCCGCAAAACATGTTCAACAATAGCAATCCGAGCCCTCAAAGGTCTCGTAAGTGGATCAGAAATTAAACGGATTTATAGGGTGGAGATCCGTCAGAAATCAGCTCTCTGAATCAGACAGAAACCATCCCAACAATGGAAGTTATCTGAACGAACGGAAAATTTCTGATTTTGTTTGGAAATGTTCCGATTTGCTTCCGTTCATCGAAAGCGCATATACACATTTTCCCGAACGTTCGTGCGAGTAGAAAATGGACGAAAAAAAGCAAAAAAAAGACTAACACCCACCAAAACTTTCACAGACAGCTACGGAAGTCCGGACGAATGTGTCTCTGAATCGAGGCTTATGTGTACCTTGTAGATTTTCCAGAAAAACAACCCTTTACATTTGAAATGCCCCCCACAAACTATATATTCTCTAGAAGTACATGCCTCAAGATTTCTAGGCATACCAGGCTTGTTTATGTGGGTTTAGTTTTGTGGAAGTAATCCCGCAATCAATTCTTTGGTTGCACAGAGTTTCCCTAAAAAAGAATAAAAAAGAAGAATCAAAGCCACATTTTGCTAAAAAAAAATATATGTAAACAAGAAAACACAAGTAAAATCTGAAAAAGCAAGGTCCCCCAAACAGAACGGTACCCAACATGCATAGCTACTGTCAAGGGAAGAGTTGGCAAACACCCCAAAGTAAAGTATGTGCGTAACGGTAATTTTACTTGAAAATTTCAGCTCTGCAGACAAAGTGCGCACCTTGCAATTTTTCAACCAAAACAACCCTTTACATTTGGAATATCCCCCATATACAATATACAAACCATATATTCCCAGAAAGTACATATGTTAAGCTTTCTAAGCGTACCCAGCTTGTTGTAGTGGGCTCATCTTTCTGGAAGTAATCCCTTGAAGAATTCTTAGTTGCACAGGGTTTCCCTAAACAAATTATAAAAAAGCTGAATAAAAAACATGTTTTCCTAAAATATCAAAATATCAATATGCAAACAAGAAAAAACAAGCTAAATCTGAAAGCGCAAGGTCCCTCGAGCAGAGCAATACCCAACATGCATAGGTACTATTAACCCTTTTAATTGCCAGCCTACTTGAAGTTTTGTCACCCTCTGTTGAGGTAATTTTTCCCCATTCTGTGCCATGTTTAACCGTGATTTTTGCCGGAATTTCCGGGAAAATATATATATATATTTGGCAGCAGAGTTTAGGCTTTAACATGAAATATCTTGTTTGTAATTTTTCTACTGTTTTTTAAATATTTTTGCGTAAAAAAACAAAAAATAAATAAAATAATATTTTTTAGACAATTGTCTCCTTTATTTTAAATAAAACATTTGTTTTATTAATGAAAACCATATTGCATGTGAAAGCCCCATTTCTGCCGATTACAACGGTACCACATATGTATCGGTAGCCCCCCCATTCTTGCCCAGAAGACCCCCCAAACTGAAAAGAGCACTTTATAACATTTACAAATAAAATACTACTATCCACAGTATAAACATAAGGGGTTAATTTAAAAAAAATGACATAGGGTCCCCTTTACCCATCATAACCAGCCCGGGACCAGCTATGGGGGCTTGTAGGAACAGGGCGAAGGGGCCAGTTTTGGTGGCCCCCCGCCCTGTCGGCTACAAGCTCCATGAGCCGGGCTCTTCTACCCCCCCCCCGGGCTTTGGGGAGGCAGGTAATTGGGGGTGCCGGGGGTTGATGGCAAGTCACCCACTAGCCGCAGGTGACTTGCCAACCCCCAGCCTTGTGAACTGGTATAGGGGTCTCATGGATCCCTTACCAGTTCACAAGGGGTTAAGTGTAAAAAAAAAAAAAAACATACAGACACATGGAGAGAAAAAAAAAATATATATTTTTTTTTTATACTTACCTCCCATCCATCCCTGGGGACTGTGTCCCACGCTGATCAATCTGGCTTCTGCTCTCCTGCTTCTGCTGAAAGCCTTTTATAGCTGCTGGGCGACAGAGCATAAGGGGTTAATTTTTTGAGGGAAATTTAAGGGTTAGGGTTAGGGTTACAGAGCAGTGACACCAAGTTGCTTAAACAATTGCTATTTTAGATGGCTTAAACAATTGGTATTACAGTGCAGTGACCTCCAAGTGGCCTGAACAATTGGTATTACAGAGCAGTGACCCTCAAGTGGCTTGAACAATTGGCATTACAGAGCAGTGACCCCCAAGTGATTTGAACAATTGATATTACAGAGCAGTGACCTCCAAGTGGCTTGAACAATTGGTATTACAGAGTACTGACACGCCAGTGGTTGGAGCAAGTGCTATTAAAGAGTACTGACACCCAAGGGATGCTGTTTTTTCAAGAGGACCTTAATTGCCCTGACCCAGTGCATACTCCAATAACAAGTGGTGTTAAAGAGTCCGGACACCCAAATGGTTGGAGCAAGTGCTACTAAAGAGTACTGGTAGACCAGTGGTTTGAACCAGTGCACACTACACAGAAATGTTTTTTTCAAGAGGGCTTTAACTGCCCTTACCCAGTGCATTCTCCAATAATAATTGGTATTAAAGAGCCATTTTTAAGGGGATCTTATCTGCCCTGACCCAGTGCATACTCCAATAACAACTGGTATTAAAGAGTTCTGACACCCAAGGCACCCTACATATTTTTTTTTCAAGAGGGCCTTAACTGCCCTGACCCAGTGCATATTCCAATAACAAGTGATATTAAAGAGTACTGACACCCAAGTGGTTAGAGGAAGTGCTATTAAAAAGTACTGACACCAAAATGGTTTGAACCAGTGCACACTACACACAAATGTTTTTAAGAGGGCCTTAACTGCCCAGTGCATCATTGGTATTAAAGAGCACTGACACACAAGTGGTTGGAGCAAGTGATAATAAAGAGTACTGATGCCTAAGGGACACTACACAAAAATATTTTTTTCAAGAGGGCCTTTACTGCTCTGGGCTATTAAGGTGGACTGACACCTGATTGATTGGAGCAAGTGCTATTACAGAGTACTGACACCCAAGTGCTATTACAGGGTACTGACACCCAAGTGCTATTACAGGGTACTGATACCCAAGTGCTATTACAGGATACTGACACACAAGTGTTTAGAGCAAGTTCTATTACAGAGTTCTAACACCCAGGTGCTATTACAGAGTACTGACACCCAACCTGCTAGTCCTCTGTCCAGCCACTTTCCCTGAATAAATGTCCTGAAGGGGACAATAGCGTGCTTAAACACCTATCTAGCCCTGACTCCAGGCACTTTACCTATATATAAATGTCCTTACAAGGACAGTTTTAGTAAAAAAAAAACCCTAACTGTCCCTCAGCCAGCAGCACCTCTCTCTAGCTAATGTAGCAACGTGATGTAACGCGGACCCTGTCTTTTATACGGCGGGGTCCGGTGTCCCACCGGGCATATAGTTGGGAGTGAAAAAATAAGGCTGATTGGCATAGCCAATACAAAAAACCTTCCGGGTTTGGGCCGAGCACTGAACGCAAGCATGAATTTCAATTTGAAAGTTGTGGTATGGTTCAGGGACCTGAACTCACAAAGTTCGGTATGTACCCAATCTTTGCAGTTTGGGTTCGCCCTACCCTACTCATCACTAGCCCTTAGTAGTCTGCTGGTCTCCTGTGCCTCTCACACTATATTTTTGACCTGTATGACCTGGAGGCAACTAAAGTTGGGTGACCCCCATTATGCCCCCCAACAAGCAGGGTTTTGTCTACAAGTGAGATGCAGTAGTAAGAGGTGTTATATTAGGATATGTGGCCTGAAAAGAGACTAGTAACTGCCCAATACCATCAGCAAAGGTTCAATTTAGGTCTCCATGACTTGGCCTTTAGGTTTCTAACATAACCTGCAGCATACAGGCAGTCTGCCCTTACATAATTTAAACCTTCAGCTGACACAAATTCAAAATGACACAAATGGGGTGAAGACTTATAAAAATGTTTATGTTTTCAATATACCTGTTAACAATCTTCTTCTGCTGACCCCGCACAAACCCCTCCAGCAATACTGCTTACTATGTAACATCTCTCTGCCCTCATAGCCATACCCACTATTAGATGCTTTCTAGAGTCACCCATGGTCAACTTTGTTTAAAGTGTGAGTTCTCATATAAAAGGAAATATGCTCATATTTGATCAGAGTAATAAAATCCTGAAACTGAATCACATCTCATAATTCATTACACAGCATATATTACATTTCATTACATCAGTACAGGACTTAGTAGTGAATTCTCCTGATGGTCATAAAACTTCTAGGTGTTGTCATCCTGCAAAATGCTGGAGGAGAGTTTTACTATAAGGGAAGGCAACATCCAGAAGATGGGGGGAGGACATTTGTCTCTACTGACATCTAGTGGCAAACATGGATATAACATTATGCAATTTACAAAAAGGAAAAAAATATAAATGCATCTAAATACCTTATCTATCTAGTACCAGTCTATTGGTTTTATAGGACTGCAAGATTGTATCCAGACAAGACTATGCATATGGCCTATTCATCAAAAAGCTTAGATTCCAGGATAATGATGCCAGGCTGGGGTTGTACACTTATCATGAACCAGGGTTACACTGTTAGTAATATGATATCAGGCAGGGGCCTAGCTAGGGGGGAGCAGGGGAGGCACTTGCCCCGAGTGCAGCAGGTCAGAGGGGTGCCAAAGGGGGGCCTGAGAACAGATGGAGGGCACTATTTCGAATCTTTGCCCTGTGTGCCAAGCTCAAACTCAGCTCATAGAGTTCATGAACCAGGGTAACATTGTTCATGGTCAGATGTCAGGTTGGGGCTATTCAGGGATTAGAACCAATAGGGTAACACTATTTGATGTCAGATTCCAGGACAGTGTCATACACAAATCAGGAACCAGGGTTGATACATTTTGTAGTAGGATATTAGACCAAGGTCATACTAATGGTCAGATGTTAGACCAGGGTTTAAAACAAATTGGAACCACAGCTGAAGTAATCAAGCAAGACAGGAGTCATGCACAGATCAGACAACGCAGTTACCAGCATATCAGCTATTATGGTTAAATGCCAGCAGTGGTCATACACAGATCAGGAACCAGGGTTATACAGTTTTAGTAGGACATCAAGCCAGGGTCATGCACAGATCAAAGAGTTCAAGTACCTGGGTAACACCATTAATGAACAGATGCCAGGTGGGGATCACACACAGACTAGGAACCAGGGTTAATCCATTTTGTAGAATAATATGGGACCAAGGTCATGTCAAGATCAAGTTCATGTCCCAGGGTAACACACTATTACATGTTTAGCTGGGGTTCTACAAAGATCAGGACCATAGATGAAGTCTACAAGCCAGCGATCATAAACAGATTATACTGCCATACACAGATTAGGAACCAGGGTTATTCCAGTTTGTAGCAGGATATCAGACCAAGGTCATGCTCATGGTCAGATGTAAGCAGTGTTAAGGTCTGCAAGCAGGACATTAGTTTTGTTACCAGGGTAGCATCACTCTTGGTTATATGCCAGGCCTGGGTTATACACAGATCAGAGGTCTTAGGTACCAGGCTAGCATGATTCATGGTTATATGCCGGGCCAGGGTCATACACAGATCAGATAGCTTAGATGGTTGGGCAACACCATTCATGATTATTTGCCAGGCCAGGGACATACACAGATCAGAGAGCTTAGGCACCAGGGTAACACCATCCATTGGTTATATACAAGTCCAGGATCACATACATATGAGAGAGCTTCAGCACCAAAGTAACACCATTCACGATTATTTCAAAGTGCAGGTTCATTCACAGATAAGAGAGCTTAGGTACTGGATTAACACTATTTTTGATTATATGCCCCAGCCAGGATCATACATAGATCCAAAACCATGGTAAATATAGTTTGTAGAAGGATATCAGGCCAAGAACAGAAACAAGCTCATATACATTAGGTATTGGGTTAACAATATTTATGATTATTTGTTGGAGATACTGTGCAACAGCTTACAGCATTACTCTGTATGTGATCTGCATCTATATTGCTAGGTCAATGCAGTTTACATTTATGCCAGTAGATGGCATGTTACATATATCTATGTGTAGTCTTGGTTGTACATTCTGCTGCATCTTGTGTTTCCTCTACATTGAGGTCATCTCTATGACTTCCTGTCTGTTATCCACCATGTAAGGTGACCTTCTCTTTCTGCACTCATGTTCCAGTAAACCCATTTCCTGTCCCCCACAAATGTCTATCTGAATTGGACTCCGCCGCACCTAGTGCTCACACTTTGCAACATATTTGCCAGGCCAAGGTCATACACAGACCAGAAAGCTTAGACACCAGGGTAACACAATTCATGATTATTTGTTGGACTGAAGTCATACACAGATCTGAGAGCGTAGGTACTGGGTTAACACCATTTATGATTATATGCCAGGCCGGGTCATGCACTGATCAGAGAGCTTACGCACCAGGGTAACACCACTCACTGGTTATATATCAGGCCATGGACAGATACAAATCAGAGAGCTTAGGGACCAGGGTAACACCATTCATGAGTATATGCCAGGTCAGGGTCATACACAGATTAGGAAATATAAGTATAGTTTGTAGAAATATATCAGGCCAGGAACAGAAACAAATCCAGGCATATGAAGATCATCCAGATATGCTATAGGCATAATCCAGGCATGCAGATAATAGGGCGGAGCGTTATATGGCAAGGCACCCACTTGCCACAGGTAACTTGCCAGCTCCTCTTGACATTTAAACTGGTATAGGGGTCTCATGGACCCATTACAAGTTCACAAATAGTTAAATGTATAAAACACACTGACATTAGAAAAATATATTTTATTTTTTCCCCCCATATTTACCTCTAATCCAACGCTGATCCCTTTGTCCTGCGCCTGTCTGCCACTGTTGTCACTGACAGCTAGAGAGATAGGCAGAATTGGTCGGCTTCCACTGACCTCTACAGCTTCTGACATCTTGTTCCCCACTGCAGGGGTGGGGGCTTTTATATCAGCAAAGTGAGCTCACATCAGCTCACTCCCGGTATAAATAGCCACTCCCTTCAGCGGGGAGCCATATACCGGGGGCCCAGAGGGATTTGGATTTGCGGAGATCATCGAAGGACTGCGTGGATTGGATGGACCGGAGGACAGAAAGTGAGTGAGTTAATTTTTACTTTTTTTCTCTAGGGAATACTTGGCATAAAAAGTTTGAGAACCCCTGCTCTTTAGGGCCTGGAGTCTGGACAGTAAGAGAAGCTGGGTAAGTCCGGTATAATAAGTATAAGGAAGAGGCTACCGAGCGAGCTGCTGCTGGATAGGATGATAAGGTGCAATCAGCACCTACAGCCAAGTCTTGGAGAGACCTGTGGAAGGAACAAATGCATGAGGCACCAGCGGCTGGCGCTATGGAGGCCTGCAGCCAGCTATGTATGTCAGGATGATAATCTGAAATAATCTGTTGAGTCGGGAAGCCAGGGAGGTCTGTCTCACATTAGAGACCAGTGTTGTGAGAAACCAGGAGGTTGTTTCTATGAAAATGGACTTTTGCAATGATTTGTTCCCTATTCTTCTGAATATATTATTTTCTGTTGGATTTTGCGAAATAAAAAAAACGTTTGAGTTGAATCTCCATGTTATGCCTTTGGTGTGCCCAGAAGATCCCAGAGCATATATATATATATATATATATATATATATATATATATATATATATTAACAGACTATATATTGAATAATATATATTTATATATATACTGCAATAGCAATGCTAGTCATTAAAGGAATAGGATATTTGGAGTTACATATATTTATAGTATGAAACTACTTTGTCTTGCCCCGTGGAGGGCAGGGGGTTACCTATTTGCCCTGTTGGTCATACTGCAAAGCTTTATCTTTTGTATAGACAAAGCCAGCATTTCCCCCGAAATCCAATTAGTTTTCTAAGTGTTTACTCTCTGCCATTAGCTCTGTTTCCCAGCCCAGCTTGGGCAGTGGGATGTCGACACACATGTCCTCAGGATATTTTCCTGACTTGCTTGCCTGCCTTTGAAAAGTTCTCGGAGTGGTTCCCACATGCAGCAGTGTCATTTTGCATGGCCGTGGTGAGGGGCGCTGCTGATTTTCTCTAATTAAGGAATAATAGCTGTGACCTATCCTCTTTCATGACTCACGAGGAAGCTAGTGGCCCATCTCACTGGGCTCTGGATTACAATGTGTAGCACAATCAGGGCAAGATTCTCCTATAATCTTGCCAGCGGGGGTCCTATTATGCGCCGCTCAACCGCTGCTTTCTGCTGATATTGCCGATGATGGATTTTCCCTTCAGTCAGAACAGTGGGGTTGCATCCCTGACATGGCAGGGGGAGATTGTTGCAATATTTGTTTTATTACAATAGTCTACTCATAGGCCTTTGGATTAGCCAGTCTTCCATTGAAGGGCTTATTTCCACAGCCAGCATGGCCGCCACAATGTTGTAGTGCTCATTTATAAGTAACCAGACAGTACAGCACGGTAGAGTTTTAAAAACTCATCCTCAGATGATTAGTAGGAGAATGCAAAAGGCAGAATAGTGTAGGTGCAATAGTGGATTAGCGCATGGCGCCCTCCTGCAGTCTGGGAAATATACAGTGGTTCACTAACACACTTAAAGTGGACCTATCACCTTACTAGCTGGCCCTGGAGTCTAAAAGACTAAAGGATCCTGGGACTACCTAATATTGGAAGCCCCGTGGAACGCCCACAGTCACAACCTTTCTGCCACTCCCATGGCGCAGCCGCATCCCTGGCCTCCCTGCAGCCAAGGCGTGTGCCCACGCCCAGCTAGACTGGGTGTGAGAATGTGCAGTAGACAACAGGGAGACTGGAAATGCAGCTGCTCCCCTTCTCCCCTGGGCCGGATATCTGGTCAAAACAGCAATTTAATCCATCTAATAGTATGCTTGGCAGGAATTTCCAAGCATAGAGCCTGTGCATGTACCATGGGACCAGTGGAAAGTTGAGTTGTGTGGGTGATCTGGGGGGGGGGGGGGGTCATACAGCTGGGCATTCTAGATCAGGATGCCCCTGGGACAACGACCTATCACCAGGATAGTGAAAATCCTATGTCTATTAGCAGGGTCAAAATTCGAAAGCCAAGGTCAGTAACAGGGTAGTCCAGAGATTCAAGGTGCAACAGTTCAAGGAGCAGGGAACAGGAAGGCAGGAGGATCCAGGGAGACAAACCAGCATTTTCTGGATATAAGAATTCTCCTTCTGAAGGGCAGAGGAGACAAGTAAACATCCATGCATGTGTGAGCTCATGTGTACACTCTTCAGGGTGAGACCCCATGCTTAAGGTTGGAACATGCGCTGACATCAGGTCCTCCTTAGGATTGCAGAGAAACACACAGTCGGGGCTCAGAGAAATGGGATGCTCCGTTCATTTGTCAATTGTCATCACAAAACACAGTTCCATCATTGGCATGTCCCAGGGGTCCACCGTATAGCTTCACCCCTGCCTTAGGCACCTGTGCTACTTCTGTGGAGGTCCTGATAACCAGCAGTGTTCAAAGTCTCATAAGTGAGAAGTGCTCCTGGGATACATCCTGGCGGCCCCAACTTCAAGGTTCCAGACCAGTGAATTCCTACCCTCACACACTAAAGTGGCACCTGGCTCCGGGCATCCTCCAGGCACACACAGGGCCACCAAACTCGTGGTACTTTTCTTTCACCATCCTCTTGCTGTTTCTCAGGTCACTCCAGGCCTACTTTTCTCTTGTGAGGGAAAGGGGATCAAGGGGTTGTGGTACTCACTCTGACTTCTACAGATTTTAAGGTTGGAACTAGCAGTGACATCAGGTCCTCCTTAGGATTGCAGAGAAACACACAGTCGGAGGTCAGAGAAATGGGATGCTCCATTCATTTGGCAAATGTCATCACAAAACACAGTTCCATCACTGGCATGTCCCAGGGGCCCACTGTATAGCTTGGCCCTCACTTAGAGCCCCTACAGGAACCTCCGCCTCATAGTATCACCCCTGCCTTAGACATCTGTGCCAGTTCCCTAGAGGTCCTGATAACCAGCAGTGTCCAAAGTCTCATAAGTGAGAAGTACTCCTGGGACACATCTTGGTGGCCCCAACTCCAAGGTCCCAGACCAGTGAATTCCTCCTGGCTAAAGGGGAACCTGGCTCCGGGCATCCTCCAGACACACACAGGCTTGTGGTACTTTTCTGGCACCATACTCGTTGTGCTTCTCAGGTTACTCCAGGCCCACTTTTCTCTTTGACCGATGCTCCATGAAGGCAGATCCAGCACCCAGAGGGTACTCTGCAGACAGTGCTTCCCCTTTATAATCTCAGTAGCCAATAGTAAAGGGTGGCAGGCTGTATTTATGATAAACTAACTTTGAACTAGGTGGCATGAATCTCACTGTCCCTGACAGCCAGATGTCTCCCTCAGACCCAGGGAGTCCTACCTTTCTTTTAACAGGGTTGGGGCTAGGCTATCATCCTGTTACAGCAATTCTGTTATTTTAAATGTGTAAATTATGGTACATCCAAGACTAGGCGTAAAGTAAGGTAGGCCTTGGAACAAGACAACCACACAGTAGCTAAACAAGACACTTTTTTCTTAACACGAAACTTGTAAAAGGAACAAATGAGAAGGCTGAGGGGCCAG
Source organism: Gastrophryne carolinensis (assembly GCA_027917425.1). Lineage (NCBI taxonomy): Eukaryota > Metazoa > Chordata > Amphibia > Anura > Microhylidae > Gastrophryne > Gastrophryne carolinensis. The sequence goes on from CM051239.1 coordinate 382,548,018, forward strand.
AGTGACTTGAGTTAAAAGAAGGAGCAGCATTTCAAATGAGGGACACTTGAGAAGAGTGAATGAACCCTCAGAAGACTCCGACAGATGAGAGACGAACTTCCCAGCGAGTGTGAAGCAGAAACAGGCCCGGATGGACTGACCCCTGGACTGGAACATTCCCCTGTTCTTGATGCTTTAATGATGTGGAGGATCTCACACCTGTACTGTATGTGAAAGCCTCCAAGCTTATGCCTGAAGCTCTCTGTCATAAATTGTACTATTGGAAGGTTTTTCTGGCGTTTCTGGCTGCAGCTTCACAGATTTCCTTCAACAACTTTCACCTGCGCTCCGAATGTGAGCCACAAAGTTACCATCAGAGAGACATCTGTCTGGGATATTTAGCTCTGTCTGTCACTTGTAATAGGGATGTTCCATGATCTAAACGGCCAAATGAGGTGCACCCTGTCAGAGCTTCCACTATATGATGTACGATTAACACGTTTTTCTTCTTAGCCTATCTCTCCTGCTCTCCAGAGAGCTACTTAGAGCTGGCTTTCTGGCTGGATGGCTAGCAGGAACACATCATTCTCGGGAAGAAGGGGGCGTCTACGCCGGTCTCGTTTTCTAAGGAGTAGGTGGAGAGGTGTGGAGGAGACAAGCAGATGGATCTGGTGAGGGTTTAGCGCTTGGAAGACTCATTCATCCCTAAGGCAACATTCAGCCTCAGGAAACTATAAAGCACAGCAAATGAGGCAGCCAGAAATAAAGGGCTCTCCATTCAGTGTTATTTCATAAATGAGATTGTAATGTATGATTGTTTCATGGACTGGAATTACCAATGACTGTCCATAATTCATATTAAGGAACCATTGTGGTTGTAGATACGCAGTATCAGCTGCCCTCCCTTCATCACATAAGGGGCTTCTTATACTGCTGGAATGCAAGGCCGAGTTTTGGCAAATGACTTCTCTTATAGTTTGTAGCAATGAAGAGATATATCAGCCAGGTCAGTTGCAAAGAAAGAAGCTAAGAAGAGATATGTGAGGGTTGACCTCTGGAGACATGACATGATTGATTACTAAACAATTCCATCTATGAAAAAAAACGTTCTAAAGGAGGCGTATTGCAAAATTGTGTAATGTTAAAAATCCATATAAACACGTCGGCTAATGAGAGGAGGGGGTCACTTATACACCCAAACTGAATAAAACTCTCACCAAGCTTGTGGTTTTCTTCTCCCGGTAGGAATTAAATCCAGGGGTGACAGGTTTGAGTGTATCAGGGGTGAAAGAACCTCCCCCCCCCCCCCCCCCCGATTTTTTCTTCCCCTATTAAAAGAAAGAAACACCCCTGACTGGATATTTCTTAATGCTGGGTGCCATCCTGCATATTTATATGGGTTTAACAAGGAGCAAGGATTCCAAGGGGGCATCCCGATTTGTATAGAGGATAATTATATCTGCACACAAGGGTATCAACTATCAAGACCAGAAAAGAAAGCAATTACCTCTAGGGCACATATGTCAACACACATGTAGTCCTCTGACAGGTACCAGACAGCGGTGGCTTGGTGGCACTCCTTCTAACTAGCCTGGTCTCTCAAAGGCTCCTGACACCGGCAGCATGTCCTAAAGTGAGGTGCTACCGAGTAATGCCCCATCTCTAAGCCCACGTGCGGAGCATATATAAGCAGTCGGGTGCTGTCCTGGGCAAAATAATACAATTCTGTGATTACTCACCTGTAGAATTGGTATTATGAGTATACAGTACGTCCTGCTCCAAATCTAATACTTACAGTTGGGATATACTCCGCCAGATGGCGCTGGACTGCAGAGAAATCGAAAATAGGATCCTCCCGGCCCCTCAAATACCCAGGGACCTCCCACAAATCCCCAGCATTGAAAAGCAGTTAAGGAGAAGCCGGGAGCATTAAACAATCCAAACTATCAACTATAACAATGATAACAATCACCATACAGGGGATCCAAGAAAATGTAAACCAAGGGTCGGTTGGAGCAGGACGTGCTGTATATTCATAATACCAATTCTACAGGTGAGTAATCACAGAATTGTATTATTCTTAGTTTACAGTACGTCCTGCTCCAAATCTAATACTTACAGTTGGGACATCCAATAGCAGTGTCCATAAAGTAGGGTGGGATCCCCAAGAAAAATCAGCAGCAGGCAGTTTAAACCACTGACGCCTGCAGAACCTTGCGGCCAAAAACAGCGTTAGCTGAGGCCCTAACATCAACCTTGTAAAACTTTGAAAAGGTATGAACAGAAGACCAAGTAGCGGCCTTGAAAACTTGTTCAACAGAAGCCTGGTGCTGAAAAGCCCAAGAGGCACCAATAGCACGAGTGGCGTGAGCAGACTTGGCAGGAGCCAAACCCTTCCTAGGACCAGAAGGGACCACAAAAAGAGCATCAGTTTTCCTGAAAGGTGCAGTAGCCACCAGATAGTACTTCAGACACCTAACCACATCCAAAGAGTGCAAAACCCTCTCCTTAGCATTGCTAGGATTAGGGCACAAAGAAGGAAGAACAATATCCTGATTCAAATGAAAGGCAGACACTACCTTAGGCAGAAAGTCAGGTTTGAAACAAAACACCACCTTGTCCTGGTGTCTCTCATAGTAGTGGGGCTGAATGAACAGCGCCGCCAACTCAGACACAGGCCTGACAGAAGTGATAGCCACCAGAAACACAACCTTGAGCGTAAGAATGGCCAAGGCAGCATCCTGCACAGGTTCAAAGGGAGCATCCTGCAAGGCTGACAGAACCAAGTTCAAATCCCAAACAGGCACCATAGGTTTATGTGGGGGACGCACATGAGTGACCCCCTGGAAGAAAGTCCTGATCAGAGGGTGCTGAGCAAAGGACTTCTGGAAAAAAATAGCCAGGGCAGACACCTGACCCTTCAGAGTACTGAGTTGGAGCCCCATCTCCAACCCATGCTGCAGGAACTCCAGAATCCTGGGAATAGAGAACACACGACAGGGAAGAGACCTAGACTCACACCAGTCAATGTAGGCACGCCAAACCCTGTAATAAATGGAAGAGGAAGACTTCTTCCTAGCTTTAATCAAAGTATCCACAACTGAGGAAGACAGCCTCTTCTCCATCAAGATGGAGGTTTCAGCAGCCAAGCCGTCAAAGCCAGAGTTTGTAAATTGGGATGGCGTAGTGAGCCCTGAGTGAGCAGATCTGGCACCAAGGGCAGAGCGTACTGATCTACTGCCAGCTGTACCACGTCTGCGAACCACACTCTTCTTGGCCACCTGGGGGCCACCAGAATTGCTGGCAGCCCCTCCAGAGCAATCTTGCGCAGAACCCTGCCCAGGAGGGGGATTGGAGGGAAGACATACAGGAACTGAAAGTCCTTCCATGAGATTGCTAGCGCATCCGAGGTCAGAGCCAGAGGATCCCTGGACAGAGAGACAAAAGCTGGAAGCTTGTGATTGTGGCGGACGCAAACAGATCCACATCTGTTTGGCCCCAACGGTGACAGAGATTGAAACACCCTGCTGCATAGGGACCATTCTCCCTGGTGAGAGGTCCCCCTGCTCAGAGAGTCCGCCAGGTGATTTTCCACCCCCGGGATGTACACAGCTGAAACGCAGGGAACATTGGCCTCCGCCCAAGTCAGGATCCGAGACGCTTCCTGGAGGGCCCCCTTGCTCCGGGTCCCTCCCTGATGATTGATGTAGGCAACTGCCGTCTGGTTGTCCGAGCGCACCTGAACAGGCAGGCCCTGAAGATGAGTAGTCAAGCGAGCCAGAACTAACCTAATTGCTCGCAGCTCCAAGACATTGATAGGTGTGTGGGCCTCCTGAGGGCTCCACCTCCCCTGGAACCGCAGGGACCTCCAGAAACCCCCCCAAACTGACAGACTGGCATCCGTGGTGACCGTCTCCCAGGAAGGGGCAAGAAAGGATCTGCCCCCCAACAGGTTCCTTGAGTCCATCCACCACAAGAGGGACCTCCTGACCAGGGGGGAGAGCACACAGACCCTGTCCAGGGACGCTGGGCCCTTGTCCCATACAGACAATAGGTGAAGTTGCAGAGGCCTCAAGTGGAACTGAGCATAAGGGACCGCTTCGAAGCACGCCACCATCAGGCCCACCAGCTGCATCCCCTGCCTGATGGAGGGATGGGGACAAGCTAGGAGGGACTGAGCCTGTGCAATCAGACTGTCCACCTTCTGCTGAGGAAGGAAGATCCTTGCCTGAACTGTATCCAGATTCATTCCTAGGAATGGAGTTACCAAGGAAGGGGACAGTGAGGACTTGGGGTGGTTGATCACCCATCCAAATGACTCCAGAGTAGACACCACCAGCTGAGTATCCAACTCTGCCTGATGTAGAGACTGGGAAGTGATGAGAATATCGTCCAGATAGGGAAGCACGCGGACGCCCTGACATCTGAGCAGAGACATCACACCAGCCAGCACCTAGGTGAACACTCTGGGGGCTGAAGTGAGGCCGAAGGGCAAGGCCACAAATTGGTAGTGTTGATCCATCAGAGGAACCTTTGATGACCTGGGAACACAGGAATATGAAGGTAAGCATCTTTGATGTCCACAGAAGTCATGAAATCCCCTTGGCGCAGGGAACTGATGGCAGAGCGCAGAGTCTCCATGCGAAAGCACCTGCCCCTGACAAACTTGTTGAGAATCTTTAAGTCCAGGATGGGCCTGACAGAACCATCCTTTTTGGGTATTGTGAATAGGTTGGAATAAAAGCCCTTGCCTTTTTCTCTTAAAGGGACCTGGCAGATGACCCCCAGCTCCAGGAGGCATTGCACTGCTTGCACTAGCTCCTGAGCTGACACAGGATCCTGAGGAATCCGGGATCTGATGAATCTTGGAGGGGGATCGGCAGCAAACTCCAACTTGTAACCGGAGGACACTACCTCCTGAATCCACTGGTCTGAGACATGAAGCCTCCAGACGTGAGCGAAGTGCTGCAGCCATCCCCCCACCCGGAGAGGATTTAGCTTTGGGACCCCAGGAGGAGCCAGGACGTCCACGTCCTCTGCCTCTACCCCAGAAATCTCCCCGGGCCCCAGGGAAGGACACCCCCCTTCCCTGTCTTGCACCGCAGTAAGGGGAGGGGGGAGGAGAAGAAACCCTGACCCCGAAAGGGCCGAGGTTGCCGCCTGCGCTGGGGTAACCTGCCTCCCTTAGCAAAAAGGTCCAGGCGGTCTCCAAACAGACGCAGTCCTTTAAAGGGAAAACCAGTGAGGGCCTTCTTGGCAGCGGTGTCAGCAGCCCACTGGCGCAGCCAAACCGAGCGGCGTATAGCCACCACGAGGGCAGAAGTTCTGGCACACATTCTGATGGTGTCATCCAATGCTGATAGGACAAAATTTACAAAAACATCACAACTGGAGAGTGCATTAAACACCTCACAAGGCAAATCATCAGGGGCACTATCGAGCATATTTCTGATAAGGGTTCTAGTGGCCACAGCAGTAATGGCAGAGGCACAGACCGGGCGCAGCGCCGTCCCCGCACATGCAAAGGCGTGGGATGCCAGCTGATCAATACGCCGGTCTTCGGCATCCCGCAGGGTAGTAGAATCAGGGGAATGCATGACAGAGGTGGGGCATCCACCTCAGGGGGGGATGACCAACATTTAACCACCTCAGCAGGAAAGGGATACTTCCTATCCCAACTCTTTGGAACCCCGGGAAGTTTACTGGGGCGCTCCCATTCCTTGAGCACAAGGTTATGGAAATGTGCCCGCTCTGGAAATTCCAAACGTGATTTTGCTGTATGGAAAAGCTCCCCTCTTTGCCTGGGAGCCTCAACAGGGAGAGAGGTAGACAGAAGCTCAAAAATCTGGGTCAATTATCTGTCAGTGTCATCCGGGGCCCAGGGGTCAGAGCCAGAATCGTCATGACCCCTTGGTCTCTCATCAGATGGGCCTGAATCAGAAAAGAGCTCCCCTTCATTAGACGGGGTATAGCCACACAGATTTCAAAACTCCTCAGTTCCCATAGGGAAAACAGTAACATTAGGCGTCAAGTGCCGCTTCTTAGCAGGGGCCTTACGCGCTAAAGACTTCGCAATAATCTGTTCAACAGTAGCCAGTCTAGAAGACACATCAGGCTGAGAATCCCCACTAGTATGCAACTCAGCAGGAGTGAGATTTAAGCTTGGGGGAGAAGGTGAAGTGAAACGAGGTGCAGCCACTGGCAGGCCAGATTGCAATGCAAGCACCTGCTCAGCACAGGGTACACAGACCCGCGCCTTGTCAGCGTCAGCATGAGGCTGCCCACACACTACACACAGCCGGTCTTGTCCCAAAGGGACCCCGTTAACATTATCCTGGGATGCTTCCATATGGTGATTATAGCGGCGCTATACGCCGATAGGGAATAACGCTATATAGCAACCCTGGATGCCCCAATAACCCGCTAGGGACGAGGGAGTATAATTTTAAATAAATTAAATAAGGCCTACAAGTAATATACTAAAAACAGGGCCGGGAGAAGCCAAGAAGGGTTTGTCCCGCCTGAAAGACATAAGCAGACAAGACCTTAAGTACATCGTAACAAAAGTGAAGCAGATAAAGTCGCCCACAAGGGACTTACGGACCGCGGTAGGTAGGAGTCCGTCGCGCATAGGCCAACCAAGTCAGAAAAGATGGCGTCGGTATACCTCTAGGGGCGGTCCAGTAATAGCGATGACGCGGAACGCGCCAAAGACGGGCCCCGCCCCCCTGAAGAGCGCAAAGCCAGAAGGTCAACAGCCAATGATGGCGCACCAGCGCCTGAGGTAATGCCGCCGCCAAGCGCGGAACAAAGTCGGCACGGCGGTAGTAAATTTAAAAGCAATAAAGACAAGTCAGCGCGGCGGCTGACACAAGAATAAAGACATGTGAAAAGTGAAAGCAAGACTGCATAACATACATATCTATAGACATACACCCCCCTCACCTCTTTTCCCCTGAAGACTACAAGGAGGATGAGGGAGGACGGCGGCCACTTAAATAGGGCCCACCGATAGGCAGGGGCAATAGTGCGGGAGGGGCATCCCATAGAGGCTCACCATAAGCCTGAACCGCCTACCCTTTGGTGGGGGATTGAGGTGGAGCAGCGCTCCTAAGCACCAACGGCGGTGCTGCCTACCTTCACCCGACCAGTGCAGCCAAGGCTGGGAGGCATATTACTAGTGGAACGGGTGGGAATAGTCCTACAGGGTCGCAGGTTAATAGCCCCGCTCACCTGTGAGTAGAGAGCCAATTTCTCGTCTTTCGCAGCCAGACTGCAGAGAAATTCTGGGGATTTGTGGGAGGTCCCTGGGTATTTGAGGAGCCGGGAGGAGCCTATTTTCGATGTCTCTGCAGTCCAGCGCCATCTGGCGGAGTATATCCCAAATGTAAGTATTAGATTTGGAGCAGGACGTACTGTATACTAAGAATAATTCAGCATCTGCTGCTGTCCTTGGCAAAATAATTCTGTTTCATTTGAATGTTCGTGCTTCCATTTTGTTTTCTGTTTGTTATTAACCGTCCTCTTGAAGGCAACCAGAATGCTGATGTTGCCCTCTGTGAAAATGAGTGTGACACCCCTGCTCTAGGGGTAAATAATTTGGGTTCAGCCTGCAATCCACCATGCCCTGGGTAGTCACAGGGTTCCAAATTCCTGGAAGCAGTCGACACACCCAAGTTGCTATTTGAATGTCAATAAGAAAGAGAAAAATGAAAGTACATGGGAATGGCTTCACAAGATTTCAAATAGGTATAGAGCTGAAATAATGCACTGTGGCCACCAGAGGCCCCCCTCCTTCACTTTAAGCAGTAGTTGATGGTGCATACACATATTTACCAGTGCATACAGTTTGTAACAAGTACATTGAAGTAAATGTAGCAAGTGAGACCTACTGTTTGGCCTTAAAGTGGACCAAAACCCAGGATTTTGACTATCCTGGGTGTTGGTCCTTGCCCCGCTGTGTGAAACCCTCTAGGTTGCCTGTACAAACTCACCTCTTCCTGGTCCTACGTCGCATGCGCGGCCACTTGTTCAATCAGCACGCTCAGATCTGCTCAAGTCCCTTCATCCAGGAGCTTGTCTAATACGACGGACAGATGCATCCCCTGCTACCCTCTAAAGGGAGCGTGCCTGCGCCGGACATTCACAAATGCCTGGCACGGGCACACGCCCTGCTAGAGGGATAGCGGGAATACGGACGCTGCTCGCTCATGCGCTGTCGGACCGGGAAAGAAGTTGAGTTTATGGGCGACCTGGGGGTATCACACAGCGGGGCATCCTGATTCCCGATGCCCCGGGTGGAGGGAATCGATTGGCCTGAGAAGCTTTTAGATTCCTTGGCCAATCTCTGTGGGTTTTGGTCCATTTTAACAATATACCTTTAATACAGTGTTTGTAGCAAGTCAATATAAGTACATGTATGAGGTCTCCCAGAGTTACACAACATGGCCAGCTGTATAGCGCATACATAACATTAGTCCATATGGATAATGCACAACTGATTTGTACATAAGATTAAGAGAGAGCAGATTTCATGCATGTTGATATATTTGTGATCAGAGAACAATTGCTGCTGAGCCATTGAACCTAGGCCTGGCTCTGCCTGTGCTCATCTGATGTGGTTTAAAGAACCTTAGCTGGACTCTATAACAGCCAGTGCCACCTGTTGGAGGGAGCCGGCAGCTTCTTGGTGTTATTCAGCATCCAGTGCCACACCTGGAAAGCATATCAGTCATTTTGAAGCAGAGAACTTTCAAAAGAAAAAGAATTAAAAAAAAAAAGGGGTGGGGGCAGACATTGCGGTTGTATGGAGCCCAATGATTCCTGATGGCGGTCCTGAGTAAGAACATGTTTTGCTGAACTTCTTCAGGACTTCCTTGATGTTACTGTCCCAGCTGATGTTAGATTAGGTTTCACAGGAATCCTTCACCCTTTTTAACTCTTCACTTTAGAGGATTGTTGGGGGGTACAAGGGCGTATCTATAGGGGGTGCAACAGAACTGGCGCACCTTCACATTTCGTTTACCCCCTACTATCGTCTTGGTTATATTGAGAGTCAAGTTGTTTTTTCTTTATACCTATATGTTCCCCAACCCTCTCCTCAAAAACTACCTAAAGATAATATTTTGTGGATCTTCACGTATCCAGACCATTAGCCCCTGCAGCTGCATTAAAGGGCCACTCCAGCCCCTGTGTAAATAATAACATGCTCCCTCCTATTAGTGCTAAAGCACATGTAATAGAGCAAAAAAAGAAACGGGGGGGCACTTCAACCTAACTGCCATTAGGGCTTATTCAGTCCTAACACATGACCACCACAAAATACAAAAGCTTTAGCTCATCCTCCAGACACCAGTAGTTTAAGAGATCTGAAAAAACTAAGACAGACAAAGCACCAACTGGTAAATCAGCAAGATCACATATAAAATAATGTAGCCTGAGGGAGGGAAGCTCTTTTGGATGTTTCGAAAAGAAGTTACCAGGTAACTAACTTAAGTTTTCTCAAAACATCATTAGGGCAGCATACCGCTGAGGATAAGCACGATACTACCTCTGCTGGGTGGTATAGGCTGCCTGCAGCAGACTCCTGCCAAAGGATTGATCTTGCAAGGTGAGCAGATCCAGGTTGTAATGATTAAAAAACATCTTAGCTAAAGACTAGGTTGCCGCTCTACAGATCTGTTCAATAGAAGCACCAGCTTGCTCCGCCCAAGATGTAGAAATACTTCTTGTTGAATGAGCTGTAATCTGCCCTGGAAAAGGAGATCCATTGTAAGCAAAACTGTGTTCTTCATTCATCGAGAGTACCACATCAACCTTAGGAAGATTTGGCTGAGCCATGGGGACTTAGGTTTCCACTGTGGCTTTGCTTCCCTGAATAGTCTGTGCAGCGCCTGGAGTCTGTTGAACCTCTGAAATTTAGGGACAAAATTGGTTGACTTCTTAAATGAGGTCCATTGGTTCTGCTTCTGCCGAAGCCTCGTTGATTTCCCCCCCCCCCCCCCTCCGGCCTTCCTGATCAGGTCATGCAGAAGTTTGCCGGAAAGGCGACCCCAGAGAAGGTGAGGGCAGTAAGTCTTCATTTAGGCAGCGTCAGCGACCACTGATCCAGCCAGACCGTGTGTCACAAGGTGACCAACAGGGTCAGACCCCTAGGCACCAGACGCACCATGTCATCCATTGCCAGCACGATGTACCTGCCAAGGAGTTTAATTGGAGCGCAGAAAATCACGAAGCACCATTCCGCAGACACCTCCTCTGCTGCTTCATCCGCCCTTGCCCACCATGGCTGCCATGGATGTGGCGCAAGTCGGACACATGGCCGACCCCACCATGGAGAACTCATGATGAACAAGCTGGTCTAACCTCTTGTCCCACAGGCTCTCTCATTCAGCACTATCCATTCGGGTATGCCAAGCAAGACCTGAAACTGGGTTGTCCACCTCAGGCTGGAAAGACCAAACTTTGACTGCCTCCTCAGGGAAGGGGTACCTGGCATCCAGAACCTTGGGAAGGGATGACAACTTATCCAGCATCTCCCACTCCTTTCCTACAAGCCTGTCAAAATGGGAAAGCCTGGGAAAAATCTGCCTGGCTAAGGCTCCACCAGCTGAACTGTAGCCCATCTTGAAGGGTTGGTTAGCAGGTGTCTGTGCGCAGTCTGACTCCTCCCCACTGCTGGATGACACCTCCACACCCTCTGAATGGCCAGAACTGGAACCCAAATCAGAAAGGACGTCTTCGCCATAGAGGCTAGAGTTGACGGCAGGGCGCAGAGTCTCCATGCAAAATTTTTTGGTTCTGATGAACCGGTTGAGAATTTTAAAGTCCAAAATGGGTCTCATGGAGCCATCCTTTTTGGGCACCGTAAAGAGGTTGGAGTAGTACCCCTGACCTCTCTCTATGGGGGGGAACCGGACAAACGACCCCCATATCCCAAAGGTTTTGCACCGCCAGAAACAGTCCCTGAACTGCCCGTGGGTCCGAAGGAACCCGAGACCTGAGGAATCTGGGAAGAGGCCGGTCTGCAAACTCCAGCCTGTACCCAGAGGAAACTACCTCCAGGATCCAATTGTCTGTGATCTCTAGAGTCCAGACCTGAGCGAAGAGCCGCAGCCATCCCCCCCACCTGCAAGGGTGAGGGCGCCCCCTCATTGCTGAGCGGGCTTGGCAGCGGACTTGGGTTTAGCACCCCAGGAAGCCTCAGGTCAGGCACGTCCTCTACCCCTATCCCAGGAATCTCCTCTGAATGCAGTGAAAGACATTCCCCTGTTCATCTGAGAGCCACGAAAGGAGGGGTTGAATGAGCCTGAACCCCGAAAGGACCGGCGCTGCTTCTTGCGTTGAGGTAACTTACCTCCTTTGGCAACAGAGTCTAAACGATCACCAAACAGGCGCAGACCCACAAAGGGAAATCCTGTGAGCACCTTCTTAGCAGCATTATCGGCCGCCCACTGCCGCAACCAGACCAAACAACGTATAACAACCTGCAATGCCGAGGTCCTGCTACACAGACAGATAGTTTCATCCAAGGCTGATAAGATAAAGGCAATGAACATCTCATTGCTGTAACTCCTCACTGGAAGGATTAAATTGGGAACCATCCAAAAGGCCCCTAATTAAAGCTCTAGCAGCCACGGCCGATAGAGCGGAAGCACAAACCGGGCGCAAGGCCGAACCCACACAAGCAAAGGCATGCGAAGCCATCTGGTCGAGACGTCGGTCCTCAGTATCCTTCAAGGTAGTGGAATCCGGGGAATGCACGGCCGACGTATTGGACAATCCCAGGACAGAAGCGCCGACCTCTGGGGGTGTAGACCAACGCTTAACCACATCAACAGGGAAGGGATACTTCCTATCCCACCCCTGAGGAATACCAGGGGGCCAGCTAGGCTTTTTCCATTCCTTAAGGATCAGATTGTTAAAGTGCTTCTGATCCGGGAACTCCAAACGAGGTTTGGCTGTCCCAAAACAATTCCCCCCTTTGCGGAGGGACCGCCGCTGGAGGGGAAATGGCAAGCACTTCAAGAACCTGGGTAAGGCGCCTGGGGGTATCCACAGTATCCCCGCGCTCCGTACCAGCATCAGCCTCCAGGTACTGCTGATCATCAGAACCATCAGAGTCTGCAAACAATTCCCTACCTCAAGCAAGGAATAATCAGACCAATCAAAAGGATCAAAGTCATCATAGACAAAGGCTGGCGCAGTGGGCGCCAAGCGCCGTCTTTTAGCTGGGGCCTTCCTGGCCGCAAGGCTAGCAATCATTTTCTCAATGTTGGCCAGTCTTGCGCAGACATCGGATTGCAACTCCCCGCTAATGACAACTTTACTTGGGGCCAAGGCCAGGCGTGGGGTGTAGGTGATGAGGCCCCCATAAGCCGCGCAATAACCTGTGCACATGGTACACAAATATGCGCATTGTCCCTCGCAGGGATACCCACATACTACACACTGCCCCGAAGGAATCCCGAGCCCCGGTATCCTGGGAAGCCTCCATATAGTGATTTTAATGGGTAGTCGCAATGACCAATGGGAATTACGCTATGAGGCTACCCGGGATGCTCCTTAGAGTCCGTAAGTGGGAGGATTTTAGAAGACATAAGAGGGAACCCAAATTGACCGAGGGACCTAGGGAGGGAAGAAAACCCCCTCGGGAGTCCCACCTGCCAGACCCAATAGGTGGGGGCTCCATAAGCAACATGCATACGGCACATAAATACATAAGGGCCTAATATATATACACAAGCTACATAAATACATAAGGGCCTAATATATATACACAAGCTATATATATATATTCATAATCACATATCACCACAATGGCCATACAGTGGGGACTTTTGGGCACTTTCCCAAAGACTGTAAAAATGTGCAAGTTAATAATCTATGAGATATATATAAGTACAAGGAGCCCCGAGGAGCACTCACAGAAGCCGCAGCAATGCGTGAGGGAAGATGGCGGTGTAGAGCCAGCAGAAGGAAGGAGGAGGAAGGCGGGCCGACGCGGATCGCGCCCGCGTAAGGCCCCGCCCCCTCCCCTCCCAAAGCGAGAAGCACACAACCAGCCACGCTCCCAGCCAAGGATGAGGAGCCGGCGTATATGAAACCGGCCCGAAGCCGATACCAAATGTAGCTATGTAGCGAGGGCTTCATGACGGACAGGGCATCCCATGTCAGGATCACCGTAACCTGGCGACCGCCTACCCTTTGGTGGGGGGGTATGCGGCGGAGCATAGCTCCTGTTCAAAACACCTCTAAAAGGTGTGCCCTACCCTCAACTGGACCTACAGCCAAGGCTGGGAGGCATGGGGAAATAAAAAAAAAAAAAAAAAAAAAAAAAAAAATAGTCCGGGTGGAAAGAGGAAACAAACGGGACCGGGTGTACACCCGGCTTACCTGCAAAGGAAAGAGACAGCCATCTTCTTGACTTGCTCGCCGTCTACAGAGACTTATCTGGGGAATGTGTGGGAGGTCCCAGGTATTTATGGACCGGGAGGGGCTTCTTTTTCTAGTCATCTCTGCAGAAGTTCACCCTCTACTAGACCATAACCACGAGTAATTAATACTTCCGAAGCAGGGTGTGAGA